>JAHHUM010002637.1:0-352311 GCA_036173005.1 Crenichthys baileyi
CCCCCGTAAGGGGGGCCCTGTCCCGGTTGTTGTGGTAAAGAGAGAGTGACCCGAAAAGCGAACCTCTGATTTACCCCCGGGGTTACGTTCCTACCCTCACCTTTGGCCCAGAACTTTGGGTCAAGACGAAAGAACGAGATCACGGATACAAGGGGCTAAAAAATGAGTTTCCCTCGTAGGGTGGCCGGGCACTCCCTTAAAGATGGGGTGGGGAAAGTTTTTCCCCCCCACAAGGAGGGGCCGGAGTAAAAGCCGCTACTCCTCCCAATGAAGGGGAGCCAAATTGAGGTGGCCGGGATCTAACCGGATGCCCCTGGACCCCTTCCCTCGGGAGGGTTCCAGGCAGTCCCACCGGGAGGGGGCCCAGGGGACGGCCCAGGAACGCTGGAGGGACTTGTCTTCGGCTGGTTTTGGGGCTCCCCCCCGGAAGACGGGGGGGGAGGTGCCTGGGGAGAGGGACGCTGGGTGTCTCTCTGAGTCTGCTGCCCCCGCGACCCCGGTTCGGAAAGCGGAAGACGAGAGTACGAGTACGAGTATGAAAATTTCTAAATCTTACTCAGGCGCTGCTCCAAAATCCGCAGGGCAGCTCTTTAAAATTGGGGGCCTCGCTTTTTTTACCTCCCCCGGGGTTGGACCACGTGGTTTTCCCCTCATGGCGGAAACGCATGTTTAAATACCTCATCCCCACCTTATAAAATCCCCCCTTTTGGCGAGTTGGCCACCTTTTAAGCATTTTCGAGATGTTTCTGTTTAACCCCAGTATAGAAAAGCCGATCCCATCCGCCCTCATTTTACCTACTTTTAAAAACATGGTTTCCCCAAATTTTTCTATCAATATCAAAAAATTCCTTCTTGCCTAGCTGATCCACCCTCACTCAATCAGTAGTCTGCCTAAAGGTTTTTTTCACCACTAAAAATTTTTATATGACGAAAAGCCACTCTGTTTTCCTGCAGCTCAGTTAGCCTTCAGAACGCTTTTTGTTTTTCTCCCTTTCTTCCAGACTCCTCCCCAGCAAACTCAAGCTGCTGGCTTCCAGTTCTACGAACGGGAACGGTATCTTTTTTCTTTTAGGCTATGTCGTTTCTCGATGACTCGTTTGGTTTTTAGGGCTTCAGCCCCGGCCCAAAATTTGGCCTCTCGAACGAAGGGTTTTCACAATCCTTTGTTGACAAAGCCTTTTGCAAGGAAACACATCATAGAGCTAAGGAATATACAGAACGTAATACCTTAGTAACTCTAACAATATGCTGCTTTTAACCTTTTTGCATCATTTACCATAAATGAATTATTTACCTTAAATTATTACAACCCCATTTTATTGTTGACAATTTTTCCCTTGAGTGCTTTTACCCTGTTTTACCACGTATATTTATTAAACTTGTAAATATTGCCTTCTTTATTTTCTCTGTACCATTAAACAAAATAATGCAACACATAATATTTCAATTGTCTGTGTCTTTACTTTGCTGTTATATTTTAACTTGTTTCAATATTATAAGATATCTGTTTGCTCCGTAGAATATCTAAATATTCATTTACGCATTCAAACATTTATACCAACCTTGTTCCCTTCCAGGCGCTAAGGATCTTACTGTGTCGATACATCTTAACATCTTTTCCCGTTATAATCGTGGTGCACACTTTCTCTTGGCAGACCAGGTCGGCGCTGCTCTGTTCGGCTTGCGACAATCGATTTACGGCACCTTCCTGGACTAAGTGTTTTCACAATATAAGCATTGACTGCATTACTGCCGCAGCAGAATAGCAAACTCCCATGAAACAATTTATGAACAGACGTTCACGGACGTAGCTCTTACCTCCATCGAATCTTGGCAGGCCTGTCATGTTCCAGGTTATTCTGATTCAGTCACTGATGCCCTGTCTCGTTTTAAATTTTCAGGTATTATGCCGTCTCTGTCCATCAGCCTACTTTCACCCTTCTCGGATTATTCCTCTCTCTCCTTCCTCCGTCGCAATCAGTCTAACATTGCTGTATCTCAGGTCTAGCTCCTTCCACTTTAAAACCCCATTCTTTCGCCTGGCAAACCTTTGTAAATTTTGCCTTGCTATAACACACCATCGTACCCGGTTCGCATTCAAACAGTCCTAGCTTTCATTACTTGAAAGCTAGGACATCCTTGTTTCAAGCTCCCCTACATCCGCAGCCTATTAGCAGGCATAAATTTTTAATCAAAAGATCATCTTTCTGAGCCCACGCCGAGCTTTTCACTCTTCACACGATTAAACTTCTTCTCAAAGGCATCTCAAATCATTGCATTACACAGCCTGAGATCTATTTCACTTCCCCTCTTAAAAAAAAAAAAATCTCCATATGACCCTTCGCTGTGATTGTTTTTCAACTTATTTCACATCTCTTCTCTCTAGCGCCTTCCTCCTTGCCTTATTCGGCTTTCTTAGACTAAGCGAATTTACTTCTCCTTCTAATTCATTTGTGCGATCTAGAGATCTAGCCTTTTCAGACCTCAAGTTCTATCCAGTCCATTTCAAACTTTACTTCAAGCACATCAAGGTGCTTTCCAAGCCATGTTCTCTTTTGTTCTCAAATGTCACATATCACCTCACCCTTCATGCCCCTTTTCCTTACTTACTTAACAGACGGAGTTCCCATGATCGCCTCCTGGTTCCTCATATTTGTGAGGCAAACTTTAGTTCAATGCATTCTTCCCCCTACTCAGTTCTCAGGTCACTCATTCAGAATCGGGATAGCCACTTCAGCAGCTAACCAAGGAGTTTCCACAGCTTCCCTACAACAACTCGGCCACTGCTCAACGTCAGCCTCTCTTCATATGTCCACCCAAACTTCTATTATCTGCTCTCTGCTCAATGATCTATCAGCTCTTAGGTAAGAGCTTCTGCATTTACTGGTAGTGGTTGGCCTTTTCAGTTTAAACTTATCCTTGCTTCCCCTTCTTGCCTGTCAGGCACGACCAAGTCTTTCTCTCTGCCTGCCTCGTCAGGTTTACCAAGTTCCCATCCTCTTGCTTGTCAGCTATCACTTATTTTCTCCCTTCGCCTGTCGGACTTTGCCCACATCTGCATCCGCCAGGCCTAGTCAGGTTTATCATGTCCCATCCACGCCTCATCAGGCGCGTTCCAGCCTAAGCAGTTTATTCCATTCCCACTCCAGGCAGTCTGCTTCATCTTTCTCCTTCACTCGTTAGGCTCAGCTTAGCTCTTACTCAACCGTTATGTTTCCTTTCCCTCGACTTTGGCCAGGTTTATGTCCTTCCCCTTCTTCCCCTGTCAGACTCTTAACATGCTTTTCCTCCCCACCCCTCTCCTCCATTCATATCTCTCTTTGCTCGGCCTTGGCCTCGGTTTTTTGGGGGGGTGACATATCTAATCCTAACTCCATGATGTTCAAGCCCTCTACGGGTTTCAGGTTAAGTGTATTTACTTCCTCTAATATCTTTCGTTCCATCTAGATATTAAGTCTTCTCAGACTTCAAGTTCTATCCTGATCATTTCAACCTCCATCTCAATATACCAAAAGGAGGGCCCACGTTTCATCTCTGTTGTTTGCCTCGATGACCCGTTCAGCTAATTTCAAGCCATGCTCAAATTTGCACTCAAACATCACCCATCATGCCCCTCTTTCTCACTCCAGTAGGAGCCCTAGGTCTGCCTCCTGGTTCCTCATATATTTTAGACAGACTCTAATCCAATGCAACCTGCCCCCGGTCAGTTTTCTAGCCATTCACTTAGAATAGGGACAGCCATTACTGGAGCCATCTAAAGCCCCCCCAGAGCACAGGAACCCCAGGAGAACCATCACCGGGACTACCACAACCTCCCCAGAGAAGAGCAGAGAAGAGTCCCAGGGGGCAGCGACAAGCCCACAGGCCCCACTGGCAACCGTCTACTCCCGAGCAAATCCAGCCATGGACCCAGAGATCCGAGTCCCCAAGATATATCACTCCCCAGGCAGTGGCTCGATCGAGCCCAGGGATCCAGGCCCCAGCAAGCAGCCACCGGGAGTGATCCAGCACACACCAAAGCACCCAGCCCCGGACACAGAGAACCACAAGTACACCAGCAGCATACTCACACTCCCCATACATACTCTATATTCCCAGGTCCAGGTGCCGATACCCCATTTTGGCAACCAGCCCCCCGACCCAGGAGGTGGTCCCCTTCCCTCCGGAGGTGGAGACAAGCAGACCGCCCCAGCACCCGAACCTGGCTGGGCTAGCCCGGGCTGGTGCCTGAACCTGAGCGACCTCGGCCCGAACCTCGACGCCCCTGCCCCAACCCCAGTCCCCTACAAGCCCCGTCCTCATCCGGAGGTTGTTCTTGTTAATGGTTGTTATTCTGATGCTAGAAATGTTAACATGTGGAGTACCTCCAGCAGAACCAGGCTCAGTCTGAGCGGCCATCTGCCACAACTGACTGGGTGTTTCAGAGAACAGAGCAGAGACAAAAAAGAACACAGAAGCACTAATCTAGTAGTACTTTGTACAGGAAAGAAAAATGAATCATTAATGGTTATAACTCCTTTAGTGGATTCATCTCGGAGAGAAAGACAGCTATGCAGATGAACTCTGAGCCAGTTTAGTCTAGTGTATGAAAGAGAGCACATACAGTAAGTCACACTAGAAGCTCAGCCAGTAGCTATGTCTAGGAGAGACATTAAGTTGTTGGTGGCAGCAGCTCAGCCGATTTCCCCCTTCAGGAAGGTGCCACAGCTGAACACAGAGCCAGGTCAGATGTAGCTTCTAGAATGAGAAAAAAAGAGAAAGAGAACATTGAGTTAAAAGCTGATGTTGGGGTAATCCATTTGGTCAAACAGGCCGAATAGGCTACACAGCTAAACACACGCAGCTCTGACGTCACTCAGGATTATAAATCCTGCGGAAAAGAAACTTTTGTAGACATTTCCAGCATGTGTCTCACGGGACAACGCATCAGAGGTGCATATCTGGAGAGACAAAGGCTTGCAGGCAAACCTTTTCCCTCAACACGGCCATTCACCCCACCGACACCCGGTGCAGGTGAAAACCCACGGAGGTTTTATTTCCAAGGAGATGAGTTTCCTCCTTGTGATTCAGTCAACTAAACGGTTCTTCATATTTTCCCCTCTTGGACAGATGAGAAGTTTACTGTTTTTCTTTGAGATGATCACTGACGCGTGATCCCCCCCTCATTTTTCTTCAGACCTGACCCATCCTCAACCGGTGGAGAGAAGTAATCAATGTCAAAGTAATTTCATTCTTTTTTGAGTAAATCGGATAGGTGCTTTTAGAGGTCTGGGCAGGATGAGGCATAGTTTAGGGTGATTTAGAATCGCCAGTAGTTAATCCAAGACATCAACTTGTTTCATGCAATACTGATTGACGTGGTTTAGGCTGAGCTGTTTTGTCAGTGATGAGTCTGTGCTGAATCACGCAGTGCGGATGCGATCAGCAAGGTGCATATTCATGTTTTGTCCGGCTGGTCCCAAATCAGCCAGGAGTGAGAAGTTGGACTTTTAAGGTTTTTCATTCAAATCTGCGGTCTGGGCCTCTTGTCCTCCTTTGTCCCAGTTTAATTACTGTAGTTTTTCCACTCAGTACCCGCCTGAGAGCTTTATGACACTTTGTTCGAGATTGGGGCAATCAGCTGCCAGTGGCTAAGGGCACAGCCCACCATCTACCAGCTGATTGCTGCAATCGAGACATCAGCACACCAGGAGCGCCTCTCTTTCCAAGTTAACCCCAATAGCACATTTTGTCCATAAAACTGTTGGTTTGATCTTCATAGGCACTCAATGTGCATATATTTTCTTTTATTATTACTGTCATTTTTATCCCCTTTGTGTAGAATAGTGCTTGTTAGGTAAAGGTTTTTGGACCAGAATGGTGGTTTATCAGGGCTATATGGTTTCAATAAATCTTCATATATATAATTAAGAGAAGCGTTTGATTTTATTTCGTGCAAGAGTGATTTATCTGTCAAAACAAGGTCGAAGGTCCCCTACCTTCGGTACCTTTTTGGTTAATAATTATCAGTTATTAATGAGAATTTACTAATTGTAATTATTAAGGGCTTTGAGCCCATAATCACAACACCAGAGAACATCTCTGACTTCTATTCGTAAGTAATAATGTTGGTTAAGAAATTATTTTTCTGAATTATGATTTTTAATTATAATTTTTGATAAATATTAACTAATCAATAATCATAATCTTTACACACTTTACACATAATCTTTACACTGCAAAATTGGAGAGTAGTATGATAATGTAGCAGAGAGAGTGAAAGTGGTCATTATGTCCTCCAGCAGTCTAAGCCTATAGCAGCATAACTACAAAGATAGGAGAGGAGCCTAAAATAGGAGAAATATGATCTCTCTTTTTCATTTTCATGCTGCAGCATTTTGAATCAGCTGAAGGCTTTTAACTGCATTATTTGGACATCCTGATAGTAATTACAATAGTCCAGCCTTGAAGTAATAAAGCATGGACTAGTTTTTCAGCGTCACTCCTGGATAGGATATTTCTAATTTTGGCAATGTTCCGGAGGTGAAAGAAATCCTTGAAACCTGTCCAATATGGGATATTAGCAGTTTCTTTTTCAAAGATTCCGGTCCAAAGACGACAACTTCTGTCTTGTCTGAATTTAGAAGCAGAAAATTTAAAGTCATCCAAGTTTTTAATGTCTTCAAGGCATGCATGTAGTCTAACTAACTGGTTGGGCTCATCTGGATTTATAGATAAGTATCATCAGCATAACAGTGAAAATGTATCCCATGCTGCCTGATAATTTTACCTATTGGAAGCATATACATACAACCAATTGTTGCAAATTGGTTGCATGTTACAGATAGGCTACATATATAATCATTACATACACATATATATACATATATATATGTATGTGGTAGTGATATATATATATATTATATATATATTATATATATATATATATTATATATCTATATATACCTAGTTCATATATATCATATATATATATATCCATATATACTCATATATATAATTATACTCATATATATAATAAAATTAATTCAGTTCTATTTATATAGCGCCAATTCACAACACATGTCGTCTCAAGGCTATCACTAAAGTAGTCGAAGTAGAACAAACCAGAGGATAAAAACAGACTGTAAACGGTAAGTGAAGTTTATTCTTAGTGTAGGCTTGTCCAGGATAATCTGCAAAGAGGTGAGGTAGATGGTCAGAATCTTACTCTAGAGTATATGAGGCAGTAGATAATATAATGTGCGCTTCTCTCTTACAGGTTGGTGTTGTCCAGGAACCAGAGGAGAAGGACGAAATCCAGGAATCCAAGGTGAGAGTGCTGATGGTGAGTATATTTACAGTGCAGTCCTTAGGTGAGTATTTACAAGATGCAGGCAGGCAGGCAGGCAGGCAGGCAGGCAGGCAGGCAGGCAGGCAGGCAGGCAGCCGGGCAGCCGGGCAGACAGGCAGTCCACATAACTGAGGTTATGTTCCAGCGAAGACCTGTTCCAGCAGCTGCCTTAAGAAGCCCAGTGAGCTCATCAGGAGATGAGCTGCAGCTGCTGATAACGAGCTGCCAGAACCAACCAGGAGGAGAGGAGCTGAGATCCTACAAAGGCACTTCAGAAAGGATTTGGAATGGTACGGGGTTGTTGGGGAGGTTAGAATAAACTACTGAGTGTTAGAGTTTGGCCATTTTAGAATGGGCTATTTGTAGGGATACTAAGTAAAATAATAAAATTATAAAGTTTGCCCATCTAGAGCCCACTGGTGGCCATTGTTACACTAAAAACCACAAGGATTGGGGGTACCTCTCTCTGTCAGACTGATTATAACCATTGGAAAAGAGAAGGGGTCGCACAGGTAGCAGTATATTGACACAGTGATGGTTTTATCCACTTCAAATTTAGTTTGTATTGTAGTGTTGAAAGATTTACATAGACTAATGTAGCATGCTGTATTTTTATTTTATTATTATTTAATTATTAATGTATTATTTATTTTCGATGAAGTTTGCACCTTAGGTGTAATTTCCTTTTGTTCTCTTGTATGAATATTTGTATGGATCCTAGGAAGAATAGCAGTAGCGTTAAGCTGTAGCTAATGGGATCCATAATAAATATACAAATAAATAAACAAATAATAAACTTTTTCCCTGTATTCTAATTTTCTGAGATAATGATTTTTGGATCTTCTTTACCTGTAAGCCATAATTACAAGAAACCAAGGCTTGAAATATATCACTCTATGTGTAATGATTCTATATAGTATCTCAGGTTCACTTTCTGACATAACTGGCAGAAAATATTCCAATTTTACACAATATTCAAATTTTTTGGAATGTACCTGTACTGTCCACTTTTCCTCCATTTCTGAAAGCCTGTGTTGTCTTATGTCTGTAATATCTACTCTAATTACTTTCTGGAACTCATCAAGATATACCCCCACAGGAATCCCTGAAATTTCTCCTCTTTTCTCTCTGACAACCTTCTTTTCCAACTCTTCTCTTTTGGACACCACCCGGTGAGAACCCACGCATGCACGGAGAGGACATGCAAACTCCATGCAGAAAGACCCCCAGCCGGGAATCGAACCCAGGACCTTCTTGCTGCAAGGCAACAGTGCCTTGCAGCACCATTCCAAAAGGGTTTGGAATGGTGCGGGGTTATTGGGGAGGTTACTACTGAGTGTTAGAGTTTGGCCATTTTAGAACGGGATATGTATAGGGGTACTAAGTAAAATAATAAACTGATAAAGTTTGTCCATGTAGAGCACACTGGTGGCCATTGTTATACTATATTGGGGGTACCTCTCCCTGTCAGACTGATTATAACCATTGGAAAAGAGAAGGGGTCACACAGGTAGCAGTATATTGTTACAGTGATGGTTTTATTCATTTCAAATTTAGTTTGTATTGTAGTGTTGGAAGATTTACATAGGCTAATGTAGCATGCTGTTATTTATTTTTTCGATAAGGGGTCGCACAGATAGCAGAAATGGAGGGTGTGTTTGCACCTCAACCATAACTGAGCCGGTTTAGGCTAAACCTGACTCCCCCTTACTCCATCCAACAGGGAGGGAGGAAGGCAGAGGTAACAATAATTGGAGTGTTGTTTCCTGTTGCATTATGTGAAAGGTGGGTAACTTTAAAATGGGCTAAGTCAATTCAATCGAATCATATAGATTTCTAGTCAGGTACATACATTCCAATTAATGCTAACCATTGAACAGTGCAGTCAGATTCAATTATTTATTCAAATTGGTTAAAAAGTTTTTCTATCTAAGGAAACTCAGCAGATTGCATCGAGTCAGTGACTTGCAGCATTCCCTCCACCTGGATGAGCATGTAGAGACAGTGGACAGTCACTGGTGTTGTCTTTGCAGCAATCCCTCATACTGAGCATGCATATAGCGACAGTGGAGAGGAAAAACTCCCTTTTAACAGGAAGAAACCTCCAGCAGAACCAGGCTCAGTGTGACTGGGGGTTTGAGAGAACAGAGCAGAGACATAAAAAGAACACATCCTTTTGGTCATCCTGATAGTAAGGTATTACAACAGTCCAGCCTTAAAGTAACAAATGCATGGACTAGTTTTTCAGCGTCACTCTTGGATAGGATATTTCTAATTTTGGCAATGTTCCGGAGGTGAAAGAAGGAAAGAAGGAAGAAGGAAATCCTAGAAACCTGTTTAATATGAGATTTAAATGACATGTCCTGGTCAAAAATAACACCAAGGTTTTCTACTGTGGGTCCCGCCCACAGGCTGCCTATCAGAGGCTAGTTCTGCATGACTCTGCCCACCTACCAGGTTTGTTCATGCCTTTGCTTTCATGGTGACGGTCAGCACCTCCCTTCCTGAGTTTTAACACTGTTTAAGAGACAATAGATTCAAAAGGCTTATAGTGATTACTGTGTTAAAAATATGTTTGGGTTTTTTTTTGTATAATAATTGAGTAAGGATGAAGAATGACATTTAGATTTCTGTGTTTTACTATTAACAAGTTAATGAAATAGTTAAAACTCGTTTAAAGAATTAGTTGTGCATGCAGAATCATTGGTGATTTATTGGATTGAAAGTTTTCCCTGGTGCCATTAAGCTAGCTGACAGTTCAAGATTTGCCAAAAGTAAGGAATATATTTTTGATAAGGAATCAGAGTCATGACTTCATACTTGGTGGGAATTATTTATTAGATTGATGAATTGCACAACAACTGAAGTTTGCGTTTTAGTTTATTGTTTTATTGTTAATGGAACTGAGTTGCAGTTAAAAACAACTGGATTTTATTTATGTTGCTTTTGGTAATTTCATAGTGACACATAATTATGTCAGAATTCATTTCTTTGGTTCTCTCTAATGTGATCCTGGTTACTGGAACATTTTTGTTAAAACTTTTTGCTGGATTGTCGCATGGGTTGGACCCCGCGCCATAAGAGAGGAATGTCAGAATTAGGTAACATTGGGTTCCAAAAGTTTTAGCACGAATGGGGAAAATGGGTAGCTCATATCTCCAGTGAGGACTTAGTGACAATGCGAGAGAGACGTACTTTGTTTATATAAATGGTGCATAGTTCCCTAAGACCACATTCTGAAAACCTTGAATGTATGGTGTTGATTCTTTTGTGAAATTTTACATCTCCACAGATTAGACCATTTTTGAAACTCTCTTTGGGTATTCTGAAACTATGGAAATAATGACCTGTAATCAGGTCTTCCACAAACATCATGTCACACTTTTGATATTCAGATTATTTAGCTGATGGTCACTGCTAGTATACCAGGTGAAGTCAGAAGATCAATTCTCTTTGATTTTGCTGGATATTTTGATGAAGTTCCATGTAATTAGGCACCTAGGGTAATAATGAACCACTGCATTTACATAGCAAACTCCAGAAGGAAAGAAATAAGCTTAATTTTGTTGGTGTTGTGGAAAAACAGAAAAAAGTTTGTTTGTTCTTGTGCTGTTGAAGGCCATAGAATGGTTGTGATTCCTCTGTAGATGAAGTTTTTGGGCTACAAACACACTGTGCATATCTCCCACAGAGTGATGAAGACTTGGAACGTGAGAATGGGACTTTGAAATTAAAATTAGCCAATGTTGTGAAGGCTCTGCCTATGGTTCTCACATGAGATTGAGACAAAGGACACGAGCAAACCTCAGTCCTTTTGAAGTGCTGTTTGGCAGACCTCCTAATTTGGGCATGGGGATATTGCCAAGATCACTTTCTTCCACATCTTTGTGTGAAGATAGGATGTTGTTTTACAATCAAAACCTGTCCACTGTGCTTTCTCAATTTTCACAGATGGTAGCCACTTCCACCCTCCAGTCCTTTGTTCCTGGCGACTGGATTCTGGTCAGGGACTTTAGGAGAAAACACTGGAAGTGCAGGCGCTGGACTGGTACATATCAGATCGTACTAGTCACCCACACCTCTTTCAAGATAGCAGAGCGTGTGTCTGGTTGCATGCATCACACTACAAGAAAGCTCCAGCTTCATCTGGCTTCCAGGACACAAGTGATCTTCCAACTGGATCATCCACGGCCTAACAGGTGTGAGGACAGCGGACCACCACAAGACAAAGAACTGTAAGCTGATCACTGGTGAGTGATTGAAAAAGTGGTTGAAGAACACTGTTCTTACAAGGGCATAATAATCCCTTTTGGCAGTGCAACGTTATTTCCGAATCTACTTAAGGCCATCGCATTGCCTGAAAGTTAGAAATCATAAGGTCATTTGTCTCACTGTGCACACACCACAGTGAGAGACACATAGGAACATACATGGAAGACCTCTACACATTGCACATAACCTTTCCCCCCAGATGATGGACTGGTGACGTCTGCAACAAAGAGAGTGTCAGGCATGCGCCACGATGCTTATTTTTTTAAAATTACTTTTATTTCCGGTCATTCCTTTATTCCTGCCTGATTGTTGATACACAAACGTGTTTTTAATTTCCGTCTGACAGGTTTTTTCGCTCACACAGAGGATGACTGTTTTTTCTTTTTATTTCTTCCTTTTATTATATTATTCAGTTTCTTCCTTTATTATATTTTTATAATTTTTTTATTGCTTTTAAAATTGCTTTGGAAAAAAAAAAAGTGTGAATTGTGTTTTTTAAAATTTTTAAATTTCTTTTGTGCTTCTGAGGTGATGACCAAGTTTGAAATGACAATAGCTTTCACCTTCCTTTCTGCCCCCTCGGGGTTGGTCATCCTGTCCCTTCCGAAATTCTGCGGAAATTGGGGTTGATTTCTCACCTCTGTTTCTCCTAGGGGGGGTGCAAGACCACATGGGGTGTCAGGACCAGACTGATATAAGGAGGGGTCAGCACTTGTCTCATCAGATTTGGTCTCGGCACTGCTCAGTAATACGTCTGATGCTGAAAGATCTGTCACCCTTAAGGCCTTAAGGTTAATAAAGCTGATTGAATGGTTATCATCATTTTCTTTCTTTAGAAAATAAAATTTTTCTACAACACTCTGCCTTGAAAAAACGTCTAAAATACCATAACAGTTTGACCTTTTCAAATATTTCTCCAAAATCATTCACAATAAAAAACAGGCCATCCCAACATGGATGGATTTAGGCCGCTGCAGTAGTAGAGCAATTGTCTTCTACTCAAATGTAACCCAGTCTTGTCACATGCAAAAAGGCTGGGAAAAAATCATGTACTGAACATTTTCATTTAGACACAATTTATTTTTATACTCAGTTGGGAGCAACAGGGAAGTGAGTGAATGGGTGAATAAAAACTCACTGAAAAGCACTGTGAAGAACCTAAGTAAAGTTAAAGAGGTGCCATTCAATTCAATTCAAAAATACCTTATTAAACCCAAAGTGAAATTTAATGCAAGTGGAGATAATTTACATTAGTAAATAACAGTGAAACAAGGTAAGAAGTAAGAAGAGGCAATCGTATTGTTTTTATTTATCTGCATCAATGTGGTTATTCTGATCATCAAAATATATAATATAATGGCTTCTTGGTCACTCACAGTCTGGTTCAAATTGATGACTCGATGGCAGAACTAACATAATAAAATAACCTCTTAGTGCTGTGCAAGCAATTTGTTAGTTAGTTTAGTGCGAAATTAATATGGGCTTTACCAACCACAGAACCAAAGACCAGACTGATACACTTGTGTTACTGAGGCTAAGGGGTCAAAAACAACACAGTGAATATATACTGAATAACACCAAACAGAGTCCTTTAATGACACCGAACAGATAATTTATGAAGTGGATATGACATTATACCATGGCTTAGTGGAACTGTGTGGACAGCTTCTGGACAGTGGTGTATTTGGTGTGTATCACTGAAAATCAACATTAGTAAAGATTTTAGATTAGAATAGTGCCGATCTCCCGGTACACCCTGGACACACAGCATTTGTAACAACGCACGCACACACACACACACACACACACACACACACACACACACACACACACACAATCACACACACCACACACACACACACACACACTTGTGATGTCTTCATATCTTTATAGGGACCTTGCATTGACTTCCATTCATTTCTATAGTCTAATGCTCTGACGCTAACCCTAAACATAAACTAAACTCAATTCATACCATAGTCCTAAACCTCACCATTAACCCACATAAGCCATTTACTTTTTGTGAAACCACAGTACCATGATGGTCGAGGAGAACATGGAAGCTTAATTTAGAAAGGCCCCAGCCAGGATCGTCTTTGCTGTGAGGCAACATTATTAACAACTGTACAACCGTGCAGCCCACATAGAAATTACAGTATGTACTCTGTATATCATTATGTGATAAACATTAATTCAACATAACACATTGTGTTTGTTTTATTTATCTTTGTTAGTTTCATTGACATTTTCTTTTTCTAAACTTAAAAATTGTGTTCTATTTCAAAGCTGTATTCAGTGCTTCCCACTGCTTCACATGAAAGTCTTTCATTTGAAGTGTTTCATCATACCTCCTCTTGTTTTGTGTCCAGAAAAACACATCCGATTTCAGAGTCTACAGGGACTATACAACCCTGAGCAACAGAAAGCATAATACTCACTTTATGTTGCACCTATAACTGTTGACTGTAGCAAAAATATACAGCTTAACTTAGTCTCCAGTGTTAGTGGTCTTGCAACCACTAACACTGGAGCACTTGATTGGATTTTATTTAAATGAAGAAATAGCTTTAGTAATATAAAAAAATTATGCTTTTAAACACCATAGAATTAAAGAGTCGATTTGATGATCAGATCTCCCTATAACTGAGTCCATTTTTTTCCAAGTATCTAGACTCCAAAGGGCTCTTGTCACAGCTTCACAGTGAACCCACAGCACAGGAAGGTGTTTTATTCTCTCAAAATAAGTAATTAGGGAGAAGAATATGTTGGAGACACTGGTTCAGCAATAAACAGATGTGATTGTTAGATAATGGATAAGTGTCAATTTTGCCAGCAAAAAATGTAGATTTTTGGTCAAAGGCATGCTGCTTTAGTTCTGATTTAACAGTTTTCTTTTGACAATCACCTAAGGGCTAAATGTAGCATTTACTCTTGTGTCAACAAGTTTACATACCATGGCAGAATATCAGATTTTTGGGCCGTTTTCGGGATGGGAAGAAAGTTGTGCCATCAGAAACTGAATTTGAATTGCAAACAAAAAGACAATCCGGTGTCAGCTGAACATATCCACGGACGAGAGGGTGACCCCATTCATGCACCACAGTCTGTAATATCCCCTGATCATGCGCCGGAAAAATTAACAGCTCCGGAAGAGGAGAGTAAGTAGAATAAATATATATTTTTCCAATTCATATGTTTTCACGGGTGTATGCGATAATGCAGACTTGTTTTAACCCCTGAATAAATATTTTACAGACATATCGAATGATTTAATCCAGAACCCAAGCCTTGATAACATTCGGGGCAAAACTTTTACGATTTCAGGAAAGAGTTGAAACCCGGCCTTTTTAAAACCCCCCCTGTGTTATAGTATTTCAAATTCTTTTCTTTTCCAAATTTTTCACAGAAACAAAAAAAACATTTTTTTTTTTCCGGAAAAACCCGCATTGTAAGGTAACTTTAATTTGTTTCCACAGAATATCTTACACCGAGGAAAAGACGGCGACTCTCTGCTCTGTAATACCAGGGCGAAGCTTGTTAGGGGTTTTAAATGAATTGTACATTTAATTCTTATTTTATATGAATGGTAACGTTTAATTCTTATTTTACCAAACTGAAAAAATTCGTATTTTTGCAATAATTTCTTCTTTTTTTTTTATTTATCTTTCCAGAGGCAGCGTTGAGGGGTCGAGCAGATTCCATCCAGAAGGACAGGAAACAGCGCCGACAGAGAGTTTCCTCTAGCCTTACGTGACCATCGTAAAAAAGCGTCAACCTTAACGCTTTTGGCTGCATGCCAGACTCTTTTACTGAAACATTGCGGTGATATCAAGGGATTATCAAACTGATCCCTGGGTTTTTTTTTTTCTTATACTCATGCAAATATGGATAACCAAATCACACATGCGCTGAATAAAATAAAGGAATGCTGTCACTCAGCTCAGTGAAATTTTCCCGTTAATGGAGAAGTAGCAGATAAAATTTTGGGTTTTTAAATCAAGAAGCCTCTCCTGCTAACAACAGGGGAAAATGTGCACGGTGACTTATTACACTCATTAGAACAGGCAGTTGAAGATTTAAATAGAGGGCACCGTCTCCACCCTTCAAACCAAAAAAAAAACTTTACAAATTCCTTCAACATTACACCGCCGCTGATCATACTGGGCAGCATGGGCGGTAATTTCAATCCAGAGGTTGCAGTCAACCCTGATCAGATTCAACGTGAAGGTTTTAATAACATTGAAATAAGGAGACCTTTCCCCCCCCACCCCCTGCCCCGGGAATGTTCCTGATCTCGTTGCAATCTATATAAACATGTGTATTCTCGCTGAATTAGCCGATACTGCAAGATCTTTAACCAGACGTAACGATGTTCTACAGCTAGAATTAGTCGGGGGAAATCTCAACCGTAACGTCACATTTACCGTTACCAATAATGGAAATATGATTCCCGGCCCGGGTTTTCGAGGATTTTTTTGATGAGTTTGTACAGTCCAACGCTGAAATGCCTGCAGATAATAACCTGGAATTTGTTTCTACAGGTAGTTACAGACCCTGCAGGGGGGTCGAAACGTAAGGTTTAAAAGGAAATTAGACTGTGAACTGATTAAAAAAAAAGCGTCACCTGTATATTGTAGATAATACCGGTAATCAGTTATGCTTTGCCATCAGTCTTGCACACGTCTCTGTCCCTAACCTTTGATAATCAGGCTTTAGAGCGGGGCAGGATGTGGCAATACAGGGCTGGTTTAAATTATCAGACAGCAGTAACTTTCAGCGATATATTGGTAAATTTGAAAACATTCTAAAAAAGAACAATTGTAGTCTTTCACAGAACCGATACAGGCTCTACAGCTCTATGTAAATTTGAGACCAGTTTCCCTGATCGATCACACCCTCTTTCTTCTGTTATTTCAAGGTCACTACTATGGGATAAAAAATCTCAAGGGTTTTATAGTGTCAAGATACATCAGTGCATACTGTTACAGCAGCTATGAAAAGCCAGACACACACCACTGTGAAGGCTATTGCCCGGTTGGTCACTCATACCAGTGTATGCGTGAAATTAACAAACCTGTCGCCTGTGCAGGTTGTCACAGAATCTGTCGTAACTCTTCATAATTCAGTAGACACAGGGAACCCCGTAACAGACCTAGTGCTGACAGGCCTATGAGTGACTGTGAGTTGGTAAAACTGTGCAAGGTGTGCAAAAGGATATACGTTATTCCAATCAGCAAACAGGATAAACCACGCGTGTGTAATGCAAATTGTCGTATGTGCGGTGAGAATATACTTCCTGGTTTAGATGTGACATGCGATGAACATCAGTGTTACATTCAATCCGGCAAACTCTGTAATCAGCTTGATGATAAACTGATTTTTTATGATTTTGAATGCTTCATCGACGAGAACGGTGTGCATATCCCCTATCTGGTCTGTGTTAAAACATTGAAAGGTAAGGAATGGCATGCTTATGGATTGAATTGCAACCAAAAATCTCTTCTCCATTTCAGGAGACCGATGTATAGGGGCTTCATCTTAACAGCTCATAATGCGCGTGGGTATGATAGCTACCTGATTCTCACAGTTATGCTGCAGTTAGGCATTAAACCCCATCTCATCATGGAAGGAAGTAAAGTTCTTTGTTTAACCGACCCTGATTACAGGTTAAAATTCATTGATAGCCTGTCCTTCATGTGTATTACGCTTAGTGCGATGCTGAAAGCATTAAGTTTTAGTGATCAGACCAAAGGTTTTTTCCCCCACCTATTCTCCTCTGAACAACGTCTCCAGTATGTGGGGTCTTTTCCTCCTTCATCCTGCTACGCTTTAGAACGCATGAGTCTATAAGAACAAGAGGTGTTTAACAGCTGGTACAGAGAAGCGAGCAAAGAGGTCTTTGACTTTGAGAAAGAAGCTCTTCAAAATTATAAAAAAGATGTGGACATTCTTTAACAAGGTTGTGTTAAATTCAGGGATAAGTTCTTTAAGGAGAGAAGTATGGAGCGTCACGATAGCCTCAGCCTGCATGAAGGTTTTTGTAACCAATTTCCTTACTCCTAAAACCTTGGCCATCCCCTCACCTCTGGACTACAGGCGTAGAAGTAAGTAGTTTTCCAGCTCGTCCATTTAATGGCACGGCTGGATTTCACACAGCAGAAAAATAGACATCGAACATGCATTAAAGAAGGGGGAAAAGAAAATCGGCCCGTATTCAGTCGATGGGTATGCAGAGATTAACGGTGTCACAGTTGCGTTCGAATTTTACGGCTGTTTTTTCCACGGCTGTAAATTGTGTTATTCACCTCATGAGACATGTCCTTTGAAGGGGCAGCATTTGAACAGTTTTACGCAGCCACTGTTGAGAGAAGTGAGGTACTCCGAACTGTGTATGGCCTTCGTCTCGAGGTTATTTGGGAGCATGAGTGGACTGAAATTAAAAAAATCAGACCCGGGGGTGATCAGCGTTCTTGAGAGAGTTAATGCCCCCGAACCGCTATCACCCCGAGATGCTCTGTATGGTGGTCGCACCTGCCCTATGAGGTTGAGGTACACAACGGGGCCGGGTGAAACTGTACATTATGTGGATTACACATCTCTGTACCCCTATGTAAATGCTAACTGCGTCTTTCCCCTTGGGCACCCTACCATCATTTACAAAGATTTTGATGACCCCAGCAGCTACTTTGGCATCATCAAAGCTGTAGTCTACCACCCACGAGGTCTCTTTTTCCCCGTTTTGCCTTACAGAACATCCCAAGGTAAACTTGTGTTTACTCTCTGCCGCACATGTGCTGAAATAAATAAACAGTCAGGTCCCTGCAGGCATAATGATGAGGACAGAGCTCTGATGGGTGTGTGGGTGAGTGTAGGGTTTTGTAGAGCGTTGCAGTGTGGTTATCGCCTTGCTAAAATCAGTGAAGTTTGGCATTTTGAGAAGAGCAGTGACACAATCTTGAAAGGTTACATTCACTGCTTTTTAAGGGGTAAGCAGGATGCTTCAGGCTACCCTTCTGAAGCGGTAGATGAGGAGAGCAGGTCAAAGTATGTAACAGACTACAAACTCCACCAGGGTATCCAATTAGACGCAGGCAAAATTGAGGTGAACCCTGCCAAAAGACAGGTAGCAAAACTGTGTTTAAACAGCTTTTGGGGAAAGTTTGCGCAGCGAAGTGATCTTTCTCAGACCACAGTCATCACTAACCCTGATGAGTTTTTCAGCCTCATGTTATCGAGCAAATACAGGGTTAACTACTTTCATTTCTTCAACCCTGAAATGTGTGTAGTGCAGTGGAACTACAGCAAACGTGTCATCTCTTCCCCAAGCAAGGTAAACAATGTGTTATTGCAGCATTCACCACCGCTTATGCACATTTAAAACTTCTCAGCAGCATGGAGCAATTGCAGGACAGATTTATATTGACACGGACAGTTTGATTTATGTGACCAAAAGTGGTGAAACTCCTTTGGAACTGGGAAATTATCTGGGGGATCTTACAGACGAGACAGCATTTTAGAGTTTGCATCAACGGGACCCAAGAGTTATGCATACCAAACCAAAAACCAGAAAAAGCTAGTGATACGTGCTAAAGGTATCACTCAGACGCATGAATGCAATGAGAGGGTCAATTTTGAACGCATCAAAGGGCTGGTTGAGGGCTACTTAGCAGGATTACAGTGAGGGTGTCATCAAAATTCCCCAGCACAACATAAAGAGGGAAAAAAGAGATTCCGCTTAAGAAATGCTGCATTTGTTAAAAGGTTTCGGTTGGTCTATGACAAGAGACGCCTTTTTTCTGACGGGACAACTCTGCCTTTTGGTTATTAGAGCATAAGTAGAGGAAGAAAGATAAAAAAAAAAAAATAAAAAAATGTTGCATTCCGCCGATTTACAGGAGATTGATTTTGATGCTAGAATTAGAGCACCTTTCTCATGTATGATTGTTGGACCCAGCGGCTGCGGGAAAACGTTTTTTGTAAAAAGTGTTTTGCAAAATTGTAACAATGTCATGGATGTTGTTCTAGAAAATATTGTATGAATTTACACATCTTTTCAGCCCCTGCATGTTGAAGATGAATGAAAATATTAAATTTGTGGAAGGATTGCCTCATTCTTTTGAAGATGAAAACCTGTTTCCTCCTGATCAGAATCATCTGGTTATTTTAGATGATGTTATTGCCCAAGCCTCAGATGATGAAAACGAAGGTCTTTACACAGTTTCGTCACCATCATAATATGAGCGTCATGCTGTTGACTCAGAATGTATTTCATAAGGGAAAGTTCAGTCGCACCATCAGCCTGAACGCTAATTATATGGTGTTGTTTAAGAACCCGAGAGATAAACTGCAATTGAATATACAGGCCACCAAATGTTTCCATCGCAAAAGGGTCTCTTCCTGGAGAGTTTTGAAGACGCAACGAGAGAAGCTCATGATTATTTAATCATTGATTTCACGCCTACCTGCCCAGAACATTTCAGACTGAGAACGGGAGTACTTTCTCACCAGTGGCCTGCTGTGTACGTGCCCAAAACAAAGTAAGTCATCATGTATAAAAAGGAATGTCCCATTATTCAGGGCTCCTCAGAAACGTAAAGATATTCTTGCACACTGCTCACCCGACTTTCTTCAGGCTCTGTGTGAGATTGCTCTGAATATTTTAACAAGGTAACATTAAACTATCGCCCTCTCAACACCAGAAATTAAATAAGCAGAGAAAAATCATCAGGCTGTTGGCTGATAAAAGAACTGGTATCAAACGTAAACAGCTGGCTCTCAAAAACCAGGGAGGTGGTTTTATTCTCCCCATCTTAATGGCTCTTGCCCCCTTGATCGGTGATCTAGTGGGTGGAATCATCAGGAGATAATGTCTCTCAGAACATCGCAGAAGATGTTTCTCATTTCCCCACATCAGTTCAGGCATCTGACCAGAAACGTCCATCAGACAGACGGCGGAGGAGAATTTGGATGCTGCAATGAGAGCGATATTGAATGACCCTGGTTTGACTTATGAAAAAAAAAAAAAAAATATGATGCACTTTTGCAGAGGTATTTCACCCTACTCAAGCAGGGTATGAAAGAAGAACCACAGGTGAGTTTGACGCTTCAGCGTGACACATCAAGCGCAACTCCAGTGCATGAGCGATATGAAGAAAAACATGGCCCGGGGCATGACCAGATTGCTTCGGATCAGGTTGTTATGGATGTACTGAAAAGCCTGCCAAAGCATTATCGTAAAAATGCTGACTACATTTTGAAGAAATTCTCCGAAAGAAGTGGGGGTTGGACTTCGCGAGGAGAATTTTTATTTAAAGTAAATGTTGTAAAGGGGTCCCATATGATTGACTTGTTGAAAAATCTCATGCTACCGTTTAAAAAATCTGGAGCACCGCTACCCCAAGGATGGTCAGACTTTCTACATACCTTGTCAGAGGTAAACATCCCCATATCTTCTGTCAATAACCCTTATGCTCGTGATGAATATAGACGGCTCAAAACAGACAGAGCGGGATCATTTATTGAAAGTGCTGAAGCATCCCCCCGCATTAACCAGAGAAGAAAAAAGCAGATAAAAGCAGATTTCTCCCCATTGGTCGAGATCCGAGCAGGAAGACCCTAAAAATACTAGCGTGAAGCCAAAAAAGTCTCTTCGTAAAAAAATACTACCTCCCCGATGGATCACATTTTCATCATAAACCTTTATAAGAAAATGAGACTTGTACCTATTTCCTTCATTCAGTAAAATCTTTATTGATCATGATTTTCATTTCTAGCATCATGCTCTACTTCACACACACACACACACACACACACACACACAAACACGCTCATACACCATAAAACAAATCTCCCAGCAGATGATGCAGTAGGTCCTCAATTTCATGATTATTCATGTCTGATTAGATTAATAATAATCCACCAGCGGACTCTTTGAATCAATCTCTGAAATACAGTCATAAAAAGTGTAGATGATCAGCATGGTTGTATGAGGCAATGGTTGCATAAATCGCTTTTCCAATCTTAAATTCCCGCTGGAAATTGAAGATAGAGCATCTGTGTCCTCACCCGGGTTAATATTAAATGCAAATAGAGAGTATCCTTGATTAAATTCTTGACGTGTTATACTCAGCAGAAAGATCTTTTAGATGTCGTCCTGTAGCCGTAAACAAGTTGTAATACTCTCTCACTGAATTGCCTTGGTTAAAATTGGGTTGGTAGGCCTTAGCAGGAATGTGTCTACCATTCTTGCATAAGGCTACATATTCCATATCAAAATGATTAAAAGCAAATGGATTGAGATCGCATGTTCCTATAAAAGCGTTATGATCCAGTAACGCAATCACCATATACTTGGGAAAGACACCTAAGAAAAGATTCTCTTGGTTGCACACCCTTGAATTTTCAGGGATGGTATATGTTTTTACATTCACACGTGAATGTGGATAGAGAGCATTTGCTTTCTTTAAAGCTGTAGTGTGACCCAGTCGTACAGCTGGAGAGACGGTAACTTTTTTGATGAAAAGAGAGGCTCCTAATATCCTAAGTTTGAAAGTGGAATCTCTTGTGGCGCTGAATTGTGAAATAAATCGATCTCCGAGAGTGACATCACACTGACTAATGATGGTGATTAACGGGTAGTTGATGACGGGTGCATCATTCGGCAGGTTTGTTCCATCCTCGTTAGTAATTTTCACTCTGAGATTCAACAGCGTATTGTTGAGATCCAGACAATTTTCTCCATCTCCCGGAATGAAAAACTCGATCGGGCCTCCATCGGTGATTGCTGATCGCTGGTCCTCGGAGTAAATTTTATCTTAGATCGATAGCTGCGTCATCGGGGCAGAAAATAAGTCCAGCTCTGCCAGCGTGCACTCTGATGATTTGTTGTGTAAAAGAGGCATTATTTAAATATATAAGAACTTGCGGAAGACTTCCGTCCTCTTCATTTGTCAGCTCCAACTGATCTCCTTTTTTGTGCTTGTCATTGTTTTTTAACTGTCCTTAAACGATTACCAGGGGGTCTTGTTCTGGGTCTTTTGGATAAAATCATAATTCCTGAACTTTCTTGACCGTCGGTGTGTGTAGAACCACTCAATTTACTCACGGCTCTACCTATGACGTCTGAAGCGATATTTGATACAGCCGTTTTCAGATGGGGTTTTCCAATAGCAATTCCTTTTTTAACCAGAGGGGATACGAAGCGAAATAATTTTGAAAATAATGATCCAATTCTGCGTCCATACATGACCAGGGCCCCATAAAACCCTGGCAGATTACCGCCTGATTGACTTACATAGTAATGTACAAAGCAATTAGGATCACGTCTCAGACTTAGCTGTGCCATGTTCTCTCTTGCCTGCTTGGTGCACAGTGTTAAAGGACCATGGTAATATGAATGATAACCAATCGGTCTTAGATGTTATATATATATATATATATATCTGGAATAGTTTATACAAATAAAATTTATCTCAGGCTACGTTGTGATATCACCGGTCTGAAGTGTAGTCTTATGACATTCTTTCCATAGACGAAATTTACAGGAACGTTTCGGTCCGATTTTATTTCTATATGGATATTTTCAATATGTCTTCTGGAAACTGAAAGGTAGTGTGCGGGGTTAAACGTCAGAGTAACCATATCACTGAAGTCGCCTTGTACTTTGAGGGTCCGCAGTAAAGGTGCAAAGGTGTTGCCTACTATTTTAGCGCTGACCACGTCGCTGTAGGTGATAGAAACCAGCCTTTATATCAGCCGGAAAAGGAGCCAGTGCTGGTTCAGCTACATGAATCCATTCCCCTGGTTTCACACCCAGCATATAAGCTAGAGTGCTGCAGAAGCGTATTTCATACTGACCGCTTGCTTGAAATGCAAATCTCTTTTGAACTCTGCTGAATTTAATGTGGATATCCGAGTTAATTTTTTTGAAAAACATTTCCATCTCTGTCTCGAGTTGAATAACGCTGTTATAGTAGCCCCCTCTAATCCTTTGCGTATGGATCTCCACATCACCAAGCTTCCTCCATTCAAAGTAGGCTACATGATCCGGTAAATTGTGCCATGTATAGGGGTATGAAATCTCTGCTAATGCAACCAGCCATTGGCCTTCTAAATCAATATGTTGAGCTAAATTTACATGGAAACTTGAACTGGTAATATTTTTAAACACTTCCTTGCTAGCGTTAGACGGAAGGGTAACGTAGATCTTGCGGTCCATGATGCTGTATGAATAGTAAGGTTTCAGCGCACACCTATTTTATACGTCTCGAAGTTCATCAAACCTGATCCAACTGTTGAATTTCTCAGGCCAATTTTTCCAGTGTATAAAAACCTGTTTGACACCCTTGACTGTGGGTCGATTTAATATTTTTTCCACTTGATACATCTTGTCCTTAAATATTTTTACTTTTTAAAGTTCCTCTGCGTAAAAAGATCCCTCGATAGGTTCTCTGTCCAAATCTTTGAGTTTGTATACAGGAGGAGATTGGGGTATCTGCTCATACACTGTAAACACTTCATCCGTAAAACTCTGTTTGTATTTTCTGTCAAACACTCCACGTACCTTGGATATTCTGACAAGATCCTCCTATTTAGACATTGTCACTGAGGCCCTGTAATATCTGTTGGAGGTAACACCATACAGATTCTGAAACACTTGAAAGGCATTTTCTGAGGTCACTTCCATAGGGCTCATTTTAATGCTGGTGTGGTAGCTGTGGTTGTACCTTCTAGCTAGGTTTTGCAGGACATCAATGTACCGCCGGGTGTTGTTAGCAGTAAAATATCTCCACATCCTTGTTTTTAACGTGCGGATAAACCTCTCAACCACAGAGGCTTTTGCTTCATTTGCTGTGGCAAAATGTTCAATACCGTGTTTCTCCATTAGAAGCTTAAATTTCTTGTAAAATATTCTTTATCTGCATCTGTCTGAAGTATTTTTAGGGACCTGACTTTCTTTAAAAACTGATTCAAAAGCCTAAAGCACCTCTGTAGCAGTTTTCCTTTTCAAAACCCGTACAAGCACCCTCTTTGAAAAGATGTCAATGACTGTTAAGAAATAATTGTAACCGTCATTTTCCTTGGCCAGAGCTTGCATGTCACAGAGATCAGCTTGGGACTGTCTCAATGGTCTGGTGACAAAAACAGTTTCGCGGGAACTTTATTCTTGCAGGTTTATATAGAGTATAGGTATCTTCTCCTGATAAAAAATCTTTAACTTTTTCAACCGCAACCTTGTTTCCCGTTTCGTCTTGCATAGCCCTCCACAACCTTTCTATACCCCCTAAACTTCCCGGATTTGATGTATTGTAATATACATTCTTCATCAACCTTCTTTCAGCCATCCCAGTCTGATGCTCACTCTGACGACTACTTGTTAAATAATGAAAAAAAAAACACAGGGTATATTTATTCATCTTTTTTTTAAACTTGTATTTAATAGAAAAACAGAAAAACACATTCAGATAATAAAGATCAATTCAAACACTGCAATCTTTAAACAAAATATATATATATATATATATATATATATAATATATATATATATATATATATATTATATAATATATATATATATATATACAGGGGTTAGACAATGAAACTGAAACACCTGCCATTTTAGTGTGGGAGGTTTCATGGCTAAATTGGAGCAGCCTGGTAGCCAGTCTTCATTGATTGCACATTGCACTAGTAAGAGCAGAGTGTGAAGGTTCAATTAGCAGGATAAGAGCACAGTTTTGCTCAAAATATTGAAATGCACACAACATTATGGGTGACATACCAGAGTTCAAAAGAGAACAAATTGTTGGTGCACGTCTTGCTGGCGCATCTGTGACCAAGACAGCAAGTCTTTGTGATGTATCAAGAGCCACGGTATCCAGGGTAATGTCAGCATACCACCAAGAAGGACGAACCACATCCAACAGGATTAACTGTGGACGCAAGAGGAAGCTGTCTGAAAGGGATGTTTGGGTGCTAACCCGGATTGTATCCAAAAAAAGTAAAACCATGGCTGCCCAAATCACGGCCCAAATCAAGTGCATCTCAACTCTCCTGTTTCCACCAGAACTGTCCGTCGGGAGCTCCATAGGGTCAATATACACGGCCGGGCTGCTATAGCCAAACCTTTGGTCACTCATGCCAATGCCAAACGTCGGTTTCAATGGTGCAAGGAGCGCAAATCTTGGGCTGTGGACAATGTGAAACATGTATTGTTCTCTGATGAGTCCACCTTTACTGTTTTCCCCACATCCGGGAGAGTTACGTTGTGGAGAAGTCCCAAAGAAGCGTACCACCCAGACTGTTCCATGCCCAGAGTGAAGCATGGGGGTGGATCAGTGATGGTTTGGGCTGCCATATCATGGCATTCCCTTGGCCCAATACTTGTGCTAGATGGGCGCGTCACTGCCAAGGACTACCGAACCATTCTTGAGGACCATGTGCATCCAGTGGTTCAAACATTGTATCCTGAAGCCGGTGCCGTGTATCAGGATGACAATGCACCAATAAACACAGCAAGACTGGTGAAAGATTGGTTTGATGAACATGAAAGTGAAGTTGAACATCTCCAAAGTGGCTGAATATTATTGAGCCACTTTGGGGTGTTTTGGAGGAGCGAGTCAGGAAACGTTTTCCTCCACCAGTATCACGTAGTGACCTGGCCACTATCCCGCAAGAAGAATGGCTTAAAATCCCTCTGACCACTGTGCAGGACTTGTATATGTCATTCCCAAGACGAATAGATGCTGTATTGGCCGCAAAAGGAGGCCCTACACCATACTAATAAATTATTGTGGTCTAAAACCAGGTGTTTCAGTTTCATTGTCCAACCCCTGTATATAGATGTGTGTATACCAGTAGATACCGAGAGAGAATACAGACAAGACAAAACAGATCATCAAACATGTGAGATTGGTCCGTAGCACTCAGAAACAGAGTAAGTTAAGTTGCTTGAGACAATCGTTACCGCTCATCTTATCGTACATATCCGTGACTGCACTATGGAAGCCTTGTACCGATTTCAGTTCATATAAAACCGTCTCTGCAATCGTTTTCACTCTGAAGTCATTTGCTTGTATGCGTCGAAGTGTCAGAAGATTCTGAATAGCAGGAAGGAGATGGGTTTATGAGTTGTTGCACAATGCGTTGAAAGTTGATTTGGTAATACTCCTCCTCCAATATCTCCAGGCACTGATGCTGTCGTTGACTCGGGTTGTTTGTTATGCACCCGTAACAGGTTTTTTTTGAGATTGTTCAAACAGGTTATGTTGAATAAATGAATTATCGCCTTTTTCACCGTATTGATGAGGGCGGTTGAGATCCAACCGTCAATTTCCTCCTCCTGATTACTCTCATCCTCCGGTTAAGGCTGAGGGTCAGGTATCGGATCTGGAGTCTGTGGGGAGGGTTAGTAGCTGGTAGTTGCCTCGTCCTCCACAACCACCCTCTTGTCTTCAGCTCAGATATCTGTGTCTGCAGACTCAGCCACGCATAGCAGTGATTAGAGGTCAGGAGAAGGCGGATGATACAATCCGAGGTTGTATCCTATAGGTGTGGCTGGACTGAAGAGGGACTGAGAGAGCTGGGACGATGAGGTGGTTGGTGAGAAGAGGTCCGGAGAAGGTGGATGATACGGCCCGGTGTTGTGGCTTTCACCATGCTCAGGAGAGAAGAGGGTGTCTGCTTGCTGGTTGTAGAGGTCCCAGTATGGTGTTTTCCCGTACACTCCATATATTCTCAAGGTTTGCTGTCTCTCTGTTGTGAAGAAGAGTCTGGGAGCTTGCAGTTATACCCAGATACAGTACAGACCAAAAGTTTGGACACACCTTCTCATTCAAAGAGTCGTCTTTATTTTCATGACTATGAATATTGCAGCTTCACACTGAAGGCATCAAAACTATGAATTAACACATGTGGAATTATGTACTGAACAAAAAAGTGTGAAACAACTGAAAATGTTAAATGGTAAATGGACTGAACTTATATAGCGCCTTTCCAGTTATACGGACCGCTCAAAGCGCTTTACACTAGAGCCACATTCACCCAATCGCACTCACTAACGCTCACACATTCATACACCGATACGCAGATCGGTAGGCAACTTGAGATTAAGTGCCTTGCCCAGGGGCACATCGACATATGGCAGGAGAAAGCTGGAATCGAACCCACAACCTTCTGATTGCAAGACAACTACTCTTCCTACTGAGAAAATATGTTCTTCAAAGTAGCCACCTTTTGCTTTGATTACTGCTACGCACATTCTTGGCATTCTGTTGATGAGCTTCAAGAGGTAGTCACCTGAAATAGTTTTCACTTCACAGGTGTGCCCTGGCAGATTTAATAAGTGGGATTTCAAGCCATGGAAGCGTGTTTCTCTTTTCCTCCTTGACCCTGCTGTCATCTCCTGCTGGACAGGCGTGGTAAGGCGTATCCGTCACTTCCTGTTTGCACTCGGTGGATTGTTTGGTGTGTGAAGGCTCTCTCGATAGATCTGATTTCTCTCTACTGTGATATCTCTTACTTGTTCTAATACATAAGCACATTAAAACACATACTTTCTGTTGCTGTATTTAACGTTTGGGACTCTCCGCGTTTTACAAAGTTTCTAGTGGTTCTAGTGGTAAGGGGTCGCTAGCTTAGCGTTAGCTTTAGCTCCACCATGGCTACCCGTTCTGTTGTTTCTCTCTCTGAGTCTCCTCTTTCCTGCTCTCTGTGTCAGATGTTCAGTTAGTCCTCTGCCTCCTTTAGTGATAATGGTACGTGTAATAAATGTAGCATTTTTGTAGCTTTGGAGGCGAGGGTGTCGGAATTGGAGGCCCGGCTCCGCACTGTTAAAAAACAAGCAGATAGCCGAGGCCCCTTAGCCAGCGCGGAGCCACCGTGGGTAGCTCCCCGTAGCAGTACTCCAGCAGACCCCGTGCAGCCGGGGCCTCAGGCCGGCTGGGTGACGGTACGTAGGAAGCATAGTCCTAGATCAGAACAGATTTTCCCCGCTCAGCAACACTCCCGCTGAGAAGCCAACTCTGGTAATTGGCAGCTCCATAGTCAGAAAGGTGGCACTAGAGACACCAGCGATCATAGTCAAATGTCTGCCAGGAGCCAGAACGGGCGACATCAAATCCTACCTGAAACTGCTGGCTAAGGATAAGCGTAAGTACAGTAAGATTGTTATTCACGCTGGCGGTAATGACACCCGGTTACGTCAATCGGAGGTCACCAAAGTTAGTGTTGCTTCAGTGTGTAAGTTTGCCAAAACAATGTTGGACTCCGTAATTTTCTCTGGTCCCCTCCCCGCTTTAACCAGTGATGACATGTTTAGCCGCATGCTGTCATTCAACCGCTGGCTGTCTAGGTGGTGTCCAGAAAGCAATGTGGGTTACATTGATAATTGGCGACCTTTTGGGGAAAACCTGGTCTGATCCGGAGAGACGGATCCATCCCACTTTGGATGGAGCAGCTCTTCTTTCTAGGAATCTGGCCGAATTTAGTAGTTCTCCAAAACTCTGACAACCCAGGGTTCAGACCAGGAAGCAGGGTCGTAGTTTAACACTCCTCTCTGCAGCTTCTGTACTGCTACCCACCCATTACCCTATTAAGACAGTGTCTCGCCCACGGCCAATATTGAATAGATTAAAAAATAATCTAAAACAAGAAAATCAGGAAAATCTAATAAAAATAAACACAACTCAGACTAAGAAGAAAAATAAAACAATTGGCTGTGGCTTACTGAACATAAGATCTCTCTCTTCAAAGACTTTGCTAGTTAATGACCTGATTTGTGACAATCGATGTGACAATTGATTTATTTTGTCTCACGGAAACCTGGCTGCAGCAAGAGTATTATGTTACTATAAATGAGTCAACTCCTACTAATTATTTAAATTTTCACATTCCTCGAAATACTGGGCGAGGAGGAGGAGTAGCAACCATCTTTCAGTCCGATTTATTGACTAGTCCCAGACCAATCAATAGCTACAACTCTTTTGAATATTTAATCCTCAGTTTTCCTCATCCAAATTGCAAAGCACTAAAACCACTTCTGTTTGTTGTTTTGTACCGTCCACCAGGCCCTTACTCTCAATTTTTAGATCAGTTTTCAGACCTTTTATCTGATTTAGTGTTAAATACAGATAAGGTTATTATAGGGGGGGATTTTAACATTCATGTTGACACTGAAAGTGATAGTCTAAATATAGCCTTTAATGCTATCTTAGACTCAATTGGCTTTGCTCAAAACATTAACAAACCTACCCACCTTTGTCTTCATTCTCTGGACCTTGTGCTGGCATATGGCATTGAGTGTAAAGACATAACAATATTTTCTCACAACCCTGTGCTGTCTGACCATTTTTGAATAACCTTTGAGTTTAATTTACCCGAGTACTCCACACCTGAAAGAAAATTTCATTATAGTAGATCATTATCAGACAATGCTGTAAAAACCTTTAAAGAATCTGTTCCACTTTTAATTTTCTCATTATCACAGAAAAACACAGTGGAGGGCAATCATTTTGTTTCTTCCCCTTCACAAATTGATTCTCTTGTTCATAGTGTTACTTCATCATTGCGTGGTGCATTAGACAATGCAGCCCCCTTGAAAAAGAAGGTAATTATTCATAGGAGGCTAGCTCCCTGGTTTAATTCAGAGCTGCGTACTTTAAAGCACAATGTTAGAAAATTGGAGAGAAAATGGCGCTCTACACAACTAGAAGATTCCTACTTAATCTGGAAAAATAGCCTACTGTTGAATAAAAAGACACTTCGCCAAGCCAGAACAGCTTATTTCTCATCATTAATAGAAGAGAACAAGAATAATCCTAGGTTTCTCTTTAGTACAGTTGCTAAACTTACACAGAGTCATAGCTCTGTCGAGCCATCCATTCCCTTAGCTCTTAGCAGTCATGAGTTTATGGGATTCTTTTTAAATAAAATTGATTCTATTAAAAAGAAAATCTTTGATATACTCCCGAAGATGATTACTTCATCCTCAGCAAGTGAGACAACATTGAAAGTAACTATAGAACCTGATCTGTGCTTGGACTGCTTTGATCCTGTGGAGCTTCCCGAGTTTTCAGTATAGCTTCATATTAGCTTCATCTAAACCTTCAACTTGTATGTTAGACCCAATCCCAACCAAATTATTTAAGGAAGTGTTTCCTCTGATTACCAGCCCCATTTTAGATATGATTAATTTATCCTTAGTAAATGGATATGTACCACAAGCTTTTAAGGTAGCTGTAATTAAACCTTTGCTTAAGAAACCTTCACTTGATCGAGATGACTTAATAAATTACAGAGCTATATCCAATCTTCCATTCTTATCAAAAATTCTTGAGAAAATAGTTGCTAATCAAATGTGTGAGCATTTACACAGCAATGACCTGTTGAAGAGTTTCCAGTCAGGCTTCCGAGCCCATCATAGCACTGAAACAGCTCTGCTGAAAGTCACTAATGATATTCTTCTAGCCTCAGATAATGGACTTGTGTCTGTACTGGTTTCTGTTAGATCTCAGTGCTGCATTTGATACAGTCGATCACAATATTCTCTTAGAAAGGCTGGAATATGCTGTAGGGATCAGGGGAACAGCACTAGGTGGTTTAAATCTTATTTGTCTGACAGATTCCAGTTTTTTCATGTCAATGAGAAATCATCTTTAAACTCAGGGTTAATTGTGGAGTACCACAGGGTTCAGTACTTGGGCCCAATTCTCTTTACTATATATATGCTTCCAATAGGTCAAATTATCAGGCAGCATAGAATAAATTTTCACTGTTACGTTGATGATACTCAGCTTTACTTATCCATAAATCCTGATGAGCCCAACCAGTTAGATAGACTACAAGCATGTCTTGGAGACATAAAAACTTGGATGACCTTAAATGTTCTGCTTCTAAATTCAGACAAGACAGAAGTTGTCATCTTTGGACCGGAGTCTTTAAAAAAGAAACTGCTTAGTCAATCACTTAAACCTGGATGGCATTAAATTGACCTCCGGTAATAAAGTAAAAACCTTGGTGTTATTTTTGACCAGGACATGTCATTTAAATCCCATATTAAACAGGTTTCTAGGATTTCCCTTTTTTCATCTCCGGAACATTGCCAGAATTAGAAATATCCTGTCCAGAAGTGACGCTGAAAAACTAGTCCATGCATTTGGTACTTCAAGGCTGGACTATTGTAATTCTTTACTATCAGAATGTCCACAAAATGCAGTTAAACACCTTCAGCTGATTCAAAATGCTGCAGCAAGAGTTCTCATGAAAATTAAAACGAGAGATCATATTTCCCCTACTTTAGCTTCCCTTCATTGGCTCCCTGTTAAATCCAGAATAGAATTTAAAATTCTCCTCCTCACATATAAAGCCCTTAATGATCTAGCTCCATCATACATCCGAGATCTGATTGTTCCATATGTTCCTAACAGAGCACTTCGTTCTCAGACTGCAGGTTTACTGGTGGTTCCTAGAGTCTCTAGAAGTAGAATGGGAGGCAGATCCTTTAGTTATCAGGCTCCTCTCCTGTGGAACCAGCTCCCAGTTTTAGTCCGTGAGGCGAACACCCTGTCTACTTTTAAGGCTAGGCTTAAAACTTTCCTTTTTGATAAAGCTTATAGTGGGGTGGCTTAGGTTATCCTGAGCTATCTTCCTTATTTTACCTCTGTCTTCTTCTCCCATTGTTGGATGGAGTAAGGGGGAGTCAGGTTAAGCCTAAACCGGCTCAGTTATGGTTGAGGTGCAAACGCACCCTCCATTTCTGCTACCTGTATGATCCCCTCTCTTTTCCAATGGTTATGGTCAATCTGACAGAGAGGTATCCCAATCGTTGTAGTTTTTAGTATAGCAGTGGCCATCAGTGGCCTCTAGATGGAAAAACTGTCTACTTTTAAGGCTAGGCTTAGAACTTTCCTTTTTGATAAAGCTTATAGTTAGAGTGGCTTAGGTTATCCTGAGCTATCTCGCTAGTTATGCTGCTATAGGCTTAGGCTGCTGGAGGACATAATGACCACTTTTGCCCTCTTCACTAAATTCTCACACTACTCGTCAATTTTGTATTATTTGCTGTTATTTCAGCTTTTAACTTTGTTCTCTCTTTTCTCTTCCTAGAAGCTACACCTGCCCTGACTCTGTGTCTACCTGTGACACCTTTCTGGGCGCTGGGGGTTTGTTTATGCAGTTGAAAATTATTGTGTGTCACCAAAAAGCAATTTGCACAATCAAACACTTTGTATATCATTAAAATATTGGTAGAACAAACAAAATTTATTTTAAATGCTCAATTTAACTTTTTTGCAGGACAGTTATGTGACACTATGTTTTAAAATTAGCAAAGCTATAAAATACAGATTGCCAACTCCTACAACAATCTATTTTTATGTTGCTAATATTACGTTGATAAACGATGATAAACTCCAAACTCTCAAAAAAACAACATAACCCGGTGAGTCTGCAAAAAGAATTAAAAGATCAAGGGAGACAAATTAGATAACAGACATATTTGTCTTTTATATTGTTAATATTGACTGGCCAATTTGTTGCGAGTTACGTTGATCAAGATAACAGAAATAATCTCGTCGGGGCAGATAACAAACCTGCAGTGAGTAGCACATCTAAAGTTAACTAACTGTAACAGTCCAGAAAAGCAAGGGCCGAACAGAAGGAAAAAATCAGCAACTGGATCATTTATAGTGATGCAGCGTAACAATCCGTAACAATCATATATCTAGCAACAGAGCAGAGGATCTGTTTGCTTTTCCTCTTGTTCCAGCCAGTAGCACACGCAATTTCCTAATTTAAATAGGGCGGTCTGCACCTGGTTTGCACCTGCTTATCATTGCACGCGCAATCTTTGAAAATCGCACCCAACATTCCCACTTATTGCACATGCAATTTATTTATAGTACACCTAAATTAGCACCCGCTATTTGGGATCTTTGAAGATCAGGCCCTTGGTGTACAACTTCATCTAAGACATATGTCACATAATGTTTCTTTGAGCATTATGTTGCGGTGTTTAATAAATTTAAGTATTGATAAGCCTAAATTCTTTATACAAAGAAAGCCAAACAGTCTTCATTTGACGCTAACTGCTATCGGTAGCTTCATAATTAATGGAAGAATATGAGATGTATCAATCTTTCCATCTTATGCTCATTAATAAAGCAAATACTTGATTTTTCAAAATGCCAAAATATTTTTTGACACTATCTGAAAGTGCTACCTAAACCTGAAGGTTTTGACCTGCCGTAACACAACCTAAAGGTCTTTCATTAATCTTCATTTACCTCAAGTAGATATTTCAAGAAAAATAAACCAGCATTATCTGTCAGTGACAAATATGTTTTGTATGTCTTTACTTGTCTGCAAATATCACACAGAATAAAATGTGCATCGAGTAGCACTGGCTCAGATGGTGAGTTGTGGTTTGCACAGCAAAGACGTTATCAGCAGAAAAATCATCAGAAAATAAATGTTTTAGTTTGTGGTTCGGACAAAAAAGCTTGTATTGACAGAGCCGTGTGATGTGAGCGCAGAGGGTAGCATGAGAGTGGGCTTGTGTGTCCATGCATGCATGAATGGACTGTCAGTAGTCACAGCAGTGCCAGTACTTCATATTCATGTCTCTCTCCCCCTCTGTCTCTGCGTGTCTTTCTTTTTTTCTCTTTCTTTCTCCCTGCGTCTCTCTCACCTGTTCATTTGTCGCTGTTTGACAGTTCTCATTATTGCCTTGGCACTAGCTCAGCATGTCCTGCCAAAGCAAGACACTGAAATGGAATTTGAGAAAGAGAGAGTGGGTGGGAGATTGTAAATGAAGAAAGGGAAGAAGAAGACGCTGACAGAGGAACAGAGAGAGAGAAAGAGAGAGACAAACAGAGACATAGGAATCAAGAATGCAGAAATAAATGAGAGAAAAGAAGAAAAAGTCAAAGACATAGGGAGGGGTGATGTAGCATAATTAAGACTACTTAACTCTCCCTGGAATGACAATGAAGCAGCACGAACAACACTGACAAAGGTATTAACAGGGACACCTTTAACTCTACACAGAAAGACACCCACATGACAACACAGAGGGCACCAAGCACAGAGAGGGCTAAACTGTTCACACTGAAGTTTCCTTCAAACAAAGAACAGAAACAAAGCTTCATGCTAACTGGAGTTGACTACTTTGAGACTGTAAAAAACTCACTCATTTCATTCTACTTACCCACTTACTGTTCATCCTCTGTAGGATTTTCTAGTAGTTAAAGTGGTAATATATATATATTTATATACATATTGGACATACTGTAGTTTTTGGTGAGGTTATGAAAATTCCTTATTGTACCTGCAATCAAAAGCAGTCAGAGGGGTTAGTTCATACAGCAGTGCATCTTTTTCAATTCTTTGCATGTTTTACATAGGCTACCTGCTTTATGTCTGCACTAGATTGACACACACTGCACCTTACAGTATTACAGCCTGGAAATGTTAGTGTTACTTTTAGTATAAAAATGTCTCTATTTTTTGTGCCTTTCAGCCTTCATGTCTATTTTCTTTGCTGCTATTTTACTTCTATGCCTGCATCAGTTTATAACCTTTGACTGAGCTGAAGGAACCAAGGAAGAAAAACTACTAAAAAAGCTCTTGAGTCAGTTCTTGAGCTGACAGTCATGGACTTTGCATGGTAATTGTCAACACACATAAATGTATTCTTCCATGTGTTTAAGGTTAGTATATAAGGCAGCTTAAACTAGAACAACTTCTTGGGCTAGTTCACACGCCTGGAGTCTCTTGTTAGTCTCTTATTAGTGTCTAAGAATCATAATTACATCTATACAGTAAACAAAATCCTTAAAATTACTTAATGAGGTTGGTGAAAACCGCTTGTTTCACACTATTCGTAGCAACTTCCTCCCATTACCTTAAACAGTATTGATGTTTCCTCTCTGCTTGAAAAAACTGAACGGTTAAGTGCAGACATTTTTGCCATGAAACAATCCACGTCTGTCTAGAAAAATATCTGAGGATCTACAGGCGTTGAGAACAAATATAAATCTACGGTTCTGTGTAATAGAGCAACAAGATTCAAACAGAGGGGGTAAAGTTATCCTGCTTTGTGAGGACCAGCTGACTCTGTGTTGTAATGCAGAGAGAACAGTGCGGCAAGGAAAGGTTTGACTGAGGAGCAGACTGCTACAAAGACTGCTGTGGCTGAAACAGGGGCTGCTGGTGGACAAATGGAGGACCATGAAGCTCAGCATCTGGAAACTAGCAGGTCAGACAGAGCGACATTGTCGGATCTGGGGACAGAATCACCTGCTAGGAGTCAAGGAGTTAAAAAGGACAGGTGCTTGAAACATATTTTTGCATATGTTTCTGTGGAGCTTAAGCCTCGACAGAGTACCAGACAGAAAATAGGGATAATACTATCGTAGTAAGACTTTTTTTCCAAAAAAGTTCACTAAATTGTGTGTCAATGCCAGGTTAATCAGAGTATGCCTCCAAATAACATGGTAGGTCCAGGACAGCCTATAAGGACTGGGTTGTTGCTGGAAAGCCATCTAGTATGAAATTTGAGCATGAGAAAATTGCTGATGGTGAATGTAAGAATGCTTTTTGCTTTATTAAAAGGAATGAATAGATAACGCATTCTATGGTATATTCCATGGCAAAACATTTCTGCACAATAATGTGTATGTGTTTTGGAAAGAAATAAAGTTTGATAATTAAAGTTAGGTAGTATTGCCATCAGCTATTAAGTGAGTAACTGGAGGTATGAATATTGATGAAACATGGAGGAAACATTACTGCAGATTTTTTAATTGTGTGAAGAGTGAAAGATTCAGTGTTGGTGATGCTGGTTATAACAATGGAAAGATTATTTGACCTAAAAAGGAGCTCTTGCTATTGAGATACTTAAAAACAAAGCATGTGGTTTGGACCAATTATCAGCAGAGCTCCTCAGGCATGCAGTACTACTCTTAATATGCTTTACAGGATTTTTAACTCACAGTAATTATCCTGATTCCATGTTATCAGTTCCTTTACTGCCAGTAGTGAAATATAAATCTGGGAAGATATCAAGAATTGATATTTATAGACCAATTTAATTTGCAAGTGTATTTTCTAAAGTGTTTGAACACATTTAAAAAAAAGATTTTAAGAGTAAATAATAACTGATAATCAGTTTGGTTTTAAAACTAGGCACAGTTCTGATCTATGTTTATGAAGGAAATGGTAAGCAAATAAAAAAGACAGAACATATCAATTTAATGTGCTTTTTAGATGCTTCCAAAGCGTTTGACAGAAATAACCATCAAAAGTAGTTTGTTAAATTGCAAAGCAGAGTGGTAACTCCATATTTTATAAGGACTTTACATAATTGGTACTGACATCAAATTATGCAGGTTAGGTGGGGTTCCTAGGTATCTGAACGTATTTCGTTATCTAATGGAGTCAGACAAGGTGGAATGTTGTCTCCCGTTCTCTTCAATTTGTATCTACATGATCTTTCTGTCAAACTAAATGATTGTAAGACTGGTTGTAAGGTGGGTAACCTTCGTACTCAGTATACAACCAAACAATCATTTAATGTCTGCTGATAATTGGGTCATTATGTCATTATGACATTTTGTTAAACCCTAAACAGTCAGTCATTCATTTTATATACTGCTTCTTCCATAGTGGGTTGTGGGGAAGCTGGTGCCTATCCTATCTCCAGCAGTCTATGGGCGGTAGGCGGGGTACACCCTGGACAGCTAGTCCATCAGGGGGCAACACACAAACAACCATGCACACACTCATTCAGAAACCTAAGGGCAATTTAGAGAGACCAATCAACCTAACTGGCATGTCTTTGGACTGTGGGAGGAAGCCGGAGTACCTGGTGAGAACCCACGCATGCACGGGGAGAACATGCAAAGTGCAGACTCCCCGGCAGGGAGTCGAACCCAGGACCTTCTTGTTGCAAGGCAACAGTGCTACCAACTGCGCCACCATGCTGCCCACCCTAAAGAGTGTTATTGTCAATACTACAACTAAAGAAGATAAGAAGCACATTTTCCCATCTCTTTATTCAGCAGACAACCACTGGATATCCACATATAAATATATATAATATGGATATACAAAGTCATAAGAATGGTGTTTACATGTCTATGTGTTGTTTTCCCTATTATTTTTTTCTATGATACTGACAAATTTTGTCTGAAATAAAGGTGAAGATATAAAAATAAGTAATGCAGTATAAATGATGCAATATAAATGTTGTGAACTCACTGAAAGACAAGGACACAAGGAGATGAAAAGAGTATAGACACAAGGACCAATACCTGCTGTAAAACTTAGGGAAAGATTTTAAATAAACTGACCTTATAATTCTGCTGAACTGCACTGATCTCTTTTCTATTACAAGTGAAGTATTTTCCATCTTATGCAGAGACAGTTGTTACTGCAGTCAATTTAATAAAATATTGATTTTTATTTATTTGTTGGGTTTCTTTGCTCAAACTGACCTTCTGTTTTTTGTTTTACTTCTATTTTTAAGTAAGTGAAGTCTGTTGTTAAGAAAAGTCTGTTGGCGCATTCAACCAGTCACCACTTTTTGGAAAGTGTAGCCCGTAGATGTGTTGTTTTTTTTAAGCAAAGAAAAAAGGCCAACATGACCGTGAACATATTTCACATTTTTAACAAAACGGGAAAAAACTAAAGAAAAGTAGTTTAGAAGGACAACATGACACATTTTATTTTTGAGTTTAGTTCAGATGGGGGTGGTGGGGCTTTCTAAATGGAGAGCTGAAATGAAAGCCCTAGAAATAAATGCTCGTGCTTGTTTTTTTACCCTGACTATGCCTTATTTTTACTAAACAGATGAAAAAAATTTTCTTTGGTATCTGTCAGTGTTGGAGTGCTGGCTATGCACTTGATGCATCCTTTCGGGTCTCCTCTTTTCCTAAGCAAAAAAGCCAAGCAGGGCAGAGAATTTTAAGTGCACCTAATCCAAGCCACTCAAAGAGGAACAGTGAAATCTACAGTCCATTTACAGTTCATTAAAATGTGGGTAAACACCATCAGCTCAGGGTTACTTGGCACAGCATTTTTTGAAGCTTGTTTTACAGACATTTTAGTATGATTAACACAGAGAATTCAGCAGTCAAATAGACACTCACAGCGGTCTTCACAGTGATCAATATTTCATTGTAATCAATCAAAAAGAAAAACATTTTAAAGATACTTCACATCACAATCTAGACAAATTGCATTGTTTTTATCTGCCACCAAGGTTATAATAGTTTGGGATTTTTCATTATATTTTAAGTCTATTTTGTTGTGAATTGTTTTTCTTCTAATTCAGTTAGTTTTAATCCATTTTAGAGTGGGTTTGCTAGTTTTTACTGGTTATTATTACTTTAATAATGCTTAGATTTTGTTTAATTTTTATTAGTTTTAGTTTATTCATACTTGGATAGATCTTTAGGATTACAAAAAGTCAGAGGATCATATCTATGAAATTATGTATAAATGTTAATAAAAACTCTCAAGATACTGTTTTCAAAAAATGTATTCAATTATTGTTGAGCAACCAACAGTCCACAAGATAGTAGAATGCGTTTAATACTGCAGCTGCTCAAAGTAGTCCATAGAATGAGGACACATGTGAACCTAAAAATATTTACCAACGCATCCTTCTGCTTGCGGTTTTCCTCTGTATTAACTGGCCAGCAGCCTGGTCAACGGTAAAAGCACTTCATCAGGGTTGTATCCCTTCCATTGCTACTATACCTGGCTGTGATGAGGCTTCTCTTTTGGCGCAGCTACTCAGAGAGGCTAGCTTATTAAGGTACTCGCAACTTCTTCCCTTGAGAAGTGTTCCACGTTTTATCACCCTTTTCTGCTACAAGACTCTTGCTTTTATCTCTATCGCAGTCATACTCAAAGTAATCCCATATAAGACTCTGGCTCTTTCTCCCAACTTTTCCTGTCGACATTTTGCAGGCTAGAGTGGTGAGAAAAACTATAATTTATAAAGTGCTGCCAGAGATTATGGCGTTCCATATGGTGCTGACAGCTGATGGAAACTGCTCATGTGGAAAAAAATCCATTTCACATCAGTTTGCAAGGCTTATAAGTAAATTAATAAACACAAAAACGAAGGGTATCCTATATATAATTTCAGTATGTTTTACTCGTACTTGTACTCGTCGTCTTCCCCTTATTCGTGACCGGGTTGCTGGGGCAGCAGACTAAGCAGAGACGCCCAGACTTGCTGGAAACCTTCTCCAACTCCTCTAGGGGAAGCCCGAGGCGTTCCCAGGCCAGCCAAGAGACATAGCCCCTCCTGGAACACATTCCGGGGCAGGTGTCCATGAGGCACCGAGATGTCTGAGCCACCTCTACTGACTCCTCTCTCCCTCTTTTCATGTCCAGAACCATAGCCCCTAATAAAGGGCACCCGATTCCATACTCCTGGAGCACCCCCAACAGGGCACCACAAGGCCTATGCCAACTCTTTGGCATAGGCCTTACCAGGGAGGCTGAGAAGTCCCCTTGTAGTTGGAACACACCGTCACCCAGGACTGCCAGTCCAGAGGCACCGTCCCAGACCGCCACACAATGTTGAAGAGGCATGTCAGCCCGACAACATCCAGAGACTTGAGGTACTCAGGGTTGATCTCATCCACCCCCAAAGCCTTGCCACCACAGAGCTTTTTGACCACCGTTGAGGTCAGCAGCTCCCCACCCCCAATGTAAACAGTGCTTCCCTCTCCTGAGGCACTGGACAGTTTGCCAAAATGGCTTCGAGGCCGATCGGTAGTCCTTCTCCATGGCCTCACTGAACTCCTCTCAGGCCCAACTTTTTGCCTCTGCTACTGCTCGGGCCGCGGCACGCTTGGCCTCACGTTACAGATAGGACTCCTTCTTTAGCCAGACAGCATCGTTTAATGCCGGTGTCCACCACCTGGTTCGGGGATTGCAACCACAACAGACACCGCAGACCTTATGGCCACAGCTACAGGCGGCAGCATCAACAATAACAATAAAGGTGGAGAACACAGTCCATTCAGAGTCTATGTTTCCAACCTACCCCAGAATCTGGTAAAAGCTCTCCCGGAGGTCGGAGTTGAATACATCCCTGACCGAGGGCTGTGCCAGACGTTCCCAGCAGACCCTCATTGTATGCTAGGGCCTGTGAAGTCTGGCAGGCTTTCTCATTTTCCAGCGGATCCAACTCACCACCAGGTGGTGATCGGTGAACAGCTCAGCCACTCTCTTCACTCGAGTATCCGAGACATGCAGCTGACAGCCATAAGACACAACTCCAAAGTTGATGATCAATCTCCTGCCTAGAGTGTCCTGGTGTCAAGTGCACTGATAAACGCTGCTTGAACATGGTGCAGGTATGGACAATCTGTGTCTGGCACAGCAGTCCAATAATGAGACACCACTCGGGTTCAGATTGGGGAGGCCATCCCTCCCAAACACACCCCTCCAAGTGTCACTATCGTTTCCCAAGTGGGCGATGAAGTACCCCAGCATATTGACGGAGTCCCTGCCAGGGGCACTGTCCAGCACCCCCTACAGGGATATGAAGAAGGCCAGATTCTCTACACTGCTGCTTGGCCCGTTGAAAAGTGGATGTGACCCTCATATCCACTGGGATAAACCCAAACACAAGACGGCTGAGCGAGGAGGCAACAAGCAAACCCATCCCAGCCTGCCGCCTCTCCCCGTGGGCCAATCCAGAGTAGGAGAGAGTCCAACCTCTCTCAAGGAGCTAGGCTCCTGGGCCCAAGCTCTGCGTGGAGGTGAGTCTGATTATTTCTCTTGACACACACAGTTTAGCCCTCCCTACCAACGAGGTGACATTCCAAGTTCCTAGAGCCAATTTAAGCATCCGGAGATGGGGTCATCAAAGTCTCTACCTTCAATTGCCACCCAATCCTCTTTGCACTGTTCATGGTTCCCCCTGCAGGTGGCGGGCCAAATGGGGGATGGCTTTACCTGTCTCATTCAGGCTTGGCCCAACTGTGTCCAGCGAAGAGTAACTGGAGTAGAGTAACAGGAATAACCGACCCCAGGCCTGGCTCCAGGGTGGGGCCCCGGCTCAGCTGTACCGGGCAACGTCACATGCCTCATTGTAATAGTCCTCATAAAGGCTTCTGAACCACTCTTTGTCTGACCAGTCACCCAGAGCCTGTTTGCAATGGGTTAGTTAGTTTTTAAAAATCACAATACAGTTAAAGTTAGTTATAGTTTTTTTTTCTTTTCCAGAGGTCCTTTTAATTACAGTTTTTTTTTAATTTCAGTTAACAAAAATGTTTTCTGAATTTCAGCTTTCGTATTTCCATTTGTTTTTATTAACTATAATAACCCTGGTTGCCACACAACCTCACACAGCAGCGGTGAAGACACACAGATATTCAAGACGCAGCAGCGTCACTGAAACAAAGTTATTTGGAGAAGATGTGTCAGGATCTCTGCCATGGTAGTTTTTTGGGTGCTGCTTACTGTGTTTAGCATCTAGATGGCGTCTGAACGTGGAAGTGTCTGACAGGTGTTTTCCATCACCCTGATCATCTCCAGAGGAGGATTTAAGGAGGAGGCTGCCAGCAACTCATTGCCAGATCCCAGGTGCCCACTGGAAGCTCCCCATCTCGACTTCCCTGGTTTTTTGATTGAGCGGTGACAGCAGGAGGCATGGGAGAGAACGAAACAAACAAAAGAAGGCGGTAGGATTGATGGGTGGATTGCCTAAATCTTACATTGACTGTAGCAACATTCTCTTTTTCTACATCGTAGGAAAATAGGAACTTCTGTATGGAATTGGATGATATCAGATCCTCAAGAATTACAGCACTTAGGAAGAAACAATAAGTGGCAAGAAGTGGTCAGAAGACAGTGAGCCAAGAGTAGAAACTAGCCAAAAGGACAAAACAAAACAGTGGGCGAGTTCACGAGAACAGGATGACTCATAACATGGAAGTGGTGACATTTTCAAGTCATGGTTGAATCAAGCAAGTGGGGGATTCATATTCACCGATAAGCTGACCAAAGCAATAGAGGAAGAAATGGGGGAAAATAAAGAACGGCTAGAATCATGAATAACAGAAGAGTGCTAATAAATGCTATCAGTGAAAACACACAACAGAAGATAATCAAATGAAAACACTTGATGGGGGAAAGAATTTAAAAATATATTCCAGGATCTTAGCAAGACTGAGTGGAGTAAATTTCAGGAGTTTCACTTGAAATGACGATGGAGGAGGTGAAAAAAAGAAATCAAAGATTTGTGAAAAATAACAGATGCCACCAGGATTAAAAGTAAAAAGATTGGGAACTTAAAGACACTATGCAGTGATTATACAATTTTTTGAAAATATTATGCCAGAAAATATCCGGTGGGAATTATGAATTACAGAGTTAGAGAGTACATCCCCTAAACCTCTCAGATGTTTACTTGCCAAAGAAATGGACATATGCAAAGGAATTTAAAGGAAAAGTTAGGTGTGCAAGATGTGGAGGTCCACAGGAATTTGGAAGATGTGATAAAGATGCTAAAACCAAAATGTTGTAAATGCGGAGGAGAACATAGCGCAGCATATGGTGTGGTGTAAAAGACCCTGGAAGCCAGAGAAGCTCAAAAATTAAAATAACAGAAGAGTTTCATATGCTGAAGCTTTAAAAGGTAGCAAGAAAAGATAGTGTAAGAGGAATGAGGTTGGGAGAAACAGGACAAAGAAAACAACTGGAATACAAATCAAGGGCAAAACCATATCAGAGACAAATATCGGTACCAGCAACAGATATCCAGAATACATGTTTACATAAAATGTAGAGTGGATGAAAATACAATGGTGGTGAAAAAAGAAAAACTTTGTAACAATTTATATGCCAATTATAATGTTCACAGTACAACTACCAGAAAAGTGAAAAAAAAAGCAATTGTAAACAGAGCTGGAAGGTTTTAGATATGAAAGCCTCAACAGATCAGTTCAATCCATTTGAGGGCCACAGAAACAACAGAAAATGCACAAGATTATGGATCATGCTTTCTAATGGTTCACATATTCTTCAATTGAATTGCCACGAAGTTTAATAGTAATGGGACAAGAATTTAAAAAGTTGTTTATGAATTAGAAAATTATCCAGATATAATATGTGTCAAAAACAGGTAAAACTAGCTAGATTTAAAATTTATGGATATAGCATAGAAAGACAAGATAGAAGTATGGTGTGGAGGAGGATGTGCTACTCTATTAAAGAGGGAATAATTTATAAGGAAAAACCCAATGAATAAAAGAACTAGAATGTGTTAGTATAGAAATATTAACTTAAGGAAATATGGAACTATTAAAATCATAAAGATAAATCCAAGTAAGATATTGACAGTGAAATGTTTAGGAATGGCAGAAAAATAATAGAAGAGAATTAGGTGTGGTGATTTTAATGGCCCACATAGTTTTTGGGGTAGCAGGACAAAGGGGGGGGACGGTCAATAATGGTAACATAGTTGAAGAAATAATGATGAAAGGTCATTAGTTGTCTTAATAATGGTCAAATTACAAGAGTAAAGTATACATAAAAATACAGTTTCATGTCTTGGATATACATTAATATCTGGTTGTCTAGTTAGTTCATGTGAATGGATGTCAATTGGAGTTAAATTAGGGAGTGCATCACTTTCCAGTGAGTACAATAATTAATGACAATATAAACAGGGCAAGAGATTTTATATAACAAGATGGTGCTTCAATAAAGCTAAATGCTAAAATTTAAAATTAATGTGAGAAAAACCAGTCCTATGAGTCATAAAGGCGACATTGAAGAATGTACAAGTCAAATAAGGAAACATATTTTAAATGCTGAAATTCCGCCTACAAAAATAACGTAAAAGTCAAGACAAAAGTAGTTCTTTGTTAATGAGGAATGTAGTACGAACAGTAAAAGATCGTAATACGGCATTAAAATCTTTACAGAAAAAATTTAACACCGAAAACCTCTATTGTATAGAAAAGGAAACAGAGCAAAGGCTCGAAAAACTATTACTGGAGCAAAAAGAAAACATGGAGAGCATATTGGCCTCAATAGTCAGAAATAAAATACAGGATTTTGTTCACGTTAGGGAAAAGACTTTTGAACTTGAATGATATTAAATAACACATAGTTTAGAGGTCAGAGATAGTAGTTTTAAATAAGATAAGGCAGATTATTGGGTGAAGCAATTGCTGCAGTCATGGTGGAGAACTCTTACAGACCTTCAAGACAGCAGATGGTACAAAAAACTTGGATAATTCAAAAATATCATCGGAAAAAGGTTCAAAAATATGTCAATATAGGATGAACATAAAATATGAAGAAATTAAAACAGTATTTGAAAAGGGACAGGATATTCAGCTCCTGGGGAGGTCAATTATGCTATGTTCTGTTCGACAAATTCCGGAAATAACCTGACATTAATATTAAATGTTAATAAAATATGGAAAGAAGGTTTATACCAAATACTGGAAAAGGGAAACAATTACTACCGTTTAATAAGCCAGGGAAAGATCTATCAGTCCAACTAACTACAGACCAACAGGCTTAACTTTCACCTTTAAGTAAATGTGGAGAAATAAGAAGTCAATAGATTAGGATTTATCTTGAACATAAGAAATTTAATAATGCGATATCAGTGTGGCTTAGAAACAGGGAGATCAACATGGATGCACTAATAGAGCAGTAATGACATAGAAAAGCTTTAAACATGAAGGAAATAATCATTGATAGTATTTGGTTGATATAGAAAAGCATATGAATTCATTATGGAGAGAAAGGAATACTTATTAAAAATGATCGGATGGGGAAAAACATAGATGGGACAGATGATAATGGATAGCAAATTTGTGCTGATAGAAATAGGGTCGAAGGTGGGAATAAATTTTCAAAAGAATTTATGTGGAAAATGGAATACTAAGTAGTGACAAATTAGCCCAGGTTTTATGTATTATCATGATTAATGATATTTTTTCTGATACTGAGAAATGTAATAAAAATCTGCACTATATGCCAGATGATGGAGCCATATGATGAGAGCGGAAAGAATGATCAAAACATGTGTAGGAAATATTAAGAAGCAAGTAATAAGTAGAACATGGTCTTATAAGTGTGTTTTTAAATTATCGCAAGCAAGTCTTGTTTATGGTTTTTTACAAATAAGAGAAATTTGAAATAGGAACAATAACACTATATGGACAAGCCTTGGAAAGGGTGACAGAGTTTAAGTATCAAGGGGACTGTGGTTGCGATGGTTCTTATACATGGAAAACACATACAGAGAACTGGAAACTAAATGTAAGATAAATTTATAAATTTACTAAAGGCTGTGGATGTAATAACTGGGGTGACAGATAGACCGTCAATTAATTAAAACATAATAGGGGCTATCATGAGATCAATAATAGATTATGGCAGTTATATATGGAGCAGCAGCTAAAACAACACTACAAAGATAGATAGATTCAGAGTAGGGCTTACGTATATGCATACAGGAGCAGTTGAAAACCACACTATTAATGCACTTTAATAGAGACTGGAGACTCCACTAGAAATGAGAAGCGATAAAATTAGCTTACCAACTGGATGAAAAATTAAAAGTATTAAGGACGAAAAATGTAACTTTCAACCAATTTACATAACTGTTGGGGAATTATTAAAGTTCAGAGTAATGGATTGGATGGATGTTAAGCCAATTGATTAAAATGTAGGCTTTTTATTTCTCCTAAGGGAAATAGCTCAGTTTTAATCCAATTAGTGTATTAACTCCATGGTTATTTCCTGAGGTAAATTGTAGTTATGGGTGATAAAAATGAAAAATGAGTGGAATATAATGAATTAAGTTAAACACTAAACAAACCAAAGAAAAATGATGAATATTTAAAAAAATATATATATACACTAAATATATTCTGAGGTTCTAGAATTTAACAAGGATGTGTGGGAATAGGAATATATTATACCAGAGTTAAAAACATATTTCTAAAAGTTATCAAGAATTATGCTTCATAGCAGAAAATGGTGGCAGTTATATTAAGCGTACAGTGGGTGGAGGAGGTTAGACCGGACAGGAGTTGGTGGGATGCACAGATCCAAAGCCGTTTAGAAAGTATTCAGGAGAAGGGAAATTATAGGAAAGATTTCGTATTAGAAATTCAGCACAGTCTATTAGATTATACAGGGGTGGCATTGATATTGGGTTTTGTTGGGTACAGCAATGAGGTGTAACAGCAATGAAAAGGCAGGATAAAATTAGCAAAAAGGCAAAAATTCCTTTGGGAAAGGGAAGGGAAATCATTATTATGAGAAAGAAAAATGGAAAAATGGCAAAAAGGTGGAATGAAGATAAGAAAGGAAGAAGAATTTAATAAAGTACAAAGGTCAGTACAAATTAAAAATATTAATTTGCTAGCAAACCCGAAGGGAATAAATAATAATGATCAGATTAAGAGTAGGTTCAATACCTATTAAATGACATTCTATATTTAATAGGGAGGAAAAATAATGATAAATGTGAAAGATGTGGAGAGAAAGAAAATGTAGAACACGTATTGATGAACTGTAAGACATATGAACCTGAAAGGGAGAAACTGAGAAGAATGGTTGGAAGGACAGGACAAGAATGGAGTCTTAAAGGAATATTGGGAAATGAAGGAAACATAATGGATATTTACAGATTAAGATTAATTTACAGATTTATTTATTTATCTTCAGAATACAAAATAAAAAAATAGAATTTAATAGATGTAAAGTAGTGTTGCTACACACTCATGTACAGTAGGTGGCGGTATGCACCTTAAAGTTGCTTGCGATCCGCCAATAATAGAAAGAAAGAAAGAAACTCATTGCCAGAGTGTTGCCCCTTAGTGGTACAACTCCAGCCACATTACTCTTTCCTTGTCTTCGCTTTGCCTTTGCTAATCCTGCATGCTCTGCCTTACAGGTGTACCTGAACCTGACCTCGCTGTCAGCTTTGAACCTCTTGGATTATTGTCTTCTGGGAAGAAGTCATTTACTCATGAGCAAAGATCAAACTCCGTTGCTCCTGTGGATCTTCAACGGCTGGCAGTTCATCTATACCCCTGGGATCATCCTCAAACGACGCTGTCCACACTCCCAAGCCACACAAGATTCTACCACAGTATTACTCTGGACATCCTAACTTCCTGGCAGACCTGAACTCACCATCTCTGTTTCCCGGGTAAACAATCCTCTGGGTTTTCTCCACCTCCCCTCTGGCGGGTCATCCTTTTTTCCCCCGAAGACTGAATCATATATACATTCTCTATTCCAGGATTCATCCTGCGTCTTTGGGGCGGGGGGTGGGGGGGGGGGGGGCGGGGGGGATTGCCTTTGCTTAGTTTACTTACAGTTATAATCCAGTTCCCGTACCCAGTTCTTAGATTTTTTGTAAATAAAATTTCTAACTTTTAAAAACTCGTACTCCTGATTGCTTTCTGCATGTGGGTCAAACTTGTTAAATCCAATTGACAGATGGGGGGATCGTGGCGTTGGGTTCGGACGTGTAGTGGATATCGGTTCCCTTTTGGGGGTGGCCCTGTGGCAGGTCATGGTGGGGTTCATGAGGGGGTGGGAGACTTTTCAACACCCATTTTTTGGGGGGGGGGGTCGGGATCGGAGCTCGTGGGGGGTCGGGGATGCTCAGTCCGGGGCGGCTATGGTAGGCGGCTGGCTTGGAGCCCCCCATGTGGACACACTCTTTGTACATAGAACCCTTTCCGGAGGTGGATGGGGGTGGTGGGGGATGGGTTCTGGCGGGGGTCCAGGGCACGGCAAGGACACCGGGTCTGCGGCCTGTCTGCTTGTCTCGGCCCTGGGAGGAAAGGGGACCCACCTCCTTGGTCCGTGAGGTGGTTGCCCATAGGGGCTGCGGCGCGGAACTTGGAGTATAAAGTAGGCATGGGGAGTTTGATTGAGTGTTAGGACGTCCATTGTTGTTTGTCTTTACGTTGGGAGCGAGTGATGTTATCATGTGTGGAGAGGGTGGGAGTGGGTGACTGACTGTGAGTTGCCTGTTTTTTTGTGAACAGGTTGTGGTCTTGGATGACTCCCGCATCCTGGATCAGCTTAGGCCCACCCATATTATGGAGGGGCCTATTTCCTCCCCGCCACCCTGTCCTGCCGGTGGTTGGGAGTCCTGTTGCCGCTGGGTACTTGCGTGTCTCGGTGTCCGGGGCTGGAGTGCTTGGTGTGTGCTGGCTCACTCCCGGTGGCTTGCATGACCGGGCCTGGGCCACTGGCTCTGTCGGGCCTTGTCTTTGCGGGTGGCGTTGCTCCCGGGGTCTTGGGTACTCGGTCCATGGCTGGATCTGCTCGCGTGAGTGGTACGGCTGCCGGCGGGGCATGTGGGGCCGTCGCCGCGGTTCCCTGGGGATTCTGCACTGTCGCTGCTGGTCGGCTCCCTCGGGACTCTCACTGCTCTTCTCTGGGGTGTTGCGGTAGTCTCGGCGGTGGTTCTCCTGGGGTTACTGTGCCTTGGGGGGACCTGGGATTCTGTGGCTCGGACTCCTCGTGTCCGCCGGGGGGAACACGGGGCAGGGGTGGGTCCTCACACTCGCTATTGCATTTTCTGTGGAGAAACCTTGTATACAAAGCGCATCCACACAGGTGTTGATAGATACAAAAGATGATCTATCTTGGGCTGCAACTTCTCACTAAGTACAGTTACATCATACAATACCGTGTGTTATTGTGCGTATAAGCAAGCAGGCTGTAATTCTTTTATTCTAATTCATCCTTCTTTCTCTCCTCCACTCTCTCCCCTTTTTCCCTCTTCCTTTAGCCCATCTCTATCTTTGTCAAGATTCTGTTTCCTTTTCATTCAGTCTCGTGTCCGTAACAATTGAAATATTCCCACAAAGAAGTTCATAATAAAGTATTCTTTATAAATATCAAGCAGAGCTTAAAGCAATAGCTGTGATGCTCCGCTTGTGAAAGTAAATCTGTTGGGCAATTTCTTGGCACTCAGACAACAATTCTGAGCGCTACTCTGCTGGACAGGACACGGTAAAAAAAAACAAAAAAAAAAACAATATGACAAGATGAGACCAAAACCATAACTCCGACTTTCAAAGAGCAGTCAACAAGGCCCATGATGAAAAGAACACCATTCCAGCTGTGAAACATGAAGGTGGATTATTGATGTTTTGAGGATGTGTGGGCTAAAAAAGCACCGGGGTGCTTGGTCAAAATTCATGGCAAGATAAATGCAACATGTCATGAAAAAATACTGGAGGAATTTTTGCACTCATCAGCTCTGAAGATTTGCATGCCAAGTTGGCCTGTAATCAGCTACAGCACAATCAGAATAAAGGTTCTTGAGAGACCATCTCAGTCTCCTGACCTTAGTATCATTGAGTCACGTTAGAGATATCTCAAATGGGTAGTTCTTGCCCAATTTAGAGGAACTCGAGGCTTTTGTAAAAAAGAATGGGAAGCATTACCATGTGAGAACATACAAGGCCTCATCCACAGCTACTACAAAATACTTGAACATGTCACAGACATTAAAGGGGACATACCATGCAAAATCCACTTTTTTAGTCCTAAATACATACAAAAGTAGAATTTTCTGCACTTAACTTTTCTGCCTAGATATCTTTATATACTTTTGGGTCATATTTTTCAATCTGTTGAGTTTCCTCTATTCTCTGTTATGATTTTTGAACTTTTACCTCACAGTATTTGCTGCTTAACAAGGTCATGGACTTCCAGCTAACCAATGTTGCGAATTTGCCTAATGCGGGTGGATTGACCCACACAATCCATTACACCATTCCCCAGTATCACAACCTCTTCGAAGTGCCTGGTTACATTTTATTTTTAACGGAAATGTACCCAAATCAGCGAGGAAATTCCTTTTCGTCTGCGCAAACCACTTCAAGGACGAATGCTTCAGTAACCACCAGTATCAAAAAGGATTTCCCAAAAGACTTCACCTGATTAAGGGGTCAGTTCCTACCTTTCTATGGAAACGACAGACCAGGCAAAGGGGTAAGCCCTAAATAATGCTAAAAAAACAACAAACTTTATTTTAGGCATTAATTTATTTTAACCATACTGCATGCTCAATTCAATTCAGTTTTATTTAGATAGCACCAATTCACAACACGTCGTCACAAGGCACTTTACCATATGTTTTGAATGGTATTATTACATGAACAGGTTTGCATTGTTTTTGCCGTTTTTGTCCTTTTTCTGCGTCGCTAGGGCAAGTTCTTATGTTCAGTGGTCAATAGGCAGCAGGAAGGATATATTGTAAACAGTTATTTACTTTAATACAATCCCACACAAGACAAATAAGGGTACAAACCTTGGAACTTGAAAGTTATTTGCTTGAGGCAACCTAGGACAACCTAGAATCTCAGCCATACCCACTAGGGTCCATGCAGTGACGTCAGCACAAATTACACAAAATTATTTTAGAAATTATTTTTAGAAAAAAAAAAACAATGTTTGAAGTAATTTTTTTCTTAAGTCTAATTAATGGGGATATACACAATATGCATTTGGAGGGGGAAAGCAGAAGTGAGTCTGGTCTGTTTCTCTGTTCTCTTATGATTACTGTAAGATCTCACATTTGGGTTCATATGCATACAACATGTTGATAAGGAAGATTTACAAGAAGCTTGACATTTCCTACAGGCCTTCTATAGACACAATACACTCTGTTGATAATGATGAGTCCTTCATCCTCTCAGGTTACTGAACAGAAACGTTTAATGGAATCCAAATGTCATGATGTGTTTTTGTTTATAAGCATGCATGTTTGCATGTAGGCCTGGATGTTTTTTTGTGCGCGAGTGAGAGATAGATCAGAAAAAATCCGAAACTGAAAATGTGAACTCTGTCAAAGAAAATAACAGAAGGAAGAAAATAATTACCAGCTAGTTCTGACCCCTGTTTTGCATGCTAATGTGTGTAACATAAACTTTACATGTATAATGTTCACTAGTCAAGTTAAGATTCAGAGAAAATGGAGAGAAAGAGGCTTAACTGTATTCTCAGCTTTCTTTATGTGCTGAAACAACCCTCACACAAAAAGCACATACAGGCCTATTGTCTTATATTCTGAGCTTCTCTTCTTTCTTGTCTGTTGTGCTTATGTTCTTATAGCCATAGGCCAATTTATGTGTATTTTATGGCTTTAAAAACAGTTTTGGTTTTAAAACCACAGAAATTCTAAAATTTCATTCCTGTGAATTAAACCTTTAATGTGATGTCAGAAAAGACGCTGAAGTGACTGGAGTTATCTCCTGCCATATATAGGGCAGAGTAGCACTTCCTCCTTCCACACCCTACGCTGTCTGTAAAGCTGATTGAAGGAAAGAAAATGATCAAAAATGTGTCTCTTAGAAAGATGAAGTAAGCTACTTGAACATATTCTTTGTCTCTAAAAAACACTAGGCAGTCATGGCTTACATACTCTTTCTCTTTTTATGGTAAAGCTGGTTAGAAAAACATTTGCAAAAATCTATGAGAGCTAACATGTCTGTCAGTAAAATAAACATCCAGGACATTTGCATTCATCAGCTTGGAAGCTGTGTTTGGGACATACTTAGATATTTATGCATGCCAGATAGCATTTACAGGAATTCATGGAATTTTGCTAAGAAGAATGGGGAGCTTTAGAATCTGGGAAATAAGGTCCGTCATCCATGTCTGCCACAAGTCGTGTTTGGGACCCGGCAAACATGCAGATGAACCTACTCTTGTCAAATAAGACCAAGATTTTATTACTATTTGGGTTACGCACAAAATTCTATGTATGGGGGAAAACACCCTGCGCATTACTCTGGACATGCAGTCCACACAGTAACACATTATGGTGGGTGAGGATAGGCTTTTGTTCTGCAGGGACAGATAGGCTGGAATTTAAAACTCCAGCCAGAGCAACAATAGAATGGTTTACATCAATCAAAGTAATGTGTTAGAATGGCCCAGTCAAGTCCAGACCTAAATTCCCCCATCTGTGGCACGATTTGAGAATTGTTGTTTAAATTTTGTCATGCATTAATTCGTGTTGGCTTATCATAGAAAGTCCCAGTAAAACACAGTGCAATTTGTGGTTGTAACAAGATGAAACTGGAGAGTTTTGTGGTTAGAAAAACTTCTTTAAAGGAATGTATCTTTGCTACGGATTGTCCAAATCTACTGGTTTGTCCCTATTGCCTATTGGCCAAAACCTTTGACATCACAGCGACTGCAAAGTAAAACATTTGGTAGGTTGATATTCCAGGTAAAAGAAATTAAATATTTGGCAAGAGAACAAAAAAAGAATCAAATTTGAAATAAGTGGGAAGAAAAGCCAAAGCAATGCTGCTAACTTTCCTAACTTGAAGAAAGCTTAAGTGGTAGGGAGACGATCATTAATTCACATCAGACCTTCATAGTATTTACCATAATTTACCCAGGGCATCCAACCAAGTTAGTTCAGGTGTGGAGAAGGAAGAAAGCCTTGGGCTATTTTTAGATCAGGCAAGAAGCGAGATGGCTACACTCAGCTTAATTTGCAAGCTCGGTAGAATGATTTCCTCTGAGGTGAGAAAATGAAATCAAATGTGCAAAGACCTCCAAACCGTACATTTCAGAACATCTGTCTTTGTTGTGTGTGTGATTTTATTTCTTTTAGCTTTTAGGTTGAGCAAGGACAGTGACAGAGCAAACAACTTTGTTGAAAACTCACTTGTGTGTTTAACTATTTTTACCTTATATTTGGTGATCAGACATGAAGCGTATAAAGCAGTGAGACTCTTTGGTTTAGTTTTTAAGTGAATGCTGGATGAGTAGATGTTTTACTTTATATTGTTTTTAATAGTAATTTTCTAAATTACAGGAACCCTGCTTATTTGGAACAAAGTTCTTGACTGTGTTTAGATTTGCTAGCCACTACAGAAACTTTTTCCAGGAACTGGTAGATTTCTGGGCCTATTGTCAACCTCCTGTGTTTACACTGCATTTACCAGGATAAAACTGTTCCCCAGAAAAGGTCCTGTTAGGGAGGAAATACTTTTCCTTTTACCAGGAACCCTTGGGTGGTGTTTTGTGGAGAACCAGTGCTAAGGATTTTGACTTGGTTGAACATTTTTAGCATTATAAGTCAGTCATATCAGTTTAAAAGACTCATATTTTCTGTTAACTTTAACTGTAATAGATTTTAAATTATTGATGAATGTACAGCCATCTGTGAAGAGAGAGGGAAAAAATCCTTCAAATACAGTCATATCATTGGGTTTAAACCAGTTTTTTTGTAATGGACTAATGCAAACTTTCAGAATCACTGGATCGATAATTGATTTTTAAGATGTTTGTTTGGTTAATGTCAGTTTTATAGTTGAAACAGACCTTTAGTGGAAAGCAGTAGTTAAACCAGGTAAGGTCTGATATCTTTATATTTTAGTATAGTCAGTTTAGATTTTTCCTTTCAGTGTTTTGCTAATAATTTTAAATGAATGAATTCTAAATGGGGCTGCACGGTGGCCAGTTGGTAGCACTGTTGCCTTGCAGCAAGAAGGTCCTGGGTTCGATTCCCGGCCGGGGGTCTTTCTGCATGGAGTTTGCATGTTCTCCCCGTGCATGCGTGGGTTCTCACCGGGTACTCCGGCTTCCTCCCACAATCCAAAGACATGCCTGTTAGGTTAATTGGTCACTCTAAAGTTGCCCTTAGGTGTATGAATGAGTGTGTGCATGGTTGTTTGTGTGTTGCCCTGCGATGGACTGGCAACCTGTCCAGGGTGTACCCCGCCTCTCGCCCATAGACTGCTGGAGATAGGCACCAGCTCCCCTGTGACCCACTATGGAAGAAGCGGTAGAAAATGACTGACTGAATTCTAAATGATCAAAGAGTAAAACATGAATTGATTTCAGAAGCTATGGTGGTCATAATTAGTGTGAAAACAGAAGAAAAAAAATTACCACCATGACCCTTTGTAAGTTTAGATATTGCACTCTTTCCTTGTTTCCTGCCGTTGAACTCCAGCTAATGATCACATATCTTCACTCCGATTGGGAGAGAGTCACAGAAATGGAGAATAGTTTTCAGTCTCTATATGAATGCATGTTTAGTTTTTCTAGGTTTAAGAAACTTGAAAGAGATCAACAAACAGCAGACTGGGGTTATGTGTTCACATGTGTTTTGTTTGTATAAATGGTCTAAAATTTAAAAAATGTCTTAAAAAAGTAAAAAAAAAAATAGGTAAAACTTAGAGTGCAAGTCTAAAAGCACTTGTAACATTTGCTTAAAGATAAGGAAAACCTGGTATTTATTGTCTTTAAATCTCCAAGATGTCCCAGCTAAAATAAAAAGCCAAAATCATGCCCAGATCAGAGGGAGGCAGATCCTTGAGGTGTTTCAGGCAACAGCAGCAGGAACTTTGCTAGAGGAAGGCAGGGCCACCAATAGCCGCACATTGGGGGAAGGGTGCTGGACTGTTTACATCCCTCCTTGTCTGGTTGAAGTACAGAACCTTCTGTCGCTGGAGCTAGTGAAGTATCTGTTCTGCAGCTGGCTTCTTCTACTCCTGTTGCTCCACTTTTATTGACCTTTGTTATTCCATTGTCAAATATCTAGTGAAAAGTATAACAAAAACTATGTAATTTTTTCCCAACAGTAAAATTAGGAAGTAAGATGCCTTTTTTTTTCCTGAAAAGTTAGTTTTGGAGATACAATGTTTTGGTCAGACAGCAATGAAATTGTAAAATCACACATAACTTGTAACTGAAAATAATTAAAAGTAACTGTTTTTTCCACTGACAAAAATACCAAACAAACCCCATATTTAAATCTTTCTCACATCAACAATGAGCCTGTTCAGTGGTAACTGGGTCATGCCATCTGGCAAAAGGCATGACTCCCTTTCCTGTCTCAGCCAGAACTGTCACCAAATAACATGTATGTTGAAGGCAAACTGCAAGCTAAGATAGCATTCTTCTGGCAAGAAAGGTGTGCATAGGAGGAGCTGGTTAATATCTCTGTCAATTTTTTTGTTTGCACACAAATTATACACAGATTTCTTTCTATTTGTGTGTTCAAAAATACAATTCTCTGAAAAGTGCCAAGCACAAGCTACTGAAATGTTGCTTCATGTAAGTGCTGTGAACCTAGGCTTAACCAGGCACTCTAGACAGAGAGGAGAAGGGGCTCTCATAGATTTTTGGTTTGTTCTGTTTGCAGGTTCTCTCTGTGTATCTGTAAATTGTCTCTGGGTTCTTCTGCTTAAGGATCAGATACATTAAAGGTAGCTGGTGAATCTGATAACCTATAAATAACACATACCATTCAAGGAACAGTGTTAAGGGTTAAGGGTTAAACCTTATACAGTTTTTCTAACCATTTCTGTAGCCTAGTTTCTTTTTCTTACTCCCTAGGCTGTTTCTCCCTTAGGTTGTACTGTGCCAGGCTGTTGACTTCACCTTTACCATTTCCCAGTGCCATGACCAAAATGTATTTATGGTTTCAGGACACAATAATGGAAAATTAAGAAATGTAACTAAAAGACTCATATAGTTGCTGCTGAAAATTTACTTCTCAAATGAAACCAATGTATATGTACTTTTTTACTTAAGTGGAATAATTTCTGTACATGTTGAAATATTCAACTACAACCATGTCCAGGTGTGATTAATCAGCCACAGAAACTGAATGAAGTAATCAAGAGGTGACACACTATACACCCCCATTACATGACTTCTTCTTGGCCAATCAGATCATGATGTTGCTTCTGTCTGCTCAGAATATAAACACATTCTTCAAAGACAATCTGTAATAAAATGGTCATAAGAAGCTGAAGACACCCAGGGTTGTTTTACAGCTACAGACTGGAAAACACTGTGCCAGCCAATTGGAGGGGACATCAATGACTTCCCTGTGTGTGTGACCGAATATATAAACTTCTGTGTGGATAACATCCCACCAAAACAGTGAGATGCTGCCCCAATAACAAGCCCTGGATCACCAGTGACCAGAAAGAACTGCGAAACAAAAAAAAAAGAGCCTTCGGGATCCTTCTGTCTAACCATCCATCTCATCAACCTAATCAGAAGATGCTGATGCTCCCTTTGCTTTCACCGCCGCCTGTTTGGCTCTAGAAGTCAGGTAAAGAGGCAGCTGGAGAGACTGCACCTGAATAAGGCTGCAGGTCCATATGGTGTTGCAGAGTTGTGAAAGCCTTTGCAGAGCAGCTCTGTGGAATTCTACAGCAAATCTTCCACTTCAGCTGGACCAAGGAGAAACATCCTCCCCACAATACTGTAATATAAAAGACTATCTTTAGTCAGAGGCTTCTTCAGATCTGCTGTAACATTCCTATAGACAGCCACAGGACACTCTTTCTCCTTACAGTCATCACTATCTGCAATAAATCTGTATTTGTTAAGTATTTGTGAATTGAATTGAACAAAACACAGCAAAGACTCAGCTGTTCCATTTTGCCTGCAAACTTTCCAGACACCAATCAGATTAGTTCTAATCGAAGCTGTGGGGTTCAAGGCCCACTTGAAGGAACCTTTTACAACAGCTCACTTGACATAAAAAAATCCCAGTATCAATCACACTCAAACCTTTACTGCCAGGCACCATGACAAATCAGAGCTCTTATGGTAGGTAAAAGAGGGGAGCTGCTCCATATTAGGAGGTTTTTCATAATGTTATGGCTGTTCGTGTTAACTAAAAAGGAAGTCAAATTATTGTTAAGAGGACTTTGTTACATCATGTTATGAACTGCTTTTACGGAGAAACTGTGCTTGCATTTGATTCAGACTTAATGTAATGCAGGCTAAGCTTTCTATGCGCTAGGCTTTAGGTTGGACCCCAGCACAATGAAATGAACACTTGTGTTAATTGACTAAGCTATTGTCAATGTCCACTGTGGATGTCCTCTCCGTGGACACTGGTGTCTGTCAGACATCGTTTAGCCAGTCCTCCTCTCTGGCACTCCTTTTCATCCTTGCCTGTCTGTCTGTGTGCAGTTTGATTTTGAAACAGAAAATGATGCAAGCGAAGGCAAGTAAGTACACCGGTTATATACATTATCTGGTCTGTATTTCACTTCCCCCTGTGTCGCTGTTTTTATTGCATACACAGAGTGGAACAAAGCACATGAAGATAGACCATATGTCTGAGCTTTCCACATTGCAGAGTGAAATGAGAGGCACATGAAATGGAATAGGTGTGTGAGGGATAGAGAGGCTCTTAGGTGAATTGTTTTGTAGGATTAATGTTGTGGATAAACAAAGAGAATTCTGAGGTGTCACTTGACTGTGACGAGTGCCATCACTCCACTGACTTAATGAAATCACCCAGCTCTTTACATTTCACTCTACACAATCTGATTAAGATTCCATTTTCAATGATAACACACATGTATATACAGTCAGCTGTTAAAGCCGGCACAACCGTGTTGTTACATACAAGCACAAACACACTTCAGATGTGAAGACATATTGCCTCGAAATAAGAAGAAAGAAGAGGGGGTGTAAGGAGAAACTGAGGAATAGGGTTGCTTCCCAGGAAAATACATAATGACCTATCATGAATACAAAGTCGTCTTAGGCGTTTTTATTCAGCTTGCAAAATGTTAAAGCCATACTGAATACTATCACATTGCAGTATTTTGATGTTTCTTAAAGAAATTGTTGGGACAAAATTCTGTGAAAGACCCATTATTAGTTGCCAGTCATGCAGAAAATAATTGATTAGCAATGGGGTTTTTTCAGAATCCCAGTCTAGCCATATTTCTGCTTATCACTCTCTCGGGGAAACAGGAGCTATAGTGTCTTTCTTTCAGTTAAGGACAACTACAAGAAAACTTGCCTCATTTAGAACTGAATTATCTATCTATAGGGGGAGTGATTAAAAATATTTCCTGGATGGGTCAATTATTTTTATCTAGTCCACTAATAATTACCACTGAAATTACCTGTCTTCTATCCAACAGGGTACTGCTTCTGGAATTTAGGTTCCTGTGCAGGGTGCTCTTACCTCTGACTGATTCTTTTGTTTCTTTGTAGGTACTGTATGTATATATAAAATGTATATAGGGATTTTGTAAGTGTAGACAGATGATCCGCTGTGGCAAAAAGAACAAGATGCTCTAGTCCAACAGCACCCATATTAACTCAGTGGGGTGTTAACAGAATTGACCCTCACCTTATATTGAGATTCACCTTGGTTCCTGTCCTCGATTTTTTTTTAGCCCCTTTATGTCATAATCTGCCTGTGTTTGGGGTTTTGAGTTTGTGTTCTGTTTAATTTCTCTGCATTGCCATGTTCTTCTCTTGCTTTATTTCAGTTCTTTTAGGTTTATTAGATTCATTCAAGCCCGAACGAGAGACGCGAGGCCATCCCCCAGTGGGCCCACCACCTGCAGGGGGAACCGTGAGGGACCGGTGCAAAGAGGATTGGGTGGCAGACGAAGGTGGAGACTTCAGCGGCCCGATCCCCGGATGCTTAGGCTGGCTCTAGGGACGTGGAATGTTACCTCGCTGGGGGGGAAGGAGCCTGAGCTTTTGCGGGAGGTCGAGAGATATCGACTAGAAATAGTCGGGCTCGCCTCCACGCACAGCGTGGGCTCTGGAACCCATCTCCTTGAGAGGGGCTGGAGCTCTCTTCTACTCTGGAGTGGCCCACGGGGGAGAGGCGGGGGGTGGGGGGGGTTGTTTGTTCCCCCCAGCTCAGCGTCTTGTGTTTGGGGGTTTACCCCGGGGATGAGAGGGTCGCATCCCTCCCCCCTTCGGGTCGGGGATAGGTCTCTGACTGTCGTTTCGGCCTACGGGGCCGAGCGGGAGGGGAGTACCCGGCCCTTTTGGTGTCCCTGTCGGGGGTGCTGGATAGTGCCCCCCCCGGGGACTCCATATTCTGCTGGGGGGACTTCAACGCCCACGTGGGAAACGACAGTGACACCGGGGGGGCATGATCGGGAGGAAGGCCCCCCCCAATCTGAATCCGAGTGGTGTTTTGTTATTGGACTTCTGTGCTAGTCAGGTTTTGTCCATAATGAACACCATGTTCAAGCATAAGGGTGTCCATCAGTGCACTTGGCACCAGGACACCCTAGGCAGGGGGTCAATGATCGACTTTTTTGTCGTATCATCAGACCTTCGGCCGCATGTTTTGGACACTCGGGTGAAGAGAGGGGCTGAGCTGCTCCACTGATCACCACCTGGTGGGGGTTTTGGTCCGCTGAAGGGGGGAGAAAGCCGGGACAGACTTGGCAGGCCCAAGCGCATAGTGGGGGTCTGCGGGAAACGCCTGGGGGAGCCCTCAGCCAGGGATGTATTCAACTCCCACCGGGAGAGCTTTGCCCAGATTCCGGGGGATTTTGGAGACATAGAGCCCGAGTTGGACCATGTTCTCCGCATCTATTGTCGATGCTGCTGCCCGTTACTGCGGCCGTAAGGTCTGCGGTGCTTGTCGCGGCGGAAATCCCAAACCCGGTGGTGGACCCCCGGCAGTAAGGGGGATGCTGTCAAGCTGAAGAAGGAGTCCTGTTGCCTGTGGTTGGCTTGGGGGACTCCTGAGACGGCTGACGGGTACTGTGGGCCCAAGCGTGCTGGGGCCCGGGCTGTGGCAGAGGAAAAAACTGGGCCGGGGGGAGTTTGGTGAGGCCATGGAGAAGGATACGGTAAAAAAAACCCGAAGCGATTCTCCCAAAACCGTCCGCGCCTCAGGGGGGGGGAAGCAGTGCTTCGCCAACCGTTTATAGTGGGGGGGAGGCTGCTGACCTCGAAAAGGGACAATATCGGCGGTGGAAGGAGTACTTCAAGGATCTCCTCAATCCTGCCATCACGCATTCCCTGTGGAAACAGAGGCTGGGGACTGGGGGGTTGGACTCTTTCATCACCCAGGCTGAAGTCACCGAGGTGGTTAAAAAGCTCCGCGGGGCAAGGCTTCGGGGGGGGAGAATCCGCCCTGAGTACCTCAAATCTCTGGATGTTGGGGGGCTGTCATGGTTGACACCCCTCTTCAACATTGCATGGCGGTCGGGGACAGTCCCTCTGGACGGGGCAGACCGGGGGGTGGTGGCCCCCCCCCTTATAAGAAGGGGTGACCGGAGGGTTTTTCCAAAAAGGGGGGGATCACACTCCTCAGCCTCCCTGGTAAGGCCTACGCCAGGGTATTGGAGAGGGGGTCCGGCCGATATTCGAACCTCGGCTTCAGGAGGAGCAGTGTGGGTTTTTGTCCCGGGCCGTGGAAACACTGGACAGCCTTATACCCCCTACAGGGTACTCGAGGGCTCATGGGAGTTTGCCAAAAGGTTCACATGTGTTTTGTGGACCTGGAGAAGGGATTCGACTGTGTCCCTCGTGATGCCTTGGGGGGGTTGCTCCAGGGGTATGGAATCGGGGGCCCTTTTTTGGGGCCATTCGGTCCCTGTACGAGCAGAGCAGGAGTTTGGGTTCGCATTGCGGCACTAAGTCGGATCTGTTCCCGGGCATGGGCTCCGCAGGGCTGCCCTTTTTCATCGGTCCTGTTCATAAAATTTTATGGACAGGATTTCTAGACGCAGCCCAGGGCCGGAGGGGGGCCCCCCCTTTTTTGGGACCAGTGGACTTTGTCTCTTCTTTTTTCAGATGACGTGGTCCGCTGGGCCCCCTCTAGCCAAGACCTACAGCATGCGCTGGGGTGGTTCGCAGCCGAGTGTGAAGCGGCTGGGGTAAGATCAGCTCCTTTCCCAAGTCAGAGGCCATGGTTTCTAAAACGGAAAAGGGGTTGGCTTGTCCCCCTTCAGGTTTGGGGGGGAGTTTTCCCTGCTCAAGTGGAGGAGTTCAAGTATCTCGGGTTCTTGTTTAAAAAAATAGGTGAGGGAAGAATGGAGCGGGGGGAAAAAGGGGCAGCGGGCGGTCGGCTGGGCCCCAATAAATGGGGGGGCTTTTCCGGTCCGTTGTGGTGAAGAGAGAGCTGAGCCGAAAAAAGCGAAGCTCTCAATTTTCCGGTGGTCTGCGTTCCTACCCCCCCACCTTGGTCGTGAACTTTGGGGCCATGACCGAAAGAACGAGATCCCGGATACAAAGCGGCTGAAATGAAGCTTCCTCCGTAGGGTGGCCGGGGACTCCCCTTAGAGATAGGGTTGAGGAAACTCAGCCTTGGGGAGGGGCTCGGAGTAGAGCCGCTGCTCCTCCACATCGAAAAGGAGCCAGTTTTGAGGTGGCTCGGGTATCTATACCGGATGCCTCCTGGACGCCCTTTCCTCGGGAGGGTGTTCCAGGCACGTCCCACCGGGAGGAGGCCCAGGGGACGGCCCAGGATACGCTGGAGGGACTGGTCTCTCGGCCGGCCTGGGAACCCTTGGGCTCCCCCCCGGAGGAGCTGGAGGAGGTGCCTGGGGAGAGGGACGTCTGGGCGTCTCTGCTGAGTCTGCTGCCCCCGCGACCCGGTTCCGGATAAGCGGAAGACGACGAGTACGAGTACGAGATTCATTCTGGTGTTTAGGTTTTTGTTACTTCCCTGGATTCCTGTCTTAGTTTGTATTTCCTTATAGACCTGGTTCCTCCCTGTTTATATTCTTTTGGCAGTCTCATTGTTTACTTATTTCAGTTCGCTTTGATGATTTCTGTTACCTCCCTGTACTCCCTGCTCATTAGTGTATTAGTCACTCTCCCTCAGTTACCTTGAGTCTCGCTCCCACCAGTTGATCCTGATACCCCTCTGATTAACTCCCTGTGTTCATTGGTCCATTCTGTTCTCCACTGGTTCCTCCTGAAATCTACTAAATGATCCTGAACACCCTGACTTTTCACCGCTTTATGTCCTTAGACTTGCAGGGGTTCTCCTTGACCTGTGGAGCGGCTGTGGCACAGGTGGTAGGAGTTGGTCCTGTAACCGGTGGGTTGCCGATTCGAACCCCCGCTCTGGCCGTCTCAGTCGTTGTGTCCTTGGGCAAGACACTTCACCCAACTTGCCTGCTGATGGGGTTCAGAGGGCTCGGTGGTGCCTGTGTATTGCAGCCTCACTTCCCTCAGTGTGCCCCAGGGCAGCTGTGGCTACATTGTAGCTCACCACTGTCAATGTGTGCATGAATGACTGATTGTAGTGTTAAGCGCTTTGGGGTCTCTGAAGACTTGATAAAGCGCTATATACGTTCAAGCCATGTACCATTTGTCTTGCCTGCTTTTGTAGGTTTACTGGTTCTTATCATTAAATGCTTTCATCAACCTAACATGCTGCTTCCTCACTCTTGCCTGCGCTTTGGTCTTGCAAAAACCTCATCTAGTCTGACATTTTCCTGCTTAGGTTTCACTAAGACCTGCTTTTCTCACTAAGGACTGTCTTCCATAATATTGATATACCTGCACATTTTGCAGTGGTAATAGAGGCAGGATATTCTAATTTAATCATTATATACTCTGTTAGTTCAATATTGTCTTTGCTTATGTCTGATCTGCTGATATGTTTTAACAAATGCTGCCAATGTTAATACTGACATACATTAAACCTCTTTTTTTTATCATGTTTGCTTAAAGTAGAAGTAAAAGGACAAAAAAAGATACTGTGATAAAACACTTTTAAGTTAAACAAAGACTTCGTTTGACTCAATTTTCAGTGATTGCAGCTACAGCCTTAAAATGAGTTACAACCAGGACAGGTTTGACCCTGTCTGCATTTTCTGCCAGAAAGAAATGGCCAATAATGTGTGACATCATGATTAATATTATTATTAAGTCTTTAAAAAGCAAACAAGGATTCCTGGTGCTGAAATACTGTGTTGGGATTTGGTAATGTTGTTGATTTTGTGGTTTGTTTTTTTTGTGTTTATTTGCATTTGAGAGCCCCTGTTCAATATTTTAATGTTCAATAATTTAATAATTTAATTGTATTAAAAACAGTTTTAATAATAGTAGGAATTTCTGTTGTTGCTGGGAAAAAGCCTCCATATAGATTACTTCTCTTTTTGATTTTTTTTGTTGCACCTAAATGTTTCAGATCATCATTTGTGTACAATGATAACCCCCACTTAATTCAAAATTTGCTTTTTTATGGATGATTTTTGCAGGCTGCCTGGTGAGGCAGTTGGTAAGTCTGGGTTTGAATCCTAGCGGTGAATGGAGTGTGCATGTTCTTATCGTGAATTAGTGGGTCCTTTCTGGGTACTCTAGCTTCCTTCCACAGTCAGAAAACATGATTATTAGGTTAATTGATTACACTAAATACTGCTTAGGCATGAGTGTGTGTGTGTGCATGGTTGTTTGTCTCTGTGTTGCCCTGTGATGGACTGCCAACCTGCCCAGGGTGTACCTCGCCTCTCACCCGATGCCCGTTGTTCAGACATTTAATGGATGGGTGGATGATTTTTGTTGGTTGCTGACAGATCTGTAAAATCAAGAAATCGTTTAAATCACTAAAGCACGCAGCATGTATAAATAAAAATTCAAGAATAGATGTAAAACAGAGTCAGAAAAAAGAACATCATACAAATAGTCAAAATTTAAAGATTCTGAAGTGGTCAAAGTCTAAACTTGATTGGACTGCAATGGCACGACTTTAAACCGGTTGTTTATGCTTGAAAACCCACCAATAAAACAACTCTGAAAAGGAGAGTGGGGCAGAATTTCTCCACAGTGTTATAATTATGAATAAGAATATATATTTAATATTTAATATTCATACTTTAATATTTATTAAATAATTTTTCGGGCTGTTAGGGGTTGTCCTGTGAATACCAGCCTAATAAGGCGGTGGTATTAGGACAAAATTGAAAGGGATGAGCCAAGCTCATAATTGAACAGCAAAACTCTGCACACACATGGAGTGAATTCACAAAATTTCTTAAAATACAAGAATTTATTAACAAAAATAAGTCAACTCAAAGTCAAACATATTTCAATCAACAAACTCTTTACTATGCTAAAACAATCCAACTAAACTACCAAGAAGAATGAAAGAATAAGGGAAGACTAATGGGCTATGTACAAATAAACAAGGTGATTAAAGATGATTGAAAACCATGACTGAAAGAGTGATGCAACATTCCCTACAATGTATTTATGTTGAGAACCAAGGATTATCTTGAAGAATTGGAAGTGAAGTAAAATTTATTTGGAACTAATTTAGGAAATAATCAGCTACCTTTAGACACCATTCACAATGCAAGATCAGATAAAATTTATTTTAATAAAATAATATTTTTTTTCAACCAAACAAACAAACTTCATAAAAAAAAAAAAATGTTTAGATTATTTCATTCTAAATTTCTTCCCCTCTGCCCAAAAACCCAACCCCTCAGGGGAAACCCGGGAGAAAAGCTGTCCAGGGGGACGAAGTTGAAGAAAAAAACCACAGTGAAAAAAAGGTTAGCTCGCAAAATCCCTGCCGAGGGGGGGGCCCCCGCTCTTCGGCCGGCAAACTGCCGTTACTGCTGTAACACGGTGACGCGGTCCAGTTGCTTCTTCAGACCGGGAAAAATGCTCCCCCTCAGCGTTTTAGAGACAGGTATGTGCTGAAACTCTCAGGGAACACAGTTTGCTTCGTAGACCTAGAGAGAAAAGTCAAAGCCACGTTGTACCTTAATTACCCCCCCTTTATGAATGAAAAACCGGAATAGAAAAAGCAATTCATTCGTACTTATCTTAGTGCATATGATCGGGGTTTATCCTATGACACTCTTGGATCCAGTTTGAAGAGTTATGTCTGTTTCCCAGGAAAGAGACATTAACATAATGTGTCTTTCCTTCCAGCTCCACAGGGACCTGTGTGAAGAGACAGGATGTAGCAAGAGCGGTGCTTTTATTTGGACAGTGACGTCACAGGAAGTCCGCTGTTACCCCTTTTTCCTGGCTGTAGGTTAATGCGATTTATTTTGAAAGTTCCAGAAAAGTTTGTACCGGACTTTCATGTTGTAACCATGGCTGGGCCCCAACAACACTGATGTTGCACTCATTGCCAGTCATCCACTTGATGGCAGTTGTTGCTGCCAAGTGTGGCACACAATTAATATAACTTTTTCACACATGGCCAGGTTGGTTAGGATAGCTTTTTCTCTTAAAAAAAGAAAGCAACAGAAAACACCTTTTTGTATTTACCCAGGTTATCTTTGCCTAAAAGTAGTTTGAGCTGAAACATGCAAGTGTGACAATAAACACAACAGAAAAAACCTGTGGAGGGAGGGTGGAATACCTTTCATATTATTGTACATTGTTACTTTCAGTTTGGCGGAATAATGCCTTTAAAGGCAAGCCTTTGTCCTAAGCCAAAGTCAATGTCTCTCCAATAATCAATTGTTCTTCTTTTTCTATGTAAGAAGGAAAAAGAGAAATCCTTCAGTTGTCTCATTTAAACCTACTATAGTTGCAGCAGGTATTATTTCTACTGTTTAAAAAAATACTTTGTGCAAACCCCATTTTCAGAAACTGTTCACTATAGAGGATACAGTACTCCAAAAGAAAGGATATCTTCACTGAGAAATTTAAATTGTACTATTTATATAAGCTAAAAATAAGGAATATATCTAGGTAAACAGTAATTCACAAAAGTGTGTACACCCTTCACATTTGTGTAAATATTTTAGTGTTTCTTTCATGCAGGGGTCACATTAACATTTCTGTTTTTGATTGGTCTATTAAATTGCTGACGAAAATCTAAAGGCCATCCCTCGTCTTGACAGATTGCAATTCACATCCCTGACCACTTGGTGGCAAGTTAGCAAATTAATTGGCTGTTTTCTCACTTGATGCATGACCTCGTTGGCTTCACTCGGAAAAATGTCACAGCAACTGCGTGTCCGAAGTTTCTTCAAAATGCCCAATAACGGCAATGATGTTGATAAAAGAGATGAAAAAAGAGGGACTGATGCAGTGGAAGATGAAGAACAAACAAGTAATTAGCCCTTGGCAACTACAGAGCGAGTAAGCGGCAGCAAGGAGGTTAGGCGGAAGTAGAGTTCAGTGGGAGTAGGTGTTCTTCTGGCTGAGGGAGGATCGAAAAATGTTCTGTGACATGTGAAAAAGCCAATATGAGAAACTGATTACTGCGGGGATGTTTTATTTAATATTTTAAGTGCAATTGTTTAAATTCATTGTTCATAAGTAGTTACTGGGATCACAGTCAGTGCTTTTTGTCACTGCAGAGAAAAGGTTACATGTAATCATTTGGTTGGTGTGTATTCTCTTTTCAGCTTGTTCAGAATGAATATTCTGAAAAAGCATTGCTCAATAAACCAGGAAAATATATCCTGTCCCTCTTCTCTTTCATATCTTCTGTGCTGATTCTAAGCTCTGGCTTTAAAGATGCAGTATAATTAAGAAATAAATCATAGCAGTTAATTACAGGTGGAGCATTGGTTAGTTAACTTTTTTATTTTTCTAATTTACACATGTAATATTATATAAACTAAACTAATTGAACAAGGATACAGTTTAACTGAAGGGGAGACATACAGGGGTTGGACAAAAGAAACGAAACACCTGGTTTTTCCACAATAATTTATTTGTATGATTAGGGGGCCCCCTTTTCGCCAATTTCGCGCAATTCTCTTGGAATGACTATACAAGTCCTGCACAGGGTCAAAGGGGTTTTAAGCCATTCTTTTTGAGGATGTGGCCAGGCCTACGTGATACGGGGAGGGAAAAAAATTTTTTTGCCGCTCCTCCCCAAAAACCCCCAAAGTGGCTCAATAATATTTAGATCTGGTGACGTGCAGGCCATGGGAATCTTTAACTTCATTTCATGTTTTATCAAACCAAACTTTCCCAATCTTGCTGTGTGATTGGTGCATTGCATCTGATCACGGCCCGCCTTCAGGATACAATGTTTGAAAAAAAAAAAAACCCTTTGGGATGCACATGGACCTCAAAAATGGTTGGGTTCCCCTTGGCATGACCCGCCCCGTTAGCACAAGCATTGGCCAAGGGAATCCCTGATAGGCCCCCAAAACCCATCACTGACCCACCCCATGCTTACTCTGGGATCAACAGGGGGTGGTACGCTTCTTTGGGCTTCTCCCCCACCGAACTCTCCCGGATGGGGGGGAAAACAGTAAAGGTGGACTCATCAGAGAACAATACATGTTTCACATGTCCCCACCCAAAAGATTTGCGCCCCTTGCCCCTTTGAAACCACGTTTGGCATTGGCAGAGTACCAAAGGTTTGGCTATAGCACCCCGGGGCCGTGTATTTTGCCCCCTGGGGAGCCCCCAGGGACAGTTCTGGGGGAAACAGGGAGTTGAGGTGCACTTTTAAATTCCCCATGTTTTGGGGCAGCGTGGTTTTATTTTTTTGGATAAAATCCTTAGCCCCCCGAACCCCCCTTTAGACGCTTCCTTTTGCGTCCACAGTTAAACCTGTTGGGTGTGGTTCGCCCTTTTGGTGGAGCGACATTACCCTGGATACCGTCTCTTTGATACATCACAAAGACTTTCTGTCTTTGGGCACAGATGCGCCCCGCAAGACTGCACCAAAAATTTTTTTCCCTTTTGAACCTGGTATGTTTTTCCCTGATGTTGTGTGCATTTTAATATTTTGACAAACTTTCTCTACCCGCTAATTTAAATCCACTCGCTCTACTGTGCAAAAGTGCAAACAATGAAGACTGGCTACCCGGGGGTCCAATTTAGCCAAAGAAAACCCCCCACACAAAATGACATGTTTCGTTTCATTGACCCAACCCCCTTTTCATACCAAAATGTATACAATTATTAATAACTGTAATTTAGTACTGAACGGGGCCAGGTGAGGGTCTAGCTCATTTTAAACACCACAACTTAACACCATTTCCTCAAATGTTTAATAGTAAGAACTGCACTAAAGTCTCACATGCTCAGTGCGACAAAAGATGTTGAAAAATGTTCATTTTTTATTTTTTTCAGGACAAAATTTTTTTTCGAAATGGGAAAGAAGGGCTGAAACGATGGCGGTAAAGAGAAAGGTTTTCAAAAGAAGGAACAATTTAATAAAAGTTCGAAGCTCTGGCATAATAAAATAAATGTATGATTAAGTTTTGGGGGAAAATCATTTTTATCCCCTTTTCCCTTTTTTTGAAAAAAAGAATAAAGCAAGGGACCTCAGGAGTGGAACCTTTGATAAAATGTACTTTTTAAAAAGGTAATTTTTTAAATGAAAAAAAAAAACCCATTATCTGGCCATAGAACATTTTATTTAAAAAAAAACGTTTGTCAGCAAAAATTCAGATTAAGTTTTTTTCAAAATACCCAACACTCATTATTTGTTCGCAAATGGTTTTTTTATCAGGCCTAAAATCTGTTTTTCCTTGCCTTCATTCGCTTTACAAAAATAAAAAAATAAAATTATTGCAACCTTTTTTGTTTGTTCACAAAAATTTCATGCAGTCTAAAGCCGAGACAGGACTTGTACAAAGTTCCTATATTGTTTAATTTTATTTTTTAAATTACCTATAAATTGTTTGTTTTAAATCTTTTAAAATTTTTGGGGTTTGGCTAAAGCCCTCAATGTTTTGAGACCCTAAAAATGCCCCTGAGGCTAACAACCCAAGCCCTGCTGCAGCCAGCGCGAGCTCTGGTAATCCTACACTGTGCAAACGGAAAAGGCTTGATTTTTCTGGTCAGCAACTCACAACATCATCAACTGAAGAGTTACTTTGCCTAGTAACTAGTTACTTTGATAGTACAGTAACTGAGTTACTAACTCTAACTACGTTACATTTTGGGAGAAGTAACTATAACTAGTTACTTTTTTAAAGTAACGTTCCCAACACTGGTCATTACCGATTGCTAATTGGCTGGTTCAGATGTTGAACCAGATTAGCTTGTCATAGTTTGCATTTTGAAGGACCAAAGTGACAACAGGACACCATCAGGCACATGGTGGAGGGATTTATTTTAATATAAAAGGATGCTAAACTTACAGACACGGAGGAAACACAGGAATATGGGAGATGTCAACAGCGATGACAGGGACAGACAATCGGACAATGAGGGAACTGAAAAAACGGCCTTAAATACAACAGAGATCAAGAACTGCATGGAAAACAGGTAGGTACAACTTACAGAAACACAAGTGTAGATCATGACATCAGCCCTCTCTCTAGGGCGGATACCAGACGCCATACTAGACTCCAAGAAGGAACAAAACAAAAAGCAACCAAAACAGGGCAGGCCAAACTTTGGGAACCTTGGAAGAAGGGCAAGAGGCAAGACAAAAAAAACTGTTCAGGCGGGCGACCATGAGATCATCCCAAGGTGGCACGGAGTTATGGCGTTCAGCGGCTCCGATGCAGGAACCTTGGAGGCCAGTGGAGGCAATGCAGGAACCTTAGAGGCCGAAGGCGGCGATGTATGGACAACTCTAGTGGAGGAGCTCAGAAGGCTAGGACCCACGAAGGAGCTCAGGAGGCTAGCACCCAAGGAGGAGCTCATTAGGAGATCGATAGAGAAGCTTAGGAACAAAAACACGAGGCAGGTCTACCTGGACACCCTCGTCGGAGAACTCGGGAACAGGAACACGAAGCGGGTCTACCTGATCACTCATGCTGGAGACCTCAGGAACCTGTGTACGAAGCGACAGCAGCAGCTTGAGGCGAGGAGCGGGCTTAGGTGCTGTATGGTTCACGGTAGTGGTGTTGTAAAGGTATGGGGGATGTTTCCTTGCTACACTGTTGTACAAACGGAGCATCTTTTAAATCCTGTAGCCTACCTGAGTATGGGTGCTAACCATGTCCAAAAGTCACAAAGCTTATGTCACAAAGCTTATTTCATCTGCAACTAGCTTGTTGAACATGACAATGAGTTCTCTGTGCTCCAATGGATTCCAGCAGATTTCAAATCAGCTGTTCAACTTTATGGTTGAACAGGAGATTTGTACAATGAATGTGCAGCAGACAAATATGCAGCACCTTTTTCGTGATATCACATAAATATGGACCAAAATGTCAGAAGAATGTTTTGACACCTTGTTGAATCAATGCCACAAAGAAGGCAGTGCTTAAGATAAAAGGAGGTCGAACCCCATACTTTATGAAGCTTCTGAACCAGCATTATGACACATCTTTTCATTTTGCAGCAGAAAAGGACATGAATGAGATCCAGTGTTTGCCACGGTATATATTAAAAATAAAATCTGAACTTTAAAAATTATAAAATTAAAAGCCTCCACCAAATTATATATGTAGTGTGTGTATGTGTGTGTATATATATGATGCTGACTTGGGCCAGCATCATATCCCACAATGCATTGCACCACCAATGGTCGTAAGCGGAGAGGGAGAGCGTGGACACATTTTCATACTTTTTCTGAATTCGTTGCAGAAACTTTCGAGATGTTTTAAGCATAGAAGTATAACAAAAATGTTATGTGACCAGTCAGTTCATCAACAAGGGGCAACCTTTGAAATATGTTTTGGGGTTTTGGGAGCAGCACAGCTTAGTTCACAAGCCGGTCAACCTGCGAAGCTAAACTAAGCGGAGTTGGAATGGGATCTCACCTCTCATGCCTGCCTTGTCTCGGATAGGCACGCTGTCATTTCTTGCTACCTGTTTTCTGTTTGTGGCCGCTGAAGTGAGATAGTACGCATTTCTAGGTATAATGTGAATAACTGCAAGTACCAAATTGTAAAATGTATGATTTTCTTCCTAATTTTTTAACCCTTTAAGAACCAAGGCTAAAATGCCGATTTTGACATATTTTGCTATTATGGCTGTAAAATGGCCAGGGAATGCCCCAAGTCTAAGAACTTTGGTCCCTCTTGCCAGGGGTACTTGAACTTGACTTTCCAACACCTGGTTAATGACTATTGCATATTATAAGGCATTGTCAGCTCTTTAAAGAAAAATGCAAAATCAAATTTGTTTTTTAAGGCTTTAATGAGAATACATTTTCTAATTGTTAATGAAGTTTTGATTTGACATTTGAAATGTGAGCCTACACATGTTCTGAACAATCATACGTCATTTTTTGAGTCTAGGACTCTGGGTGTGCAAAAAACAGTGCAAAACATAACAATATACATAGGTGAAAATTAGGCCAAATAACATTACAAAGGTATATAAAATGTGTTATGAACATTCTCAAGTCATATATTAATACTGGACATAAACTCTTGATTCAAAACTTGAAATATGAACCTTTACATGTGTGCAAAAAACAGTGCAAAAGATAACTATATACACACACTGAGAAAAAAGTGCATTTTTAACATTCATTAGTTAAAAATAAAAATAATATAACAATATTTATAACAACAGAACTTTGTACTATCACTACCATCTACACAGCTGGTAGTTCAATATGGAACTGCTTGAAGCCGATCCTGTCTGGTTGCAGACACAGTTGTGCATTAAAAAGCTGGTGCACCTTTTGCAAAGTTTGCAAGTAAGCGTCCCTTGATCGAACGCTGGGATTTCCACTGCTTGTGGAGTCAGGTTAGTGGTGGGTGACTGGTGGGATGGGACGAGAGCATCTCCCTCTCCCTTGTGGTGAGATGAAGTCACCATGGTTGGAACCACTGCAGGAAGGCTGCTCATCAGAAGAGAGAACACTGATGGAAGAAAATTTGAAAAATTGTCAAGTCTCACACTCAAAATCATTTGCAGTATAGCTTGAATTTCTCCAATCTGAAAAAGTTTATTTCAATTAAAAGTGCTTCACTTTTCCTCATTTTACACATAATGAGAAATAAATACTTATACACAACACACAATGTCAGTACCTGTCACCGGAGGACTCTTCATCAGTGGGGTAAGTGCTGAAAGTAAAATGGATAACAAATGAAAATCTTTCATTTTTACAGTAGCAGCAAACACAATGATTTTCATCATTGTAATATACAAATAAATAATAGATGTGTCTCACATTATGTTACATAAACACTCTCTGGCAAATAATAATAATGATAAAATTGAGCTAAACACAAAATTTGTTCTAAATCTTAAAACTATTTATGCTAAAAACAACATACCTCAGTTCAGAAGAGGAATCCTCCACGTCACTCTCGTCTATGAACCGTAGCGGCCGTTTTATAGTCCTTGCCGGTCTTCCATACATTATATGTGTGTCTTATAAAATGTACTTTTACTCAGTTTACATATTTCATATGTGTCACATTATCCTCCCAACATTTTAGGCATCTTCACCCTCAAGTCTTGACATCATCTACTCCTCTTCTTCCTCATGTTCTTCATTTAATTATTTTCTGATGCTTTGACATCCAAGATATCAATTCCCTGTACTATGTGATTGACTATCTAATTTCAATAAAGTTTTTACTAAAAACAGTTTTTCTACATTTGTGCTATATATGTGAAATGAGCTTACCAGATGGTAATAAAAGAAAAATCAGTGTGTTCATAAGTGTTTAGTAGTGCCAAGTGCAGTGTGCGGGTAAGGGTTGGCATTACAATTTTTGGTTTGTATTAAGTTAGCCCTTGCAGCAAGAAAGTCCTGGGTTCGATGCCAGCCTGGGGTCTTTCTGCATGGAGTTTGTATGTTCTCCCTGTGCATGTGTGGGTTCTTTCCGGGTACTCCGCTTCCTCCCACAGTCCAAACACATGACTGTTAGGTTAATTTGTCTCTCTAAATTCTCCTTAGGTGTGAGTGTATGGTTGTTTGTCCTGTCTGTCTCTGTGTTGCCCTGCGGTGGACTGGCGACCTGTCCAGGTTGTACCACCCATCAGCGAACATACCTGCCTTTTCAGATTACGAGTGAATGCAGCATCAAACGATGGCTAGAGTTTGCCATGCTTCTAATATTTTAAGTTACTTGTTTATACTTGTAGTGTAATGAACCACTGCTATGTCTCTTTAAATTATCTGCGTTTAAATGGTCGGCCTGGTAACATGTATAGCATGGTTAGGAGGGTGAGCATGGTAATCTGTATAAGAGAGAGTTCGTCATGCATAGAAGAGGGCTACAGCAGGTTCCTATCCAGCTTGTGAGTTGAAGTGATTTGTTTAGCCTTTACCGTCTAATTTTGGGGGGACCCAGTAAAGAGTATTTTTATTTAATATAAATACATCAATAAACATCTATGTAGCCTTTCAAATGAAATAACCATGTTGTTTATTAATACAAAATAAAGAATGTCTTAAACAGTGACACATACGTGTGCATCAGTCACCAGAAAATGCTGAGTACTAATGCTCAGGTTTGCATAAACCTTTAGCTCATGCATTTCAAATCTTAGAAACGACTCAGCACTGCATTATAATCATTGTGTTTAAAACACATTAACTCCAGAAACCTGAAGGCAACTGTACATGAACTTGAACTTCTCTTGATGAGACATGGAAATGTTTTTGAAAAATTACAAAACATTTAAAACATTTTTTTTTTTCCCACAAAACTAAAATGCCATCCATTGGTGGGTTGTCTGAGTGCTGTGTCCAAATTCAGGGCCTGCATCCTTCGAAGGACTCGTCCACATAGGCCAAGTGGTCTACTGCCAAGGCCGGAAGTGATCGTTAGAGAATTTGGACGGTAGCCGTCAGCAGGTGTTCCCACCCTTGACTCAGCGTAACTTTTGTTGCCTAGCAACTGTAACAACGTGAAGCACAGAGCTGTGAAGTCATAAAGATGGAGCCCAAAGGTTAACCCTGCTGTCTCCAATGTATGTAACTGCACATGGTTTTTATTTACCCCTTTGTCTATTCCTGATGGCATAAAAGCATAATTTTTTCATAATATTCTTGTTTATCTTTTAATTTTATTCTCGCTCGTCATTTAAAATGTTTAAAATAACTTTTATGTTCATAGAAAAAATAATACTAAATAAAGCATATTGATGACAAATACCACTTAAGTTATTGGTAAAACGTTATACACTAACATAACTTTCTGAACCATCAATTTAATTGTAGAGCATAATAGCAAATAAACCAAAAATTAACAATAGACGTTATCTGACTGAATTATCTGTGCTCATGGGCGCCACAACCGTGGGGGATGTGGGTGGTTTAACACCCACACCTTTCCTTCTGAGATGGTTGAACATCCTCACTTTTCCCACAGCACTTCCAGTCTCTTTCCTCTGTAGAGCTTGTACTTAGCTCCTCCTCCCCATCCTTTCCCCCTCCCTCTCCTCTTGAAACCTGACACCGACTGCTTCTTGGCTTTCCTGCCATAAGTCCCGCCTCTCTTGTGTTTTTCTTCTGTTTAGTTCATGCTGAGGAAACACTAGTATGTATTGAGACAGAGGTGGCTAATTGCTAACATATTGTTCCTCTGGACGTGCTAGCATATGTGAGCCAGAAAAAGCAGTCTCTGTCATGTCTGCCAGATTCATGACACCGTCAAGCTTTTAACTGTCTGTCAGGTTTCAGGCTGTACAGTCTTGTTTTGCTGTTCTTTTCTTTAAGCAGGTTAATTTGGATGTGGACTGTGCAGCTGCGCTCTCTCACACCTATGAGAAATCAGCCTCATCTGGAAGCTTTAAAGGAGGAGGCTGCAGATCAGTCCACGGCTGAGTGTCAACCTTAGTGGTACCTCTAGTCCTCCATGCTTTGTTGTTTCCTGTTTTTTGAAAATAAACTCTAACCTGAATTCTGCTCCTTTTAAAGGTGCCTCGGTTACCTGAATGCTGTTCCCAGGCCGTCTTCCTCCACGACGAAGCTCAGGTTGAAATCTCCCTGGATTCCGTGTCTCTGGATCTGAGTCACACTCCAAGCTTGCGAGGCAAAGTCAAAAACCCTGTCCGCCCTCCAACAAACCAAACCTCCGGCAACAAGCAAGACAAGCCGCCTCCTGGACCTGATACCTTGCTGGACCTAAACTCCACTCCCAACCGTAAGCAGCCATCCATTCCTTCAAATCCTCTCTGCTTCTGGCCATCTATCTCACCTCTACCTCTCTTCCCTAGAATGCGAGGCTGACCCGGTCCCTGAGAGTTCCATGTTAAGGATTTGATAAGTCCAACCAAACATATCGCTAAGCTTAAAATAATCCATACCCCTGGCAGATTTAGATTTAAAATAGATTTAAAACAATGTATGCATGGTGGCGCAGTGGGTAGCACTGTTGCCTTGCAGCAAGAAGGTCCTGGGTTCGATTCCCGGCCGGGGGTCTTTCTGCATGGAGTTTGCATGTTCTCCCCGTGCATGCGTGGGTTCTCACCGGGTACTCCGGCTTCCTCCCACAGTCCAAAGACATGCCTGTTAGGTTAATTGGTCACTCTAAATTGCCCTTAGGTTTATGAATGAGTGTGTGCATGGTTGTTTGTGTGTTGTCCTGCGATGGACTGGCGACCTGTCCAGGGTGTACCCTGCCTCTCGCCCATAGACTCCTGGAGATAGGCACCAGCTTCCCCACGACCCACTATGGAATAAGCGGTAGAAAATGACTGACTGTCTATCAGTCTCAAGTTTCTGCATGTGGGTCAAAAGAATCGAAAAAAAACTATGACAGTGTTTATTTTCTCTTTAATAATTAAGATGCAGAAAAGAAAAAGGCAGAAGATTGAAAAATGTTTTCAAGAGAAATCCTGTCAGTGATTAGCTTAGAAGTGAAAAGCCTATTTAAATAAAAAATAGCTAATATTTTTTTTTTGGATCAAGCTTTTTTGTGTAAACTGAGCCATAAAGTATCAAAATCTTTTTGAGCCTAATCCCTACCATTGCACCCTTCTGGTTTAGGATAGGCAGTTGCAGGAGGCATCAGTTTCAGAGAGGACATGAAGGTTCAGAGGTCAGTAATTTAATAAAAGTTTAAACTATACTATCTCAATTCATAACTAATGCAACCCACAGAAAAAACGACATCCCCCACACTTTTGAAAAGCGTGCTACCCCACTGTCTGTGTTTAACTTCCACTTACTGGTGAAAACCAGTGGGAGTATGAAAACACTGGACTGGGAGACAGGTGTCCTCCCCCAGCTGGCGAGGCGAGTCGACTGTAAGCGCAGTGGGAGTGGACATCTTCGAACACGTCGAGCACTTTTGCAATTAAGCGATATCTTGGTAAACTGAACAGATTTCAGTTTTACACAGCTACATTCTCACCTAAAAACATTGAAAAATTAATTTTGTTTCACAGAAAGCATAATATATCTAACTCTCTCTCTCCCCTCCCATTACTACTTCTGTTTGAACAATCCACAATGAATCATGTGATAGGGTGTGCTACGAAGGATACACCGGACGCATCCTTCAAATATGGGGAAGGAAGCATTTGTCGGCATTTGTCATTATGACGTAATCAGCCTAAAATGAAGCCTTCGAAGGATGCAGTCCCTAAATTTGGACACAGACAAAGCCCGTTATGGCATACTACCGTGTCGAAGTGTCTTCTTTATCGCCTCCAAAATCCAATTTATTAGCCTCCATCACTTTCTGCTGGTTGACTTGCGTGAATACATTGCATAGTTGCAAATTCATTTACACGGGGGTTGTAATAGGTCTTGGGCGGGCCTGGATACTTGAATGGGGGGGCCCGGCTCCGAGGCCCATCCCTTGGCCAGGGGCCGGGCAAACTGTCTATGCATATTTACACCTTGCATACATGTGGTATTTTAGCTCTCATAATGACTTTAACTGGCTGCATTCCACCTGTGAGAGAACCACTGTTTACATGGTTCCACAAGTTGTGCACCCTTGGCAAGCATGTCATGTTATAGATTTATATTATTTTTAAATTTTACTTGTGAGGAACTTTGCATGTTATTGTATATAGAAATGTTTGATTTTATGACTTGGAATGCAACTATGCCACATTATCTGGTTTATGTGCCTTTATTTTGCATTTAATGACATAAATCTATGTTCTAAAGGCAGGACTGTGATGCAGTTTTCCAGATCGCCACTAGGGGCACGGTCGTTTTGTGAGTAATATTAGGAACAGATGTAAACGAATTGTGTTTAAGTAAGCAGTGAGAATCTACAGAAGCTGAGCTTAGAAGCAGTTTATGTAGTATCTTTAAGTGCATCCATAAGACTGTTGAGTTGTGTATACTGCTTTATAAGGATAATTCGTTAATTAGGTTTGTTGTTCTGGACATTTTCGGTTAGCTCTTTTTACTTAATAGAATATATGGCTAACTAACAAAGCAAAGTTTTTCCCTTGAGTTGAGCAGAGGTGAATTTTATTATATTTAGTTGCCTTTTCTAACTTGATCTTCGCATCACAGGACTGAAGTAATAAAGAAACGGCATATTTCATTTGCTGCCAAATATAGTTCAGGCTATAAATAAAGGTTTTTGCGACTATTAGCTCAAAAGTCTTTATTTGTAGCCCCGGAACCTTTATTTGGGCCAATTACTTAGTTAGCCTTATTGGCCTACTCTGCGATCAGCACCAAAGTAAACTGGTCATTAATCTTAGAAATCACCATTATTGTTTATGCATTCAATTATGTTTTAGTAACTTGTTTATCAAACAGTGAATGGGCATCCATTTATGTTTATTTTGTTCTGTAGATGCAAGGATTATCCTGGATGCTCTCAAAAGGAGAAATAAGTATCAGCACCCATCCGAGACCTTTTTTCTGGGATTTTTTGATGTCAAGGTCTGTTACATGCAGGCTGTTAAACTTTAAATTCTCTTTTCTTGTCAGTCTGAAATGTAACGTTATAAAGGAAAAAAAAAAGACAGATGGTCTATGATAAATATTTTGTATTTCCTATTAATAGTACAGAATTATAGCATTTTTCAGTCAGTCAATCATTAGTTCTGATTTTGGTGTGCCACTCCCAGGCCTTTTAATGGCCACATGTGGCCACCCCTGTGAAAATTTCTGGGGGCGCTGCTAAGTCAAATATCTAGTACAACTAGCATTGAGCAAATCCATTATATAAACTTTGTGTTCAGCTTACAAGCAAAAAATCCTCACTTTCTGCCTCAGTTGTTTGTGACCTAAAGCTGCTTTCATTTTTAACATAGAGCTATTAGCCGGGTTTTAGAAAAGCTGCCATATTGTCTAGCTAAATCATAGGTGACATTTTTTCTAAATGTGTATCTGACTCTCTGTATGCAGCTACAACTTGTCTTCTTCAGTGAATCTCACGATGCTGATATTCTATGCCGAGGTAGAAGTTTGCATAACCGGCTGGCTAACATTAGCTCCAATCCTCTCTGTTTTGACTTGGTGAGAATTTAGCTCATAACTAGAGGTCTCAAGTAATAAAGTATAGATACTTCATTACTCTACTTAAGTAGCTTTTTCTGTTATCTGTACTTTAGTTGAGTATTTATTTTTCTGAAGACTGTTTACTTTTAGTCTCTGTATTTGAACATAAATATCTGTACTTTTTACTCCTTTCTCAAAACTGGTTCATTACTTCTATACTTAGCAATAATGACATCACGTCAAGCCCGTAACAGAGGGAAAATCAGAGAAGGTGTCCAGCAGTAGCATGCTTTGTGAAAAAGAAACACATAGTGACATGGATGAAGACAACGGGCTGGGAAACAAACAACAATGGAACAGATTTGGAGAAGCAAGACATTCCCCATCCATGGCCTTATTTAGGTGAACTTTTTGATGTTGTTGGCTACAAGAATGATTGAAGGTGAATACAAAGTGTTTTGTGTCAATCTAAAAACTATAAGCTTCTAGTGTTCAAGAATTGCCTGTAAAATCTAAAAAAGCACATACAGGTAAGTGTGTATTTTATGTTATTAAGAGCTAATTTAGCAAGTTAGTCAGTTTACAACGTTGATAATCCTAAATGAACAGGATTTATGCTGACATTAGCAGCATATAGACCTGACCTAATTCTAACTAGCTCGATAACCGTCAGTTCATTGCTAACATGTCACTGTTGGGAGACCTGACATTTTAGGGCTAGCTGGCAAAAATGTCCCACTAAAGATGGTTTATGGGTAAAATGGTTTCTTGGGTTATAAAATGTTTTCTGGCAGAAATTACTTTCATACCAAAAAGTAAGCTAATAGCAGAATGTATGATGCCACTTCCATATTTACACTTTTGTTCTGGTTCGTGACTAAATGTAAGATGACTTGCGGGGATGTGCCATTGCTCAGTGAAAGGACGCCATTGGTTGGTACATGCAGACCTGACTGGGAACTACTCTAGAATAAAACACAGAACTAAGTTGAACTGTGGGCATCGCATTGATTATGGTCGGCCAGAAGAGTGTGGACATTTTTATCAAACACAACGCAGAAGAGCGAACACTACTACTAACATATCCGTGTTCCAGTAGTAGTCATCTCAGTCAATTCCCTAAAATAAAAACATACTAGTGTCATTAGGGTTTCAGTAGTAGGACCCAAATACAGACAGGCAGGAGCAGATGTGAAATAAAAGGGCCATCTGAAGGAGCAACCTGTGGAATAGTTGCTTGAAGTTTTCCTTTAGAATTCCCTGCTTGATGATGAAAAACAAGTCCTGCCCAGCTGAAACCATGGGTGTCCTGAAGACTTTCCTAGCAGTGTGCAATTTGTCACTGAAGCTCACACACCCCTAGCTGCCTCAGCTGCCTGTTTGAGGCTTTTTAGGACTGCACGACTCATTTTCAGACCCAAAAGGGCACGTCTTGATTCTCAAAATAACCTATTTTGTGTACCTAGAACTGTGCCTAGAACTTTTTCTAATTTTCAAGTTTTCAAAAGTTATTTTGTATCGTTAAAGGCAAAAATCTTTTTTCATGTTTTCACCTTTGTACTTAAGTACATTGCAGAAGCTGTGCTTTTCCACTTTTACTTAAGTAAAGGAGTTCAATTAGTACTTTAACCAGTTTTTTTTTTTTTTACACAGGTATCTTTATTTCTCCTCAAGTAAAGAATGTGACTACTTTTGCCATCTCTGCTTATAACGTGTTCTGCATATTAATAACCCTGATAATGTTGCGTATTATCAGGGTGCAGCATCTTTCTAACTTTGGTTGAACAGCTAAGATGCTTCCAAATAAGTTATGGAGTTTTGCCGAAAATTCAAACTGAAAGACTCACCTCCACCCGGCCGTCCTATGACTCCACTGTGCATCTCTCCTCCATCCAATCAGCGTCAGATCCGCATGTGTCTTAAATCAATCATCCTCTGAGGCTTCGCTTTTAAGGTCCTCTAGTCATGGATTCCCCACCCTTCAGCTGAGCTTCGACCCTCCTCTGCCCCACCTCCACCATCTCTCTTCCATACTCCTCGCGGCTCCTCTACCTCCTTAGGCCTTCACTCCACTACCAGTATCGGATCCCAAGGGGGGAAGACTCATCTAATTCTAAGCCTAAAACGTTCATTCAAGCTAATTTCATTCTCAGCATTCATTTCCTTCTCCGGTGTCCGAGCGCCGAAGATATTAACTTTTATCAATAAACTTCTCTAATCGCCATCTTTGTGTTTCTTATTGTGAGTCTTTTCAGGTTGAATTAGAGATTCATGAAGAGTTTCTGTTCAGTTTCAAAAGAATTTAATAAACATGCAAACTCAATGCCGAAAGACACTGGGCTGGGATGTGAACTAAGGACCTTCTCCGCCATCATGCAGCCCTATCAGAAACATGTTTGTCAAATTCAAAGATTACTTTAACCTAAATCTGCCTGAGGTTTGAACAATTGTGGACTTAATTGAAGCAACTGTTCTTTTACCTAACTAGATTATTTTCTTTCCCAACCTCAGAAACACTTGTTTAACCCTTTTAAAATAATTTCTAGTGTTGGATTATTTGGTTTTTTAAGCCCAATGTCTTCCCGAAAAAAGTTTTAAACCGAGGATGAAGCATTGGACCAAATTACGGCTGAGTTTTGTAGTGAGGAAATGAAGACCGGGACCGTGTTTTTCTCAGACGATGGGACAACAAAGAGTGTCGCAGCTTGACAAAAGGTATGTTCATAAAGATGCAGGTGGATTCACTCCTGCTACTTTTGGTCCGCTTTAAACGGAACAAACCGCCTCTTGTCGGTGGTATCAAAGGTGTATAAAGTTATAATATCATACCTGTTCAGCTGGGCGTTGCTTAGCAACACGTTGTGGGAGAGAACGCTGTCTCTTGCTCGTAGCACGCATTCGTCGACGCCGTTCCAACAGTATAAATAGAAGGCCACAACATCTGTGTAAAATGAGCTGCTCTTGGCTCTCACCATAATATTTCTCCTTAAAAACAGCAGAAATATGCAGAACCGAGCAGCTGCATGTTGTTGAGTTTGTGAGTCTCAGCAGGCACACCAACATGACGGTTCAACACCACACACCCGGGCCGCAGTTAAATTGTCAAGCATCGACCGGTCCGCGGTGATATAAAGGTTGGGGACCACTGTTCTACAGAGTTCCCAGCAGAGACCCTGTCTCTACGACGCCGAGGGGAACAGTTTTCCCGGTCTGAAGGAAGGACAACGGGACACATCACCGTGGTTACAGCAGTAACGTGCAGTTTGGCCGGCCGACAGAATGAGCCCTCCCCCCACAGCTAAGGAGGTTAGCTGCAGTTAACCTTTTGTTCACTGTGGATGCTTCCTTCAACTTCGTCGCCCAGACAACTTTTCCTCAGCACGGTTCACGTAAGAGGTTATGTTTTGGGCAGAGAGAAGAAGTTTAGAGTGAAATAATCTAAACATTTTTTGTTTTATGACGTTTGGTTTGTTTGTGTTGAAACTCAGCCATCTTAGTGCTAGCAGATTATCTGCTCAGCACATGTGCTCAGTTTGTGTGTTCTGTGTTTGTGGTTTTTTTTAGTTAAGACAAACTTTATTTAAAGGGTGATTTTAAACACAGAAGATCAGCCATAATGCTTATGCTTTTTAACCCTTTTATTAATAGTATTTTAAAGGTATGTGTTTGATTCTGATGATAAGCTACAAGCTTCTTTTGTTAGCTCAGACTGCTAACAGCTAAGAACACGTGCTGGTAAAATAATATTTCCCTAAAAAATATTTTACTAAACAGTTAAAAAAGCCTCCAGCTGATTCAAAATGCTGCAGCAAGATTTCTGATGAAAATTAAAAAGAGAGATCATATTTCCCCTACTTTAGCTTCCCTTCATTGGCTCCCTGTTAAATCCAGAATAGAATTTAAAATTCTATTCCTCATATATAAAGCCCTTAATGATCTAGCTCCATCATACATCAGAGATCTGATTGTTCCATACGTTCCTAACAGAGCACTTCGTTCTCAGACTGCAGGTTTACTGGTGGTTCCTAAAGTCTCTAGAAGTAGAAACGGAGGCAGATCCTTTAGTTATCAGGCTCCTCTCCTGTGGAACCAGCTCCCAGTTTTAGTCAGTGAGGCAGACACCCTGTCTACTTTTAAGGCTAGGCTTAAAACTTTCCTTTTTGATAAAGCTTATAGTTAGAGTGGCTTAGTTTATCAGGGAGGGAGCCTTCCTCCCTCCCTGTTGGATGGAGTAAGGGGGAGTCAGGTTTAGCCTAAACCGTCTCAGTTATGGTTGAGGTGCAAACACACCCTCCATTTCTGCTACCTGTATGACCCCTTCTCTTTTCCAATGGTTATAATCAGTCTGACAGAGAGAGGTATCCCAATCGTTGTGGTTTTTAGTATAACGATGACCATCAGTGGGACCCTTTGCGGGGTGCCTTGAGACGACATTGTTGTAAATAAGCGCCGTCAAACTAAATAATCTGAACTGAAACTATCTGTGTAGTTATGCTGCTATAGGCTTAGGCTGCTGGAGGACATAATGACCACTTTCACCCTCTTCGCTACATTCTCACACTACTCTTCAATTTTGCATTATTTGCTGTTATTTCAGCTTTTCACTTTGTTCTCTCTCTTTTCTCTTCCTAGAAGCTACACCTGGCCTGACTCTGTGTCTACCTGTAACACCTTTCTGGAGAGGGGAATCCTCCAAGCTTCTGCTGGCAACAACTTAATGCTCACCCTCTACCGATGATCCACATGGCCCTGTCTTTTAGTGTTTAACCCTTTCTCTCTCCTAGACATGGCGATCAGAGGCAGAGGCAGAGCCAGAGGGGGGGGACCCCCCTGAAATCGGATTGGCCCCCCAGGTGCCCCCCCAGATGACTAACATGTCACGACACCAGGTCGTTCCTCTACAGTAGTAAGCGCCATGTAACTTCCCCCATTTTCACTGTGTAACGAGGGGAAGGACCAGCTGGTGGCAGTAATGCGCAGATTCAGGTAACCCAAGAAGAAGAAAAGTCACGTAAAGAAGATGAGACCTGCGAGGAGAAGATGCATAGGATCACTGTACAACCTGTTTGACTCCAAGATAACATACCAGATAAACAACATCAAAGTAAGTTTAACGGTGGTTTCCTGATGAGGCAATGTTTAAAATAACTTCTGTGTTACGTAGGAGATCATGTTTGGTAGTTCAGCAACAACTACAAGTCTCGAGCATCAAACTAACGTTATCCGGCGTCTACAGACAGCCACATTTATGTCTACATTTAATACGGGTTGTCGCACATAAATGTGCTTCTCTAATGATTTAAGAGCAATGAAAGTAGCAGACAATCCGCTTGCTAGCGGATTGTTGCTCTGATGGTTAGGTGAAATGTAACGGGATGATGCTACCCTGTTATGAAGCTGAAAAGTTTTGTTCATGGTTCAGAACTTTCTAGGCATTCCATGCAAATAAACTTTACTTACTAACAGTTTGAGTACTCAATTTACAGCCACAATCTGTTTACCATGACTTTTTGAGGTAATAAGAGGGGAGTTGATAACATTGTGTAAGTAGTATTTGGAGTGATATGATTGAGAATGAAAAGGCAGAGAGACAAGATACACGACTTCTTCTTAAAAGGAAGCAAATTAGGCACAAATCAAATAGAGTTCAGCTCTGGTATCAGCAGCCCTGATGGCTCCCATCCTGGGACCAGTTAGGAGAGGGAATGTTAGACACAAGCCAGCCAACCATCACCAGGTCAGAATATCTACAGAATCAGAATCAGAATCAGCTTTATTGCCAAGTTTGTACATACAAACAAGGAATTTGACTCCGGTACACTTTGCTCTTTGTTTTTGCACTACAGAATATACATATTTACAATGTACAATATACATATATATAAATAAAAAGGTGCATTTGCAACATCTGTATGCTGTTGTTTTGTATTTTTATTGAATGTTCAACAGAGAAACAGTCCTGGGGGAAGAAACTGTCTCTGTGGCGGCTGGTTTTTTGTGAACAGCGCTCTGTAGCGTCGGCCTGAAGGCAGAACTCTAAACAGTTTTGTGTGCAGGGTGTGTGGGGTCTGCAGAGATTTTAGCAGCTCTTTCCTGACCCTAGACCTGTATAAGTCTTGGATGGAGGGAAGGTCAGCCCTGATGATTCTCTCTGCAGACCTGATTATTCGTTGCAGTCTGGACCTGTCCTGTTTTGTGGATGAACCAAACCACACTGAGATGGATGAAGACAGGACAGACTGAATAATGGCAGTGTAGAAGATGACCAGCAGCTCCTGTGGAAGGTTGAACTTCTTGAGTTGCCTCAGGAAGTACAGTCTCTGCTGGGCCTTCTTCCGAACAGTGTCTATGTGTGAAGACCATCTCAGGTCCTCAGAGATGGTGGTTCCTAAGAACCTGAAGTGATCCACAGCCGACACGGTGTTGTTGAGGATGGTGAGGGGGGTGTATGGAGGTGGTGTTCTCCAAAAGTCCACCACCATTTCCACAGTCTTGAGTGGGTTTAGTTCCAGGCAGTTCTGACTACACCAGTGTATCAGGCGATCCACCTCCTGTCTGTATGCAGACTCATCACCGTCCTGGATCAGTCCAATGACAGTGGTGTCATCTGCAAACTTAAGGAGTTTCACGGACGAGTCCGCTGAGGTGCAGTCATTTGTGTACAGGGAGAAGAGGAGTGGGGATAGAACACACCCCTGGGGGGCACCAGTACTTATTGATCTGGTTCGGGAGAAGATGCTCCCCAGTCACACCTGCTGCTGTCGGTCCGTCAGGAAGCTGTTGATCCACTGACAGGTGGAGGCTGGGACGTTGAGCTGGGTGAGCTTCTGGTGGAGGATGTCTGGTATGATGGTGTTGAAGGCCGAGCTGAAGTCTGCAAACAGGATCCTGGCGTAGGTCCCTGGGTGGTCGAGGTGTTGCAGGATGAAGTGTAGACCCAAGTTAACAGCATCATCTGCCGACCTGTTTGCTCGGTACGCAAACTGCAGGGCGTCCAGTAGAGGTCCTGTGATGTCTTTCAGGTGCTTCAACACCAGCCGCTCAAAGGATTTCATGACCACAGACGTCAGGGCTACAGGCCTGTAGTCATTTAATCCTAGGATGGTGGGTTTCTTGGGCACTGGGATGATGGTGGATCGTTTGAAGCAGGAGGGGACCTCACACTTCTCCAGTGACTTGTTGAAGATCCGGGTGAAGATTGGAGCGAGTTGATTTGCACAGGCTTTCAGGCATGATGGGGAGACGTTATCAGGTCCTCCAGCTTTCTTTGTTTTCATGCGCTGAAAGAGCCTGTTTACATCATCCTCAGAGATCTTTAGTGCAGGCAGAGGATCTGAAGGTAGGGGGTTGGTTGCTTTGCTGGTCGAACTTGTTCCTGAATGGGATGTGGAGGAGTTGGTTTGAGGTGTGAATGGCTTCTTGTCATGTCTGCAGTAGAAGCCATTCAGACGGTTGGCCAGGCGAGGACTTTGTTCAGGAAGGGTGGTGGGGCTTCTGTAGGCAGTCAGGTTTCTCAGACCAGTCCATACAGCCGAAGTGTCACCAGTATAAAGGCTGTTTTTCAGCTTCTCACTATAGCTTCTCTTGGCTGCCTTGATCTCCTTTGTAAGTCTGTTCCTGGCCTGCCTGAACCGCCCCCAATCTCCACTGCTGTGAGCTTCTTCCTTGTCCCTGCGCAGATTCCTGAGATGTGGAGTGAACCATGGCTTGTTGTTCCCAAAGGTGCAGAAGGTCTTGGTCTGCACACACATGTCCTCACAGAAACTGATGTATGATGTCACCACATCAGTTAGTTCGTTTAAATCAGTGGCTGAGGTTTCAAAAACAGTCCAGTCTGTGCATTCAAAGCAGGCCTGTAGCATCTGCTTCGATTCCTCAGTCCACTTTTTAACAGTGTGAACCACGGGTTTGGAAGCTCTTAGTTTCTGTCTGTAAGTTGGGATGAGGTGGATAAGGCAATGATCTGAAAGTCCCAGAGCAGCCCTGATAACAGCATGATATGAGTCCTTAAAAGCTGTGTAACAGTGGTCCAGTGTGTTTTTGTCTCTGGTGGGACACTTAATATGCTGTCTGTATTTGGGGAGTTCATTAGAGAGATCTGCGCTGTTAAAATCTCCCAGTATTATGATGAAAGAGTCAGGGTGTTTTTTCTCCACGTCTGTAATCAGCTCAGCAAAATGTTTTTCCGCGGCAGAAGTGCAGCCATGCGGAGGAAAATATGAGCCGATTATTATGAACGAGGAAAACTCTCTCGGTGAGTAAAACGGTTTACAGATTATGGAAAATGACTCCAGATCCGGACTACATGTTTTCCCCAGCACTTTTACGTCTCTGCACCAAGCTTCGTTTATATAAAAGCAGATTCCGCCTCCTCTCTTCTTCCCCGATAGCTCCGCGCTGCGATCCGCTCTGAACAGCTGGAAGTCCGGTATCAGCAGTGCGCGGTCCGGGATGTTGTCACTCAGCCATGTCTCGGTGAAGCAGAGAACCGCTGATCTGCGGAGGTCCGAGTTTTTAACGGTGAGAAGAAGTTGCTCGTCCATCTTGTTGCTTAGAGAGCAACATTTTCAAATGTTGTTTGCTACTAATGTGTGTTGTTTATGATAAATTTGTGGTTGTGTTTTTATTTTGAAAATACTCATATTTTTGGTTTAATGTAGTTCTATCGAGGGAGGAGTCTGAAGCCACAGAGGCCTCTGCCTCTGACCAGGATGATGGTGAGCCAGAAGAGCCAGTCCCAGGAGATACCACTGACCTCCTCCCAGCTGTGTCCAGTACTGCTTTTACTCCTCTGAAAGGACCCAGTGGTAATTCTACTTAACTGAAACCTGCTAGTTCGCTGCCTTATCTATGTTTATATTTTTATATTTATCATTTATTTATTTTTGAATAAATCTATCCATTTATGTTCTACACCTGCTTCTTCCGTAAAGGTCTCCTCTGAATACATAATATGCAGATACAGTGTTAAAAAAAGAACAGACGGGGGGGGGGAGGACCGTCACTTGATGTTGGATTATCATCTATTTGAAAGCTGTTCAATAAATGGGAGCACGCCCAACTGATTTCCCAGTCTGGACATTGTTTGTAAGCGGGTACTGGTTACAATAGGATACTGTTGCAACTTATATATTTTCTTTCAACATTTATATATTTAAAAACAATATATTATACATTCTGTTTACAAACAAGCAACAATATTTCTACCAATAAAAGCAGGAGCATCAACATTGATAGCAATTACAGTAGTTTTAAGTGTGATATTCATTTCTAATCCTCTTTTAATACTTTTTAATGCTTGGACATTGCTTGAACTCCACATTTGGGATATTCCAAAGCTTCATCACAATAGTGTCATTGTTCAAAAGTTGATGCCAAGTGTTTTACATGTCTGTTTTTTGTGTTACATTGTTAATAAATTGCAAATTATGTAGACTAATCTCATCTCCTGTGTACTTGGTATGTACTTAAATATAAATACAGTTACAAACTTACTGTTAGAGAAACAAAGTCATTCTCATAGTTTGTGGACACCCTGAGATAGCCTTGGCCCCCCTCTGGCCCCCCCAATGATAAAAGTCTGGCTCCGCCCCTGTCTTTCACGCTCTATGCAGATCAATAAAGGTGCGCTAATTAATAGATTCCATATAAGTCAGACGAACATTACACACAAGTCGAGTTTATGTACTTTACCTGATGTTAACTTTAGTAAGCATGCTATGCTAACCGGCAGGACCGTGGCGTAATAACGAGTCTGTCCTCATGAGTTGTGTGAGGACATTCTTGATTTTGTGAAGATTTTACTTACCACACCCTGTCTTGTAGTTTGCTCTCTCCTGGTATGTCCACTCACTGAAGCCTTGACCTGCAGTGCGATCAGAGGCTGTCGCTTCAGTCAGCACTAACCAATAGGGAGACATCTTACATCTATAGGCATAGAAACCGGGGGGGACGGGGGACAGGTGCATTTGCCCCCCCCCCGAAAAAAAAAATACAGCGGAGAAAAATACTTGATTTTGAAATCTTTACCTTGTGTGCTTTTATTTTGAAAGCGCAACGCAGCGTGATGTCACTGGCTTGCCCCTCCCTCAGGCACTCTGTGAAGTAATGGCAACACCATCCAAAAAATGTTTTGTCATCTTATTCCAGTAAAATGCCACCACAAAAGAACAGGCTTTAACAGCAGGACTTACTTTGTTGAGTAACGGTTACACATCGAGATCAACACCTAATCATGTCTGATATTATATTAGATATGTGTAATGTTGTCTTATCAGGAGAATGATAGTACATAAGTAGTGAGGCAGTTGAAGCAAATCAAGGTGGAGAGACGGAGGAAGCTCAGGTAAGGTCTTAAATGAGTAGTGATAAAAATATTATTAGAGCCAGGGGGAGCTTCGGGGTGGGGGGTAAGGTTCAAAAATCACATTATTGGTAGAATAGATTCAGAAAGGAGAACAGGTGTGGACTGAAGTTAATTTTAAAATTTTTATTTATTTATTTCCACAAGGTTTGGGTTAGAATATGAGGTTATCAACTGCACTAGAACACCCCACAAGTGTTCTGTACATCTATATGGTTAAAATTCTGCTCCATAGTAACCGAGAGGTGGATTTTTTCCCCCATTTACTTTTAAAATGTGCCACTTTTATGCTCAGGAGCGGTAACTTAGACATGCATCTCTGAAGCGATTTTTAATGTTTAGACACAGCAATGCAGCAGCACAAACAGTAAAAGTAGAGGGTGGTACAGGGCTGGAGGTGAGGTCTTAAAATAAATCAGAGAACACTTTTAATTTCAGGGTGAGGTTATGCTATTAACAGATTTGACTGTATAAATCTAAACACAATTGCAAATCAGTTGTTAAAACTCCTTATGTATGAGAAAAGCCTCAACAGATGTTGCTTTTTTATCTTTTGTAAGTCAAATCCTGATACTGTATATTACCATATGTAATGCGTAATGCCATGCAGGGACATCAAGGATTTGAGGCATATTTGACCAATAAAACATGTTAAACCATGTATTAATGTGTAGGGTTTCCAATATGTGTCCACCCCAATGTGCAATTCGTTCCTACACCCTTGCTTACATTGTTCCTCCTTTAGCCCTGCCCTCAATGTTCATGTTCTTAGCACTCAAAAAAAGGAAGCTTCTACCAAAAAACAGGGAGCTGTAAAACCAGGCGTTTGAGATTCATAACCAAAGATTTCTGACATGCGCAAATAAAAGATTCTGTTTTGCAAATAACCTTTTCACTTCGTGAGAAAATTTAGTAATTTGAATCAGAAAAAAATGGTTTTGTAGATAAAACTTTACTTTTCAAAATAAATAATTTCTTTGATTTTTAAAAGTTTTGATCACAAATATTTTTTTGATGAAATAACTTTTTGTTTGATTGAATAATAAAAAGACAAATTTCCCTCCATAGACTGTTGCCCTATGGTCCAAAGTCCTTTCTTCAGATGGAAGTAAAATTTGAATTTCATTTGGAAATCAAGGAAAGGCACAGAATACATGTTGTTCGAAGTCCAGTATGAAGTTTCCAGTCAGTGATAGTTTGGGGTGCCATATCGTCTGCTGGTGTTGGTCCACTGGGTTTTCTGAAGTCCACACTCAATGCAGCCATTTACCAGGAAATGTTAGATTACTCCATGCTTCCTTCTGCTGACAAGCTGTATGGCGATGCTGATTTCCTTTTCCAGCAGGACGTGGCACCAGCCCACACTACCAGAGGTACCAAAAGCTGGTTCAATATGTGGTGCTACTGTTCTTGATTGACCTGAACCCCATAGAGAGTTTATAGAGTATTGTCAAGAGGAAGATAGGAGACACCAGAAACAACAATGCAGATGACTTGAAGACTGCTATCAAAGCAATTTGGGCTTCCATTACACCTCAGCAGAACCACAGGTTGATCACCTAAATGTCACATGGCATTGATGCAGTAATTCATGCAAAAGGAGCCCCAAGCAAGTATTGAGTGCTTAGATTGAACATACAGTGGGGAGAACAAGTATTTGATACACTGCTGATTTTGCAGGTTTTCCCACTTGCAAAGCATGTAGAAGTCTTTAATTTTTATTATAGGTACTCTTCAACTGTGAGTGATGGAATCTAAAACAAAAATCCAGAAAATCACAATGTGTGATTTTTAAGTAGTTAATTTGCATTTTATTGCATGACATAAGTATTTGATCACCTAACAACCAGTAAGAATCCCAGCTCTCACAGGCCTGTTAGTTCTTCTTTAAGAAGCCCTCCTGTTCTCCACTCATTACCTGTATTTACTGCACCTGTTTGAACTCGTTATCTGTGTAAAAGACACCTGTCCACACACTCAATCAAACTCCAACCTCTCCACAATGGCCAAGACCAGAGAGCTGTGTGAGGACATCAGGGATAAAATAGTAGACCTGCACAAGGCTGGGATGGGCTACAGGAAAATGGCCAAGCAGCTTGGTGAGAAGGCAACAACTGTTCGCGCTATTAGAGGATAATGGAAGAAGTTGAAGATGACGGTCAATCTATTTCGGTCTAGGGCTCCATGTAAGATCTCATTTCGTGGGGAATCAATGATCATGAGGAAGATTAGGGATCATCTGGATGATCCAGAGGAGGAATGGGAGAAGGTCATGTGATCTGATGGGACAAAAATAGAGCTTTTTGGTCTAAACTCCACTCGCCCTGTTTGGAGGAAAAGAAGAAGGATGAATACAACCCCAAGAACACCATCCGTACCATGAAGCATGGAGGTGGAAAAATTTTTTGGGGATGTTTTTCTGGAATGGGTGCAGGACGACTGCACCGTATTGAGGGGAGGATGGATGGGGCCATGTATCGGGAGATCTTAGCCAACAACCTCCTTCCCTCAGTAGGAGCATTGTAGATGGGTCGTGGCTGGGTCTTCCAGCATGACAACGACCCAAAGCACACGGCCGGGGCAACTAAAGAGTGGCTCCGTAAGAAGCATCTCAAGGTCCTGGAGTGGCCTAGCCAGTCTCCAGACCTGAACCCAATTGAAAATCTTTGGAGGGAGCTGAAAGTAGGTATTGCTTAGAGACAGTCCCAAAACCTGAAAGATCTGGAGAAGATCTGTATGAAGAAGTGGTCCAAAATCCCTGCGGCAGTGTGTGCAAACCTCTACAGGAAACATCTGATATCTGTAATTGCAAACACAGGTTTCTGTACCAAATATTAAGTTTTGTTTTTCTGATGTATCAAATGCTTATGTCATGCAATAAAATGCAAATTAATTACTTAAAAATCTCACGATGAGAGTGATTATCACGATCACTCACAGTGGAAGAGGACCTATGATAATAATTAAAGACTTCTACATGCTTTGCAAGTAGGAAAACCTTCAAAATCTGCAGTGTATCAAATACTTGTTCTTCCCACTGTACTTTTCAGAAACCTGATATTTCTGTTTAAAATAGACTTTAATTATTGAGTTTATGTGATATTCAAATATTTTACACAAGTTTAGTGAATCTATATAAAACATGATTTTCACTTTCTGAAATGAGTGACAAAAAATATTTACCTTTTTCACGATATTCTAATTTTTGAGATGTACTTGTAAATCTGTGTCAGTGCAGAAAGATGTGATTGACTTGGCAACACGATTCAAGGAGCAAATCATCCTTTGGGAGGTGTTTGGAAATTAGACCGTGCAGAAGCTCTGGTTCAGATTCAGCAAGTGCAGAACGCTTAGTATTCCAAGTAGGGATTGTCATTCTTATAGGATGTTGTCATATTTGAGTTTCATCTTTAATTATAGAACCTTTATAACATGTTTTGTTCTTATTTATTGCCAACTTTTGCAGGTTTTTGACCTTTTTTACAGTCTTGATCTTTACGATGAAAAGGAATGAAACATAGGAATGGAAATGCATCTCTGGCTACAGCAATGATTTATAAAGAGTCAAACAACAACAAACATTCCCCATTTCATCAAGGAGACACTACTAACACAACAATAATGTGTAATGAGATGTATGGCCTCTAGAGGTCACTGGCAGTGTTTAAGACTTAAAGCCTTGTTTTTTTTTTGTTTTTTTATTGATGTCTTATTACGAACAGTAATGCATTTTGTGGGTATCAGTCAATTCCATTTCATTGCTTTTTGCAGAGTGGAGCTGAATTAGAATTGGGAAGTGAAGGGCAGGAGAGGTAAGCAGATGAGTGGGGCTGATGGGGGGTGTACAGTTCCATTAAGACAACAGTATAAGTAGTGGTGACTACAGAGCCCAGAGGAGACAGCTCCAACCAAAAGGTAATTAGTCAGCAGCACACTACTCAGCACCAAGGACAGGACCGACGTCTCTTGATACTACGCTCCAGTACATGTGACGATGTGCTCCATCCCCTTGCCAAAACACTGCTGTATTTGTTATTGGCAATCACGCCTCTACTACCTGTGGCGATGTTGTTTTTTCTGCCCCGAGGATGATGACTTGTTTCAGCCGAGCTGATGAAGAGTGTACCTGTAGTGACGACATCTCTGCTCAGGATGGAAAGGACACACACTGGGAGAATTGCTTTTCCACCTGACTGACTCTGGTAGATTGTATCACAATGTGTGCTGCGTGCATTTAAAGCTTGCATTAATGGGCTGTTTGCTTTTCAAAGTGATATTCTCTTACATGGATATCATATTAATAGCTGTTTTAAACACAACCTTGCAACTTTTCCTTACTTTCCTCCACATTTTGCTTTTCTTTCTTTGTATCTCTTGGGGCCCTAACTCAGTGGGCCATCAGCTCTTAATGATGAAAGACAGAACCTACTGCTGTGCACTTCAGCTACTAGTATATTGTTCTCATATTTTAATGAGACAAGCCATGTGTGCGTGTGCTCTCCTTGTGTTATCGTTGTCTAATGGTTAGACTTAAGGGCTTAGATGAAGATTCAATTACTATGGCCTGTTGTTGTTCACAGCCCATGGCAACACACACTCTCACACACACGCGCCCCCCCCCAGCCCCCTCCCACCCACACAGATAAAATGGGCAACACACACCCTTACACATCATCGCAGATCTATACACTGTCACAAAATTACCCACACACACTTTATATAATGGCCATAGTTCATTGACTCAATGAAATTTGAATGCCCTCAACACAAAGACAAAGAAACACACACACATAAACTAACAACACACTCAACAGCAAAGTCATTTGAGAACCCTGAAGGAGCAATATCCAAATCTGCCAAAGAGAAAAGAATGATAATTCTATTGAGAGTCAATCTCGGGGCGTTTTGTGATTATGGTTATTTATTTGGAGCCGCGCTGTACAGTCAGCATCAGAACAAATGCAAATATCGATCTCTTTTAGGATATGAAAACACCTTCAGGCCTCAAATCATTCCTTGCAGTCCCTCTCCACAACACTTATTCACTGGCTCCGTCTCAATTTCTATTGCCCATCTTTTCCACCACTGCAGCCTCTTTAAGGTTCCCTTGTTCTTTACTATCTGCTCATCTTTTTTAGATCAGTCAGCTGAGAAATAAGGAAACTTTTTCAGTTTCTGTTTTAAAATTGGCTTAAAATTGACTTTTAGTGTATTTCATAGGCACTTGTGTCCAAAATGTGAGTTAATATTTTAGTGTCTCAGGATATTTACGGCCTTCTGAGCAGATGATATTGAGTAGCGCTGCTGTGTAGCTGTATCAAATCAGGCAGCTGATGTTGATGTTATTGTATTTGATCTTTTATTGAAAATGTTTTTTTTTCAAAGCTAAAGCTCTTTTTATTTGTTTTCCACTGTTTGGAAGGTGGCTTTATAGGTTAACACAGATAGCAGAATAACACAATGCCAGTTTATGTTTAATAAAATCAATGAATGAATCAATCAAATTCTATTTACAGAGCACCTTTCATTCAGCCAGGTGTAACATAAAGTGCTCCACAGGGGCTACAAATAAAAGGAATGACATAAAACTACCAGAAATTAAAATACAAATATTAATGATTAAAATTACAGACCAAGTAACCAGACAACAATAAACTATAATATCAATAATAGTATCAACAATATAATGATAAAGAGTTAAAAGAAATACAAATCAAGACATTCTAAAGGGTAAGGAACTGTGGATACGCATTTATGTAAATTAGCGAAGAAACACCTGAGATTTATTTATAAAGAGAAAGGATAAAATAAATATATTAAAGCAAAATTAACAGAAAATCATAACCTGTAAACATAAAAGAACAAAAGTAGAAAACAACAAAATCTATAACAAAATATTGGGCTAAACAGCAATACAATAATAAACATCTGTTTGTTATTGTATTGCTGTTTATTATTTTATTGACATAAAAGTTGATCAAATTAAAGATAAAATATCAGGTAATGGATAAAAAGGACAAGTAATGATATGAGTAACAACTGTCAAGTGATTGTACTGTGTGCCATTAGAAAACATACACATAAGTTTAAATATTTTTGGCTTTACCTTTCTTCTTCTATTCACGTTATTCTACTTAAAGGTTCATCTGGAAATGATTATTTAAAAAGTACTAAAAGGAAAAAGGATACATACATTTTCAAAAGCTATTTCTAAATAATACAGATACTTGTATATAATATTAACACTATTAAAGAGTAAGTAACCTAAGTTATCAAATTACTGGCATACCAAATAATATTCGTATATGATACATAGGTCACACCTGATACTGATTTGATTTCTATTTCTCTTTTGTTCATTCACTGCATTTTCTTGGTTGAAGAAAATAAATGATTAACACTTTTTTGGAAAGCATTCTTTGTTTACAGCGTTTTTTCACAACTGCCCAAAATATATATATACAGGGGTTTGACAATGAAACTGAAACACCTGTCATTTTAGTGTGGGAGGTTTCATGGCTAAATTGGACCAGCCTGGTAGCCAGTCTTCATTGATTGCACATTGCACCAGTAAGAGCAGAGTGTGAAGGTTCAATTAGCAGGGTAAGAGCACAGTTTTGCTCAAAATATTGAAATGCACACAACATTATGGGTGACATAACAGAGTTCAAAAGAGGACAAATTGTTGGTGCACGTCTTGCTGGCGCATCTGTGACCAAGACAGCAAGTCTTTGTGATGTATCAAGAGCCACGGTATCCAGGGTAATGTCAGCATACCACCAAGAAGGGCGAACCACATCCAACAGGATTAACTGTGGACGCAAGAGGAAGCTGTCTGAAAGGGATGTTTGGGTGCTAACCCGGATTGTACCCAAAAAACATAAAACCACGGCAGCAACAGAAACAGAAGCAGAAAAGAAAGCAGTCAGTTGCCTCTGTTTTAACCCCAGATTTCTGCATTTATTTCTCTCGTGTTATTTCTCTCACACATTTCCAGCATTTTAGATTCTGTTTGTCAAACTCTTCCTGACTTTTTCTTGTGTATTTTCTTTTTTCCTCTTTAACAGCTTTTAAAGCTTTTTTTCTCTTTTTTTGTCTTTCTTCAAAGTCTGTGGGACTAAATGGAAATTTTCCATTTTTAAACCATTCATCCACACAGTTCACACTTTTTTTTTCTATTTTCTATTCTTTTTCATGAAATCAAATGTTCCTGGGAAAGAGATGTGGCATTGGGACCAATCTGAACCCATTTTCCTCTGAAATAGGCTTTTATTTTGCAGACATCTCCACAAATATCTGGTGATCAGCTTGCAAGGCCACCATTCCATAAAAATTATTAAAGGTAAAGGGTCGCCTTTATTGCTCTTTAAGGTCTTTACTAGAATGTCATTCCAGTTCAATGAGATTTCCTCCCTGGCAGCTCTGCCTCTAAAACCTGTTAAAGTTATAGAGTGGCCTTTATATTCCTAATAAAAATCTTTAAATCCCATTTAACCCTGCCTTTAAAACGTTACTTAAAGTTAAAAAGGGCCTTTTATAATGGAGTTTACCTTCCTGGATTTTAATGTCCTTAGTCCTAGTTAGCCTTGGTTCCAAAGACAAAACTCAGCTCACCTCTACATTCCCTAGAGTAGAAACCTGATTTTGAATGTTTCATCTAATGGGATAATTTATTACACTGTGTGAGTATCTGACCAGTAACAGTGGATTAACTTGAATTCGTAAATCGCAGCGATGGAAACTGTGGATGCCGACGGTCAGTCCACCCCGTCTCTTAATGACTGCGCGAGGTAAGGAGGCTGGATGCTTGCATCCAGGTCCGCGCGAAACACTGATGTCCTCCGGTTCTAGTTGAGGGATCAGGGTCACGGCACCAAATTGTTGTAAAAAAATGAAATTATCAAAGCACTGTTATGGGTTAAAATCACTCCGTGAAGTTTATTAAAGATCTTGCAAGATGAGAACACAAACATTCCAACCAGAATGGCAGATGGTTGCTCTGCCTCACACAGTCAGTAAGATGCCCTTACACATAGGTAGGGAGGATATCAAAATATTTATGAAACAGTGAGAGCTAACTACTGGAGAGTCAAGTTGTTATAAGAACTGGCTTTTTGTTCTTTGACTTCATTACATTTAACCAGGAAGCTATTTTTTCCATCACACCAGAAATGTAGGAAATAAAGTTTCTAAAATGAATAAATCAGAATGAAAGTAACAAAGCTACTCCAATGTGCTGCCACCTTTAGCATCACAATTCTCGAGCTGATTAGGTCATATGTAAAGGACATTTTGAAATCGATTCCTTTGTGAACCTCCTGACCTTTTTATACTCAGGTCACCTAAGTGTTGTTTTTCTTATTGTTGTCTTAATGTTTCTGTAATCTTAGATGATTTTTTGGGCAATAGTTTTCTTTTCAATAACAACTTTGTTTTACCTATGCTTAATTGCACCTTGTGGGCTCGTAGCTTTCAGATGCCATTATAGTAATTCCAGACATTTTTATTAGGTGAGAAAACAAATGTCATTACATATCCCCATGAAACTTTTTTTTCATGTCAACCTATCTCTTTTGGAGCCCAGAAAAAAAAAAATCTCTGACTACCAAAACTCTTTTCTCCAAAGTAAACTGCACCTTTAAACAGCTTTGTAGCTACCTACATATCCACATAACTTTCCTAACAAGCTTGCTATGTCGGCTTTATTGACACCACATTGTGGGAATGATGTGAACCTATTATTAGTAATAGTTATCTTACATGAAGCAGGAAGAAGGCATTTTATAATGAGTTTCAATAAAACAGGAGAAATCTTCAGAGCCCTGGAATAAAACAACTGAGACCAGAAACTTCAATTTTATATCTGTGGGATACAACACTTTATTGACAGCTCTAGTCAACTTGGGACTACGTTTCATTCTGCAACACCTTAACCACCCAGGGATGTACACCAGGATCCTTTTTGTGGACTTCAGCTCCGCCTTCAACACTATCAACCCAGACATCCTCAACCAGAAGCTCATCCAGCTCAAAGTCCTGGCCTCCATCTGTCAGTGGATCACCAGCTTCTTGAAGCACCTGCAGCAGCAGGTGAGACTGGGGAAAATCTTCTCCCGCACAAGAACCATCAGCACCTGAGCCCCCTAGGGTTGTGTTCTCTCCCCTCCCCTTTTCTCCCTCTAAATGACTGCACATCAGCGAAACTCCTGAAGTTTGCAGATGACACCACTGTTATTGGACGGATTGGCTGGTACACTGGTGTGGTCAGAACCATTCAGAGCTTAACCCACTCAAGACTGTCGAGATGATGGTGGACCTTTGGTGAACACCACCCCCCTCACCATCCTCAACAACACTGTGTGAAAAAGGGCAGCCAATATCTCTGCAGACCCCACACATCCTGGTCACAAACTGTTTAGGCTTTTACCTTCAGGTGGCGCTACAGAGCGCTGTCTGCTAAAACCAGCCGCCACAGAGACAGTTTCTTCCCCCAGGCTGTTTCTCTGATGAACACTTGACAGTCAGAGTTCCAGAACAACAGCATGCATACTTGGACTGATACCACATTATCCTACTGTAAAGTCAATCGTATATGTACATTTAAAAAGATATTCTTTATTATTGAGAGCAAAATTTACCGGAGTCAAATTCTTGTTTGTCTGGGCAAACTTGTCAATAAAGCTGATTCTGATTAAGGAACCTCCATTTTAACCAGAGACCACTGTTAGGTTTGTCACTTTTTTTCAGCAAACAGCCTCCATGTATGAGAAGTTTAACTGGCGCTGTAAGCTGTATCAGTCTGCCTGATCAGCTGATCAGGCAACGCAAAATTTCAAAAATTTACTTCACTCTTTGGGGATTTAGAGATTATTTCAGCCGGCAGACGAAATCAAAGTAACCTTGCGCTGTTACACAGATGTTCAGTTCAATTCAGTTTCAGTTTTATTTATATAGCGCCAATTCACAGCACATGTCGTCTCAGGGCACTTCACAAAGGGTTTGGAATGGTGCGGGGTTGTGGGGAGGTTAGAATAAACTACTGAGTGTTAGAGTTTGGCCATTTTAGAATGGGCTATGTGTAGGGGTACTAAGTAAAATAATACACTGATAAAGTTTGTCCATCTAGAGCCCACTGGTAGCCATTGTTAAACTAAAAACCACAAGGATTGGGGGTACCTCTCACTGTCAGACTGATTATAACCATTGTAAAAGAGAAGGGGTCATACAGGTAGCAGAAATGTAGGGTGTGTTTGCACCTCAACCATAACTGAGCCAGTTTAGGCTAAACCTGACTCCCCCTTACTCCATCCAACAGGGAGGGAAGAAGACGGAGGTAAAAATAATTGGGGAGTGTTGTTTCCTGTTGCATTGGGCGAAACGTGGGTAACTTTAAAAGGGGCTAAGTCAATTCAATTGAATCACACAGATTTCAAGTCAGGCACATACATTCCAATTAATACTAACCATTGAACAGTGCAGTCAGATTCAGTTATTTATTCAAATTGGTTAAAAAATGTTTCTATCTAAGGAAACCCAGCAGATTGCATCCAGTCAGTGACTTGCAGCAGTCACTCCACCTGGATGAGCATGTAGAGACAGTGGACAGTCACTGGCGTTGACTTTGCAGCAATCCCTCATACTGAGCATGCATGTAGCGACAGTGGAGAGGAAAAACTCCCTTTTAACAGGAAGAAACCTCCAGCAGAACCAGGCTCAGTGTGAGCGGCCATCTGCCACGACCGACTGGGGGTTAGAGAGAACAGAGCAGAGACACAAAGAGAACAAAGAAGCACTGATCCAGGAGTACTTTCTATGGGAAGGAAAAGTAAATGTTAATGAATGTAGCTATTTTAGTCGTTTCATCTAGAAAGAAAGAACAAATAAACTCTGAGCCGGTTTTCAAGGTTAGAATCTGAAAGAGAGCACATAGAGTTAGTCACAGTAAAAGCTCAGTCAATTGCCATGTCTAGGAGAGAGAAAGGGTCAAACACTGAAGACAGGGCCAAGTGTGTCATCAGTAGAAGGTGAGCATTAAGTTGTTGGCAGCAGAAGCTTGGACGATGCCCCCCTCCAGAAAGGTGTCACAGGTAGATACAGAGTCAGGCCAGGTGTAGCTTCTAGGTAGAGAAAAGAGAGAGAACATAAAGTTAAAAGCTGAAATAACACCAAAAGGCAAAAGTGGAGAGTAGTGTGAGAATGTAACGAAGGGGGTGAAAGTGGTCATTATGTCCTCCAGCAGCCTAAGCCTATAGCAACATAACTACAGAGATACCTCAGGATAACCTAAGCCACTCTAACTATAAGCTTTATCAAAAGGAAAGTTTTAAGCCTAGCCTTAAAAGTAGACAGGGTGTCCGCCTCACGGACTAAAACTTGGAGCTGGTTCCACAGGAGAGGAGCCTGATAACTAAAGGATCTGCCTCCCATTCTACTTCTAGAGACTCTAGGAACCACCAGGACATCTGCAGTCTGAGAACGAAGTGCCCTGTTAGGAGTATATGGACAAATCAGATCTCTGATGTATGATGGAGCTAGATCATTAAGGGCTTTATATGTGAGGAGGAGAATTTTAAATTCTATTCTGGATTTAACAGGGAGCCAATGAAGGGAAGCTAAAACAGGAGAAATATGATCTCTCTTTTTAATTTTCATCAGAACTCTTGCTGCAGCATTTTGAATCAGCTGAAGGCTTTTAACTGCATTTTGTGGACATCCTGATAGTAAAGAATTACAATAGTCCAGCCTTGAAGTAACAAATGCATGGACTAGTTTTTCAGCGTTACTCCTGGACAGGATATTTCTAATTTTGGCAATGTTCCGGAGATGAAAGAAGGAAATCCTAGAAACCTGTTTAATATGGGATTTAAATGACATGTCCTGGTCAAAAATAACACCAAGGTTTTTTACTTTATTACCGGAGTTCAATTTAATGCCATCCAGGTTAAGTGATTGACTACGCAATCACTGTTAAGCTGAGAAAACAGCAAAATACTCAACAATGGTATCTTGTGAATGTATGGATTTTCATATCTATCAAGACAGCACTATATTTTATAGATACAAACACTTTCAGTTAGAGTTGTTGTAAGTTGCCAAAACAAGCTAAAACCAAAAAGGCCCTGTTAGCGGTTCACTACTCTGGGAATTTCTTCACTTTTCAGCAAGCTCACTGTGATTACCAACTATTACTGATAATAACTTCAGACAAGCTGACTTAACAAAATCCAAACAATTCCTTCAGGGTGTGTCAGCACCTCTTCCAACCCAGTGTGATCTATGATAACGTCTAGTTGTACTGGATTTCAAAGTGCAGAATGTCAAAGGGATGGGATAGAAGCAAAGAAAAAGGACATATAGATCAGTAAGAACAACAATTGCAACATGTTAAAGAGAGACAAGAAAAGCTAGTGTGGAATAAACTTGCATTTGTGTTCTAAGTCCTTGAATCAAGTGGACAATCTGTAGTGGACATAAATGATAAAAGTAGAGGCAATCATCGGCATGAAAAGAAGTGTTTGAATTATTTACAGGTTGGAGGGATTTACTGTATATATCAGCTGACTTAGCTAAGGCCAGACTTCCTCCCCTCTCCATCCCATTATTTACTCATCACATTTTCGACCCACACTCCGTTACACACACATACACACATATACTAGCAGTCCATTGCTTTCATCTTTTTATAGCCTCTTTATGTCTTCTCAATAAAGTTTGGTCCATCTCATCATCATCTGATCTCATTCTTTATATGGTGGATATTTATCTATAATGGTTAAACACATCTTTCTTCTAACTTCTCCCATGGTTCTTACTACTTTTCTCTCCTATCTGTCATCGTACCTTGTCAGCATTGGTTTGACAGGCACTTCTAATAATGTTTATTACATGATAAATGAAAGGTTTGGAGGGCTATGCTAGTACCTGCCCCCAGGGGTCAACAGATAAGAGGTAAAGTCCACCCTGGTCAAGTCCTGGGGGAAACCACTTGGAGCATTTCTAAACAGTTAGAAGTTCTGATAAAGCTTCAGAATGGCTTTTGATGAAGCAGGTACTTGAGATTAGAATTTATTTCAATTAGAGGTCGTCACATAAGAAAGTATTTGATTTAGAAGTTGGTTCATTATTGAATATTTCAGTTGGATAATGATCCAAAACATATGGAAAAATCAACACAATCAGCCTTGGCTATCTTAGCCCCTTGACCTAAATCCTTAAGAAAAACTGTAGGCATAGCTGAAGAGAAGACTCTGGATGATGAAGAGCAGGGGTATCCAAATCTAGTCTTCAGGGTCAGTGTTCTACAACATTTAGGTGTGTCTCAGCTCTGATAAACCTAGATCAAAAGACTGGATTATCTCCTCATCTTGCAATCAACTTCCAGACTCCTGCTAATGCCCTAACTATTACATTCATGTCCTCAAGGACTGGAATATAGGACCCCTGACTAAATGAGAATGTGAAAAAAGGAATGGTGGAACATCCCTCTCTTTGTTCCAAACTGGTTAAATGCACTCATATTTGAATGTTTGCATGAATGTATTCTAATTAACTGATTCATTTTCTTTATTCATTTAATTGTAATTGTAAGTGCTGTAAGTGCTGAGGGCACTGTAAGTCTGTCAAACTGAAAGGTGCAATAATGCAGCAGCAAAACAAAGCCAAAAATTCTTCACACATCGTTTGAAGAGACCTGTTCTGATTGCAGTTTCCCTAAAGAAATACTTATGAGAAGTCAGGATTTAAACTGCATTACACAACAGTGACAAGATCCCTTCTTAGAAAAGCAGACAAGCTAACCTGCCTGAAAGAACAGTATGCTGACAAATTTTACAATTCATATACAGTGCTTGCCCTCTCACAGATGTCTTCTGTTTTTGCTTTTTTTGTCAACTTAAATGTTTCAGATCTTCAAACACATTTAATATTAGAATAAAGAAAACCTGGGCAGATACAAAATGCAGTTTTCAAATTATGATTTAATTTATTTTAGGGGACAAAGCTATCCACACCCTATTTGAAAACAACCCTGAACCTAATAAGTGGTTGTAATCAAGCATTTGCAATAACTGGAAATCATTTTATCCCATCATTGGAACGCTCCAATGGAGGCCATTTTTGCCCAGGCTCTCTCCTATTGTTGAATCATGAACTCTGACTTTAACCGAGGCGAGTGAGTTCTGCAGAGCTTTAAATGTGCTGGGTTCTTTTGTGACCTCCTGGATGAGTTGTCATTGTGCACTTGGTGTAATTTGAAGTAATTTGGGAAGGTTCCCCACCGTTCCATTTTTTCTTGATTTGTTGGTAATGGCTTTGTAACCATTTCCAGATTGATAGATGTCAGATTCTCTAAGATGTCTTTAGATCAGAACATGATATTTCCTTTTGAGATATTTTAATCTACTTTGTCTTGTCAGATAGGTTGTATTTAAGTGACTTCCTGATTCCACAGGTCTGGTAGTTACCAGGCCTGTATTTGTCTATTGAAATTGAACCAGAAAACTGTGGTTAATTACATTTAATTCAATATTTAACAAGGGCCAGTTTAGTTTGGATAACTTCTTTTCTTTTATTAAATTAATTTATCATTATTTTTTTTATTTTATATTTGTTTTTATTTACAGTTAAGCCTAAAACGTATTCATACCCCTGAAAGATTTAGGTATAGATTAATCTTTTAATTTTACTAAAATGTTTCTTCTGACTGGAAGTAATATTAATGTTTTGGAGTGGCCCAGGCAGAGTCTGGACTTAAATCTGATAGAGAATCTGTGGACAGAGCTAAAGATTAGGCTGATGGCACAGAAGCCTTACATCCTAAAAGACTTGGCGCTCTTCATCAAAGATAAATTGTCAAAATACCAGTGGAAATATGTGAAAAGCTGGTCAGCAATTATATTAAGGGTTTGATTGCTGTTAAGATCCTTTTAACAATTTCTGGTACAAATCATTTTTGACATGTCATTTTGAAGTTATTTTTACTTCTATTACATTGTTTTAATATTGTTTAAGAGATCACTGTCTCATTTCATAGCAGAAACAAACGTCTTGGAAATAATTTGAAATATAAATCTGCTAGGTGTATGAATAACATTGCTGTAAGAGTGAAAACAAGGCAACAAGTCTCCATTAGACAATAATATATAATTTTCATCAAACAAACATAATAAGTAGAGATAATAATAACATAATAAAGAAATATTTGGAGTTCACCTCACATAGTTTCCAAATCCCCAGATAATCTGAAAGATCACTTCCAAAATCTGTACTCTGGGTTTTATAGCATAACCAGAAAGCAAAACATGACAGAAATAGAAAAGCTGAATTTTACCATGCAAACAAAGATAGTATGGTGTCTGCCAGAGTATGTTGTCTCCTCTAAGCTTCCTGCCACAGTCATTCGTTCACACTGCCTTGTGATTGAAGAGTGGGAGATAACGCACCAGATGCTCTCCTGTGGGGACAGACTCTGGCAGGAGAAAAGGAAAGGCATCAAAGGAATAACTCCAGTTTGTATTAAATAATGTATTTTGCATGTATATTTTAATATAAACAGTGCGGTAGATATTCAGATTGAGAGTTCAGGTTAGGATAAACTATAGTCCCAATCACAATCAATGGGAAGTAATACAAATAGCTTGAATAGAACGCACCTGCACTGAGTAAAGAGTTTATTCAAGTGCAATAATAAAGAGAGACATAACCATCCCCCACAATGTAATGTAATTCTAGTTTCATTTTTTTATTCTTGTGGATGAAATGATTGTTTATCTGTAATGTAAAAACACATATCTAGACCCGCTTATCCTTGCAGGGCTGCAGAGGGGGCTGGTGTGTGTTTTCAGCAGTCATTGGCCAAGAGGCAGGGAACACCCTGGACAGGATTACAGTCCATCACATGGCAAGACAGAAACCACAAGACAAACAACCACTGACACACACACACACACATTCACAACTAAGGACAATTTATCCTAACAGTCATGATTTTGGACTATTGGAGCAAGCCAATGACCCAGATAGAACCCACAACATCCACAATATGCAAATTCCCCACAAAAAGAGCCTGGGCTCCCAACTGCTCCACCTTACAGCAACATAAAGACAAAAGTGCAATATTAAAATTCTTGAAAAAAAACCTTGCAAACCCATTTTTCTCCACTTCAGGAGTTTCCTTACTATGTGACTTGACTGGACCTGACAAGACTATGTTTCTGAGCCACAGCTGGTTAGAAAGAGCTCAAATGCTTCCTTTCTCTCATTCAGTACTGCAAACTGGACCATCCTCTATGAAAGATAAAATAATATTATTTGATCCCATAATTATTTGCAGCTCCATCTTTACAAGCAACATTTGTGCTGTACAGCCTTACTATGATTCAGGTAACCACATGTGAGGTCAGGATCATGAGAGTAAGCAGAATAGATGATCCTCCTTACAAAAACGTTTCATTTACAGGGCTTATGCTTTGCTTTTGTTGAATTACCAAGCCTTATAATTAAGTACTATTTTAAATTCTATCTTATTTTGCTGATAGGATTTCTATAACAAAGCATCTCTGAGAATGAATGAGTCAAACTATTTAATGTGCTTCTTTTTGTTGTCCTTTGTTTTTAATACAGCTGCAGCTCTGAAGTTGCATTTTCACAGTTTTCTGTCCAAAACTGTGATATAGAAGATATAGAAACATCAGTACAAGGTAAAATATGGGAAGAAACTTGAGCCATCAGAAACTGAATTTGAATTGCTCAGACTGAATCTGTATTTGTGTAATTTGAAATTAAATGCATTGGTTTGAAAATGAATTTCACTAAACTGAAACTGAATATAATGGTTAAAACTGAATTTTTTTTGCTTTGAAAATTGCTCTGCTTTTTTTTTGAAAATTCGTTTGATTACTTTCACTTTCAGGTCTGAAATTCAATTTCAGTTCCAAAATTCAGTTTTTTGTGTCACACATCCGGGTTCTTGAAGCCACAGATTAATCAAACACAGATTTACTGATTAACGGATGTCATTCACTATTGTTGTGTCCAAATTCAGGACTGTATCCTTTGAAGGATGCATTTGTAGGCCGATAACGTCCTGGATGAGGCGAAGAATGCTGTCCAATCTCCAAGGCTCCAACATATGCGTCCTTCTTATACCCAGATTTGAAGGATGGGTCCGGTGTATCCTCCGTGTCCCACCCCTATCCCATGATTCATTGCGGGTCGAAGTAGATTGTTCAAACGGAAGTATAAGGCCAGAGGAGAGAGAAAAGTTGTAAATAAAATTTGATATAATGCGCATTCTGTGAAACAACTGAACTTTTACAATGTTTTTAGACTTAAGAATGTAGTTTTGTAAACCTAAAATATCTGATCAGTTTATCAAGATATCGCTTAATTGCACAAATGCGACGTTGTGTTCGTCCGTAGCCCCAGCAGCCGGCTCGCCTCGCCAGCTGTCAGCTGACTGGGTGGTTAAGGGGTGCATAAACCTCCAGAGAACAGCTGCCCCCGGCCATTTTTTTTTAAAAACCCCTGGGGTTTCCCCAATGGGTGGAAGTTAAACAGATAAATTTTCAGTCAGATGAAATTTATTTTAATGTTTGGTCTTTTACTAAAAATAATTTATTATTATTATGCTTTGCAAATAAACTGATTTAAACTTTGTTAAAGTTAATATGTTAGTGTTTAAGTTGCAGAAAACTTTACAAATAAATTAAACAAATGGTAATTGTCATCAGTGTATATTATCTAGTGTTAGATTTATATCTATAAATACAAAAAATATTTTCAACATTTTAAATGGCTGAATAATGAACAAGATCATTAAACAATAACATTTTAAAACAAAACAGCATTATAAGCCATCAGCAGGATGTAAAAGGGTAAATAAAAACCATGTAGTTATTTACAGTAGAGACAGCGTTATTAACCTTCAGGCTCCATTTGTTCGGCTTCACAGCTCTGCGGTTCACGCTAACACGGTTGCTAGGCAACAGAAGTTACACTGAGGTAAGGGCAAGAGAAACGTAGACACACTATGCTAATCTAGCATGTTTAGCCAATAGCTACAGGTAGCATAAGTGTTACTGTTTGACCATCATTTGTTTACATGACTTCTTATAGATGCTCATTTGACTTGGTGATTGACGTTTGCCAAGCTCATGTATGCTTCACTGCTCCAGCTCAAATTGCCATTAAGGAAGTTTAACCTGATGTGAAACGTAAATCGATGAATCTGTTTTTGATTAATCTGTAGCTATCCTCAAGGACCCGGATGTGTGACACAAAAAACTGAATTTTGGAACTGAAATTGAATTACAGACCTGAAAGCGAAAGTAACCAAACTGAATTTTTAATACAACGAAATACATTTTAAAAGCAAATGAATTCATTTTCAAGCCATAAAATTCAGTTTCAGGTTAGTGAATTCATCTTCAAACCAATGCATTTAATTTCAAATTACACAAATTCAAGCAGAGCAATTCAAATTCAGTTTCTGATGGCACCAGTTTCTTCCATGTAAAACATTTAAAACATAACATTGCAGTCCATAGGGGCTTCATAGTTCCTTAGGTCCCCTTGAAGCTCTCCGATCAAAAGTGACATAGCTACCTTTAGCTTTACAGTGAAAATATGCAACTGGGTCAAAGTCATAGTTAAAAAACAAAAAACACATGCTGTTACGCCTACTCTATTTGATTATTACAGTCTTGTACAAGAGTTCAGCCAGAACAAACAGTTTCGCATTTTCAAAGATGACAGTTGTTTGTGTTTCGCAGACTGTGCAAAAAAATACCGTCATCTAAAGGCTGATGGCTATTTTAAAGCAGGAGATGACAATCTGAAAAAAATGTGCTGCTGGCCTTACATAAAACAGGACAGAAAAGTCAAAGAGAATTGTATGTGAAGAAGTTAATCGTTTCATGAGGTGTGCCTGATGTTTTTTCCCAAAAATATTTAGGAAAAGTCATTTAGAAAACAAACCTTATAAGCTGCTTGTCAAAAATCACTTTGTAGGAATCAATGCTTTCCATGCAGATCAGATAATTCACTTATTTTTAGAACAGAACTCATACAAAGTTACTCTGTAAACACAATATGTATATGTATATTGCTAAACGTATTTGCTCACCTCGTACTCGTACTCGTCGTCTTCCGCTTTATCCGGGACCGGGTCGCAGGGGCAGCAGACTCAGCAGACTCAGCAGAGACGCCCAGACGTCCCTCTCCCCAGACACCTCCTCCAGCTCCTCCGGGGGGAGCCCAAGGCGTTCCCCGGCCACCCGAGAGACATAGTCCCTCCAGCGTGTCCTGGGCCATCCCCTGGGCCTCCTCCCAGTGGGACGTGCCTGGAACACCTCCCGAGGAAGGCATCCAGGAGGCATTCGATTTGATGCCCGAGCCACCTCAACTGGCTCTTCTCGATGTGGAGGAGCACCGGCTCTAGTCCGAGCCCCTCCCGGATGGCCGAGCTCCTCACCCGATCTCTAAGGGAGTGCCCAGCCACCCTACGGAGGAAGCTCATTTCAGCGCTTGTATCCGGGATATCGATCTTTTGGTCATGATCCAAAGTTCTTGGCCATAGGTAAGGGTAGGAACGTAGACCAACCGGTAAATCGAGAGCTTTGCTTTTTGGCTCAGCTCTCTCTTCTCCACAATGGGCCGGCACAGTGCCCCCATTATTGCGGCAGCCGCACCGATCCATCTGTCGATCTCCTGCTCCATTCTTCCCTCACTCGTGAACAAGACCCTGAGATACTTGAACTCCTCCACTTGAGGCAGGAACTCCCCTCCAACCTGAAGAGGACAATCCACCCTTTTCCAGTTGAGAACCATGGCCTCAGACTTGGAGGAGCTGATCTTCATCCCAGCCTCTTCACGCTCGGCTGCGAACCGCCCAGCGCTTGCTGCAGATCTTGGCTAGAGGGGGCCAGCAGGACCACGTCATCCACTGGTCAAATCCACTGGTCCCCAAACCAGACCCCCTCCGGCCCTTGGCTGCGTCTAGAAATCCTTTCCATAAAAGTTATGAACAGGACCGGTGACAAAGGGCAGCCCTGTCGGAGTCCAACATGCACCGGGAACAGGTCCGACTTAGTGCCAGCAATGTGGACCAAACTCCTGCTCCACTTGTACAGAGACCTGATGGCCCCTAATTAACGGCCCCCGATTCCATACTCCTGGACCACCCCCCACTGGTTTACCACGAGGGACACAGTGGAATTCCTTTCTCCAGGTCCACAAAACACATGTGGACTGGTTGGGCAAACTCCCATGAACCCCTGCTGACTTCCCCAGTCGAAGTCAGCAGCCTCCCACCCCCGCTGTAAACAGTGTTGGCGAAGCACTGCTTCCCCCTCCTGAGGCACCGGACGGTTTGCCAGAATCGCTTCGAGCCCAACCGGTAGTCCTTCTCCATGACCTCACCGAACTCCTCCCAGGCCCGAGTTTTTACCTCTGCCACAGCACGCTTGGCCTCACGGTACCTGTCAGGCGCCTCAGGAGTCCCACAAGCCAACCACAGCCGATTGGACTCGTTCTTCAGCTTGACAGTATTTGCTCACCCATCCAAGTAATTGAAATCAGGTGTTCCAATCACTTCCATGGCTACAGGTGTATGAAATTCTGCACCTAGGCATTCAGACTGTTTATGCAAACATTTGCGAATGAAATGGTTGCTCCTAGGGGCCCAGTTCTAACCAGTGAGGTACTGTGATAGTACGCCACCTGTGCAACAAGTCCAATCATGAAATTTCCTCTCTCCTAAATATTCCACCATCAACTGTGAGTGGTATTATGAAAAAGTGGAAGTTATTAGCAACAATAGCAACTCAGCCACAAATTGATAAACCACATAAACTGATGAAGCGGGGTAGAATAGTGCACCGAGGTCGCTGACTTTTTGGAAAGTCAGTCGCTACATTACATTGGACTCATCTTGAAGGCACATCTTACGCGGGCAGAAGAGAATCAGGCCAGAGGAAAGTTCTACCTCCCTCCTGAATAAATTATAGTGGAGAAGGAAAGGGTCAATTTTACCAGAAATCACCAGGCATGGGGATAGCTTGGGTTTTTGAATTTATAGGGGACTCTGTGCCATGACAGTCCAACTCTGGAGCAGTCAAGAAACTGAGGGGGGTAACGTTCAAACACACACACATTTGCATATATCTTTTCTGTTTTCTGCAAGGAAGAAAGCTTATTAAGTTGACAGATATAGCAGATTAAAATATTATTTCAGGGTTAGACAATTCTCCTAAAAAGGTTGATAACTTGCGCTCCTTTGAAATTTTCCAGTTAATTGTTTTAGAGAAGCAAGTTATCTCTCTCATCATGGTGGGTTCAGAGTTAACTATTTTAGTAATTAAAAATTATTAAAAGGCAGAGGACGCTTTAACACCTCCAAAACACATCAGTAACTATGTGTTTCTAAGTCAGCCTCAGGACAAGACCATAAAGGAGCATTTTTAAAACCCATCGCATGCGTAACACCTGATGGGCTCTCCATCAAGCACTGTTTTTCTGTTGTCAGAGTTTGTATCCTGTAAATCTAATGGGTAGAAACCTCATGAAAATAGGGTTAGGTTTATTGCAGAGGGCCTCCGTACAGTCTCTGACACAGTAATTACAATGGGGTGCAGTTTTGTCCACAAGCGCTAACTCATGCTTATGGAAGGTGCAAATGCATTGTTTTCGAAGCAGCTGCTGGATAGAGGTTAGATTAGCAGTTTTTTCCCCCCCTCTTCTGTTTTATGTAGCATGCTGATTTACACTGTACTTTATCAGGTCCTGACAAAAACTATGAAAGGCTTGTTTTTGTTTTCCTTTGGGACAAAAAATAAAACCTATTCACTTCTGTTTTGCATAGGAATGTAAAAACACTTGTTATAACATTTTCATGGCATTCATATGTAGGCCCTTGGGTGTGAGTGCGCTCAATGGCACTAAGAGGGAAGGTATTTTATTACCCTATCCTCTGGTGCCTGCGTTCACCTCTAAGGGTTAAGTTGCATGTAGACATGTAGACCCTCTTCCCCCACCCATTTTTCTTTTTAACACACTACAACAACACGCATCAACACCACATTTGAGTGGGCGGAGGTAGGCTTGGGGTCTTTTCCCGCCCTCATTTGCTGTTTGCCATCTGGGGTCGGAGGCCGGGAGAGGGAGCGGGCCTTCTGGTCGGGATCTGGGCTGGGGTTAAGGTTCGGGTCTTGGGGGTTGTCTGGTGCTGGGGCTGGCTCTTCGGCCCTCTCGGGATCATTTGGATTGCCTTGGATCTCGGTCCCTGGCTTCGGTGCCCAGTCCGTCGGTTGGGCAGGCGTCCAAGTGAGGGGGTCTTCCACAGCCTGGTTACCCGGCTGGTGCATGTTTCCCTCTCACGGACTGATGGGCTAGGGCTGCTGACGGTGGCCGAATGTTTGGGTGGGCTTGGCGATGTGCTGCTCTGCTGGCTTATGTGTCTGGGGGGGGGGATCAGGGTGGCGGGCTAGAGGGTGGCGTGGGGGACTGCAGCGTGTCGAGTGAGGGGGTTGTGTCCTCTTCTTGGATGTGGGTTCACCGGCATCTGGATAGGCTGAGCGGCGATGGTAGAGCTGAGCTGGATAATGTTTCTACCTGGGCTATTGTTTCGGTGGCAGTGATGTGGTGTGTCTGTGTGGTTGCGGGGGCGGGGCGGGGGACACCGGCCTCGAGTGCTTGCCGCTGGCCGGAAACCTCTTGCCGGGTGAGTTTGTCCTGTCTTGGTGTAGGGTCGGGGACTCCATTGTGAGCTCTGTGCTCGACGGTGTTTGCCCTGTTGCGCATGTGGGCGTGGGCTGGGACAGCATTGTGCGGGGCGCTTGCCTTGCTGTTGCGGCACGCTGTGTGGTAGGGGTGGGACGCGGCGGGGGTGCTTGGAGCGGGGCAGTGTGTGGCGCTTGCGCTGTGTGGGTGTTGCTTTGCTAGCCTTTCGGATATAAAGCTCTCCTGTGGGAGTGTGCCCATGTGCTGTGGGGGGGTGATTCATGGCGTTTGGGTGGGGGCATGTGTTCGATATCTGTGTCCTGGTTGGGGGTGGCCCAGTGGGGAAATTCATGCTGGGTTCATTGGGGGTGGAGGGCTCATGGGGATGGGATCGGAACTTATTGGGGCTTGGGACTATTTTATTCTGTGGTGGCTCTGGTTGGCGGGCTTGTTTGGACCATGTGGACCCCTCTTTTGTACATGGCCCCCACCCCGGATGAGAATGGGGGTGGTTGTGGAATGGGGTCGGGGCAGGGGGTCGGGGTCTGAGCCGGGGTCACTCAGGTTCAGGCACGAGCCCGGGCTAGACCAGATTCAGGTGCTGGGGCAGTCTGCCTGTCTCCACCCCCGGAGGAAAGGGGACCACCTCCTGGGTCCGGGGGCTGGTTGTCCCTATGTGGTATCGGCACCTGGTCCTGGGAGTATAGAGTATGTATAGGGAATGTGAGTGAGTGTACGACGTCCATTGTTGTTTGACTTTACGTTGGGTGCGTGGGTGTGAGTGTTTTTATGTGTACGCATGAGGGTGGGAACGTGTGATTGTGTGTGTCTGTTTTTTGTGTCAGGTTGGATCTTGGGCTGCTTTTTCCTTTCCATTTCTGTCTCCGTGTCCGTAACAATTGAGACAATCCCAAAGGAGTTTCTAATAAAGTTCCTTTTTATGAATATCAAGCAGAGTTTTAAAGCGTTAAATGTAATGCTCCACTTGTGAAAGTAAATCTGTTGGTCTTTTTCTTGGAACTCAGACAACAATTCTGAGCGCTTCTGTGCCGGACAGGAAACGGTAAAAGAAAAAAAAAAAAAGAAAAACACTTGTTATTTTCTCTAAGACCCCACCAGCTAAAATTTTTGTAATGGGTTCTGTTAAACACATTTTCCATGGCAAAAACTAGGGATAGGAATCAAGAAACGGTTCTTGTAAAAAACCGGCTCCAAGTAAATCCGTTCCTTTAAATTGTTAATGTGCAGTGACTAGATTTGTGAAAGTGGAAGCGCCTGAACTTCGGTAGGATAATTTAGTGTCTGGCATGGCTCAGCTGAAAATTGTAACTGTCAAAATTTTATTTTAACCAGTACAGCTCTGTTTTATTTATTTCCATTACATATTCTCTGTAGGGAGATGACAAAGTCTCTCAACTCAAAATACCAACCCCTAGTAGAGACAGTTTAGTAAACCATTTGATCCCAGCTTGGTATGGAGTTGAAAAGAACAATTTGATCTCAGACCTGAAGCATGTCCATCACAGCTGATGGATGGACAAGACCATTACATCACTGTAACACTACACTATGTGAGGGAAGGTCTGAATAAGGAAAAAGTACTCAAAACGAAAGCAGTCTACAAACCACAGACAGGGACATTGATGGCATCTTTCAGGAATTTGGATTAAAAGAGAAGGTCATGGCAGCCACTGTGGATAATGCAGCAAACATGAGTGTAGCTGTGAAAAAGCTAAACATCATCAAGCTTCCATGGTTTGCACACACGTTAAACCTCAGAAACTGTACAGCTGCAATACAATTTCCAACTGGGCAACAAGGATTCGTTCTGTGATTTTATGGATGAAGAGATCCCACATGGCAAATATAGTCCTCAAGGAGAAGCAGCAACTTCTTGGTAAGAATACATTTTAAATACTTGAATCAAAGTCAACCAAAATCTAAATTAATGGAGTTTGTGCTGTTAATGCAGAAACATTCTACATTCACACATGCTGTCTCTAGTGAAAAAAGTCCAACCTGTGGCCAGATACTGCCCATCCTTCAGAAGCTGGCGAAACATTATCATGATCTTTTCAGACGTTACAAAGTAAATTGACTGACATTAAATAAATAATCATAGCTACATACACAAAAGCTTTTTCATATTTAATCTCCTTTTTGTCATATCTGCTTCTGTTTTTGTTATATTACCTGGTCTAGTCCTTTGTTTTCTGTCTCCCTGCACCCCATGCCCACACCTGTTCTGTGTTTTCCCTTGATTGTCTGGTCATGTTTGTCATTGGTTCCCCCTTCTGTTCAGTTTTTTAAGCCCCAGGGGTGAAAGATTTATATATAAAATATATAATATATATATATATATATTATTATTTTAAAAATTTATATATTATAAAAATATAGGGGTTGGGGGACAATAAAACTGAAACACCTGGTTTTTTGAGACCAAAAAATTTTATTAGTTTTTGGTTTTGGGGGCCCTCCTTTTGCGGCCAATACAGCGTCAATTCGTCTTGGGGGGAATGACAGATACAAGTCCTGCACAGTGGTCAGAGGGATTTTTAAGCCTTTCTTCTTGCAGGATAGTGGGCCGGGGTCACTACTTGATATGGGGGGGAAAAAAACTTTTTCCTGACTCCCCTCCTCCAAAAACCCCAAAGTGGCTCAAAAAATATTTAGATCTAGTGACTGTGCGGGGCCATGGGAGATGTTCAACTTCACTTTTCATGTTTATCAAACCCAATCTTTTCACCCAGTTTTGCTGTGTGTATTGGGTTTTTGTCATCCTGATAACCACGGAACCGCCTTCAGGATAAAAATTTTTTGAACCCTTTGGATGCACATGGTCCTCAAAAGAACGGTTCGGTAGTCCATGGCAGTGAAGGGGGCCCATCTAGCACAATTTTTTGGGCCTAGGGAATGCCATGATATGGCAGCCCAAAAAACCATCACTGATCCACCCCCATGCTTCACTTTGGGCATGCAACAGTCTGGGGGGTTTTACGCTTCTTTGGGGCTTCTCCCCCACCGTAACTCTCCCGGAGTGGGGGAAAACAGTAAAGGTGGACTCATCAGAGAACAATACATGTTTCACATTGTCCACAGCCCAAGATTTGCGCTCCTTGCACCATTGAAACCGACGTTTTTGGCATTGGCATGAGTAAAACCAAAGGTTTGGCTATCGCAGTCCGGCCCTTTTATATTGGGCCCGTGGAGCTTCCCCGACGGACAGTTTTGGGGAAACAGGAGAGGTGAGGTGCACATTTAATTCTGCCGTGATTTGGGCAGCCTGGGTTTTTTGTTTTTTGGATACAATCCGGGTTAGTCCCCCAACATCCCTTTTCAGACAGCTTCCTCTTGCATCCACATTTAATTTTGGGGGGGTGTGGTTTCATCCTTCTTGGTGGTATGCTGACATTACCCTGGATACCGTGGCTCTTGATTTTACATCACAAAGACTTGCTGTCTTGGTCACCAGATGCGCCAGCAAGAGGTGCACCAAAAAATTTTTGTCCTCTTTTTAACTCTGGTAGGTCAAAACCCCTAAATGCTGTGTACATTGCTAATTGAACCTTCACAACTCCCCTTTATGGTGCAATGTGCAATCAATGGAAAGACTGGCTGGTCCAAATTTAGCCATGAAAAAACCTCCCACCCCAAAATGACAAGTGTTTCAGTTTTAATTGTCCAACCCCTGTATATATTATACATATAGATTTTAATAAAATAAATTATATATATTAATATATTATATATATATATAAAATATAATAATTTGTATTAAAATAAAATATTTATTTATATTAAAAATATATATTTTATAAGTACAGGGCCAAAAAATTTGGGGCACACGTTTTTTAAATTTTAAAAAAAGTTTCTTTTATTTTCCTGACTATGAAAATGGGAGCTCACACTGAAAAGGGATCAAAAACCTTTTTGAATTAAAAACAGGGAAAATTTTATACTTTAAACCCAAAAAAATGTGAAAAAAAAATGAAAAAAAATGTTCCCTATTCTAGGTTTTTTCAAAAATTAAACCCCCCTTTTGCCTTTTATTTTCTGTACGCCACTTTTTGGCATTCTGTTGATGGAAACTTTAAGAGGTAGTAAAATGAAATGGTTTTCCAAAAAAGTCTTGAAAAGGGGGGGTTCCCCGAGATGCCTTAGAAAATTTTTTGGGGGCCCCCTTTTTCCTTTACCCTTTCGGGTTTCCCGCTTTACCCCAAAAACCCTCCGAAATTTGGGGTTTAGGTCCGGGACTGTGGAGGCCAGGTTCTGGGGGCAAACCCCCCCCACACTCCCCCTTTATGGTCAAATAGGGCCCTTAAAACAGCCTGGAGGTATGTTTGGGGGTCTTTTCATGTTGAAAAAAAAAAAGATGGTCCAACTAAACGGGGAAAAACCGGAGGGAAAAAGCATGCCCCTGCAAAAAGGGTGTGGTGCCATGTGGTTCAGTTTTGCCTTCAATTTTTAAAAAAATTTCCCCAAAAAGGTCAACCCGCAAAGTAACCCCCCCCCCAACACACCCCCTCTCCAGGGGAGGAAGGGCCCTCCGTTTTACCCTCTTCCTTTCGCCGCACAAAGGAAAACGGTGGGGTGGAAAACCCAAAAATCTCCCCAAAATTGGGGCTAAAAAGACCAAAAACAAAAAGATTTTCCCCGATTTTAAGTCCCTTCCCGGTGTTTCCCAGCCCAAAAAAAATTTTCTTCTGCTTGTTTCCCCGTCCTCAGCAGGGTTTCCCCAGCAGCTATTTTACCCTGAAGGCCCCGATTCACCAACTTTCCTTAACCCTTTTTCTAGAGGAGGTCTGCCGTAGAAATTGTTGGGGATTGGGCCTGTTTTGTAATTTGAGGGTGCCGTTTTTTTTTTTGCCCCCTAATACAAATTCTAAAAAGTTCCCCCCCATTCAAATAGGGGCTATCAAGCTGTGTACTGTATCCCCCCCTGCACCCAAAACAACTGATTTGGGCCCAACCCCATTTTAAAAGGCTTGGGAAAACCCAAAATAAATTAAAAACCCGACAGGGCACACCTGTGAAGTGAAAAAACCCTTTCAGGGGGTTACCTCTTGGGGAAACTTTATCAAAAGAATGCCAAGAAGTGTGGTTTGCAGTAAAACAAAGCCAAAAGGTGGGCCCCCTTTGAAGGAACCCAGAATATAAAGGGCAATTTTCAGTTTTTTTCCAAAAATTTTGGTTTAGTATATAAAATTTTCCCCAAAAGTGTTAATTCCCAAAAGTTTTGATGCCTTCAGTGTGAAGTACAATATTCATAGTCATGAAAAAAGGATAGCATTGAATGAGAAGTTGTGCCCAAACTTTGTCTGCCCTTAATAATATATATATATTTTATATTATATTTATATATATATTATATATATATTATTAATTATATATCTATGTTCTCTGCATTGTGGTCAAGTTTTGATTTCATTTAAATAAAAAATTTGACAGTTCGATTGTTTTCGCGTTTTTTACTTAAAAGCCTGTAGATGGTAAATGATTTATTGTTCGTCCTGTCCTAATGCAAGCTCCGGTTTTTATGTCTGTGCACCACCTGTGTAAAATCTCCCAGTCCATTAAATCGAACGCACCGATCTCCTTGGCAACCGCTCTGTTTAGGAGGTAAGCGTGCATGCGCTCTGGTGCAGTGTATGTGAAATCTCTGGTCATAAGCGATGTTTTCGAGCTGTACTGTCTTGTTGTAATTCAGCCAAATAACATGAACCACAACTAATTTCTCTCCCTTTGCTTTTAACTGGGGTATTTAGCAGCGAGCAGACAGACATTAAATGTAGCGGCGCTCGTTTGAAAGGCTGGCCGTTCACAACAGCCTCGAGCTCCAAGGGGAGAGAAGCAAAGTAAGAGCATTGAGGCTCCAGCATAGCAGAACAGTTCAGAAACTATTTAGAATGAGGGGAGAAAAGCTATATTTATAAACAGATTAAGTCGTGTTTTAGATTGCCTGTTGGTAGCGGATCTGATCTTATTTGTGTGCTCGTGAATTTTTGCAACCGTAACTGGTTCTGGATGACGGCTTCATAGCAGACAGCCTTTCTTCCCTCTTCCCGGTACTGCATACCGGCGCAGAATCTTTTAGTGGTACGCAGTACCGGACCATACCGGCTCACTTTCACCCCTGTTTAAGCCCGTTTGTTTCCTTTGTTCCCCGCTGGTTCTTTATGTATGTTATGTGAGTTTATGTGCGATCTCGTGCGTTGGCTACCCTGTCTGTGACCTGACTGGTCCAGTTCCGGAGGGGTTCACGGATGAACCGCCTCCACACCCCGATCGTGTTCCTAGTTCTGCCCCGGAAGGGTCCCAAGCTGAGCCGCCCTCACACTCTGTTCCTGTCCGTGAGGGGCTCATGGATGGACCGCCTCCACTTCCTGTTCCCGGTCCTGTGCTGGACGGCTCCGAGTACGAACTGTCTCCATCCTTGGTTCTCGTTCCGGAGGAGTTCATGGAAGACCTGTCTCCACTTCCTGTTCCTGTCCCTGAGGGGTGCGAGGACGCACCCTCTCCGCCTGCTGTGCCTCAGCGGCTATGCCACAGATCTCCACGGCCTCGCCGAAGGTCCCAGCGGTCTCTGCACCGATCGCCTGGGTTCCAGCGGTTTCCGCACCGTGCCTCTGAGCTCCACCGTGGGTTCTCCTGGTCCTGCCGCCGGCCGTCAGATCATCGGTTCCTACGTCGCCGGCCTGAACTCTGGATCTGCCGGGGACGGCCTCCGGGCCGGCCACCTGAACTCCCTGGTCGGGTTGTTTTGTTTTGGTTCTTGCCCTCCTTCCGAGGCCCCCTCCGCCCACCCTGGTCGGATATTTGTTTTGTTTTTGTTTTGTGGGCGTCTGGGATCCGCCCTTAAAGGGAGGGGCTATGTCATACCTGCTAGTGTTTTTGTTATTTTACCTGGTCTAGTCCTTTGTTTTCTGTCTCCCTGCACCCAAGCCCACACCTGTTCTGTGTTTTCCCCTGATTGTCTTGTCACGTTTGTCATTGGCTCCCCCTGCTGTTCAGTTTTTGTATTTAAGCCCGTTTGTTTCCTTTGTTCCCCGCTGTTTCCTTATGTATGTTATGTGAGTCTATGTGCGATCTCGTGTGTTGGCTACCCTGTCTGTGTCCTGCCATGGATAATAAAGACTCATCTTACCTGAAAACCTCGAGCTTCAGGAGGTCTTCCCTGCATTTTGGTCCATCAAAAAACCAGATTTTGACACTTTCCAATAAAATGTGTATTTTTTCTCCACCATCTTAAACTTTAGGATGAGGATATCCAAGCATTCTTGGAGGATGCAACTGTATTAGACCCTAGGATTAAATCAGGAATTGATGGGGATGAAATCTGACACAGGGTCAGGACTGCGGCAGTGGCAGTGGCAGCAAACACACAGGCAGCGACAGAAGAGGTATTTCAGTTTGAAAACAGCTTTGATTGTAGCAGATTTCGTTTTTTTTTTCTTGATGCTCACTGTTTTTCTTAAGCTTTCAGAACTGGGACAGACGCAGAGGCAGGCGGAAGATGATGAAGAAGATGACTATGTAAGTCATACTCTTTTTGGTAAAGGATGATAGATAGCATGGATTATTACACTATTTCATTTCAAACTGAACCTGGTGGTGGATCACAAGTCACAAGAACAAGAAGTCCAACTGTATAGATGTCTTCCTCCCATTCCAACTAAGGACAGCGCCACACTATGTCGATGGTTGAGAAAGGACACACCACCATTGTTATCAACTCTAGCTGAGAAGTATCTATGTGTCCAAGCATCTTCCACTCCATCTGAGAGGGTGTTTTCCACAGCTGGAGACACCATAAGTCCGGAACGGTCTTGTATCGTTCTGTTGATGTGCAAAAGTTAATAATTACGGTTCCATTTTATGTTAAAATGTCGATTTGACAGGGGAATACTTAATTTTTTAAGTCAGCTTTAATTTTGTTCAATTCAAATACAAAATGGTGCATACTTTAAATTAAAGAGTTACTGCAACTAAATGTATTTGTACTATATTTTATTTCCTAACACAACGACAATCGGTTAGTCCATAAGGAATTGAATCGATAAGCAAGATCGATAATGGAATTGGTTCGCTAAATTCATATCAATTTTCATCCCTAACAAAAACCTTTAAAACAGGAATGGAATTATATGTTTTTTTTCTTTTTGTTTCTGAAGGTACAAAAAAAAACCTAATTGGACAGTGGTACTACAAAAACACCACCCTACCACAGTACCAATTTTTTGAAGCATGCTTTTTCTTTAAAACAGATCTATGTTTTCTATTATAATGTTGTCTGAAGCTTCTTATGAACGAGGTTACAAGGAAATATGATGTGGGGCTAAGTAAGAGCTGTGAACTAGCAATTGCCACCCCTAAATCTGATTATTGTCTATGCAAGAAATAATACTCTAATAAGTATAAAGATACTTACTCATCAAGCAGTCATCATTGTTCGAAGACAAGACAATTTCAGATTATTAAGAAATAAGATATTTGAAAATTTATCAGCATTTGTAAAAGAGGGGTCCTAGGAATATTTTTTTCCCCAACTCTTAAAACTTAAATAGACTGATTTTTCGAAAATCCCCAAAAATTATGCCGGATCTCCCTTTGAGGCGCTATGCGGAAACTAAATTTAGTTCGTTAGCTTAATTTCTGGTTCAGTTTAACACTGCAGTTTCTGTTTTGTTTCAGTGTTTGGATATACTATAAAATTGCCAACGCCGGTTTATAATACTTTTCTGCATTTAACCTGAGCAGAGAAATTCTTAAATACAGCTATGAATTAAATTACACCTAACAAAAAGAGAATTACAACAGTAACTCTCTGGTGCCATTAACCTGTTAAGCCCTAAGGGGTTTCAGAGCAATTTCCGCCTGAAATTACATACTTTAAATAAATCAAGTATAGCTCCACAGTTTTAAGGCCTACATGCAAACTTTTGGTACCTTGGTAGTCATTGGTAGTCATTCAGTCAGTCATTTTCTACCGCTTATTCCATAATGGGTCGCGGGGGAGCTGGTGCCTATCTCCAGCAGTCTAAGGGCGAGAGGCAGGGTACACCCTGGACAGGTCGCCAGTCCATCGCAGGGCAACACACAAACAACCATGCACACACTCAATCATACACCTAAGTGCAATTTAGAGAGACCAATTAACCTAACAGTCATGTCTTTGGACTGTGGGAGGAAGCCGGAGTACTCGGTGAGAACCCACCCATGCACGGGGAGAACATGCAAACTCCATGCAGAAAGACCCCCGGCCGGGAATAGAACCCACTGCGCCACCGTGCATACCACCTTGGTAAAGGTAAGACCTAAAATAATATTTTTTCAGTGGAACCGTATTGTAACTGTTACTATGTCTGGTTTATTTGTGATTAAACAAAGAAAAAATAAATATTTCTGAGCCTTGCCAAAAGTTTTTTCTAAATGAACATTGCAAACCACTAAGGAAATCTTTTGGAATTCCTAGAACCCGCAGGTTGCATTCATCCACATCTTCACTATAACTGTAACAAATTTGAACTGAATAAGTTGAAGCATATATGTTCCACAAAAGTTTTAGAGGGCCATGTGCCAGGCGGAAATAGAGGTTAGGCAAAGGGTGCCAGAACTTTCCCAAATGTGTTTTTCACCTCATAAAATGGAAATAAAGGGAATCTGGTCAAATAAAAATGCTGATTTCCATTTTAGGAGTCCTTCTGCATATGACATACCCTTGGTTATCACATCTACCCTGTGTATCATCAAAATATACAGTTGCAAACATAACTGGAAGCTAGCTAAGTAGTGCGCAAGCTAGCAGCCAGCGGACAGCAACCAGCAGACTGCAATGTGCAAGCAAATTACATCACCAGCAACGGTGCTACAAAAGACAGGTTATGCCTTGTTAGAAAGGTGAGTGTCTCTGGTTTGTTATGATATGAAACATGTGGAGGTGCTGCAAAGAGCATACCATTTTTACCGTTTTGGGGGTGGGGGGCTAATTCTTAATTAATAAAGCTGTTTCAATGTTGGTCATCGACCTGCTTCTTTGGTAACTATGATTTTTTTCCCATAACAGGTACTTGTCTGACGGTATTGTGTCAAGTGTAAAGTTTGGTGGGTGGAGAGAGGGTTATGCTGTGGGGTTGTTTTTCACGAGATGGGCTTGGCCCCTTAGTTCCAGTGAAAGGAACTCTGAATGCTTCAAATCCATGCTCCTAACATGGATGGGAACAGCTTAGAGATGGCCCCTTCCTCCTCCAACATGATTCCTCCGGTCATTGTTTTTAAAGTTTCAAGGAGTACCTGGTCAGGTCCAGAAATGGAGTTAACTGTGAAATATTTGTCTTAAAAATAATAAAATTTGCTCTGCCTCTTTGAGCACTTCACTACACCTGCTGCATTTGTGGCTAAAGGTAGGATGACTGTAAGCTGACAAAAAAATGTGTGCAAGTTGCACCTCTTAGTCCTGTTTCCAGATCTCTTAGTCCTGGAAACGGGACCCTTTGTCCTAGTGCAGATTTGTACATCATGAATCCAGTACTTAAATAAGGCATTTAGTGCATGCAAAACAGCAACAAATGGAACTGTCATAATATTACGGATTGTTTTGACCCACATGCAGAAAGCAATCAGGAGACCGATGAAGTTACAAGAGGTTTTATTTTACAGTGAGCAGGTAAAGGGGAGTGGAGCTGGAACCGGAAGACAAGCGCAAGGTAAGGTTACTGAGTCTTTATGAAAGTCACACTTCTCCGCCTTTACAAACAAACGATTCTCCAGCAGTCTCTGTAGAACTAGACGTACATGCTGACGGTGTTCCTTAATGTCCTTCGAATAAATCAAAATATCGTCAAGATAGAAAAAACATTCAAAAATCTTTGAGCACATCATTGATGAGTGACTGGAAAAACAGGGGGTGCATTGCAAAGTCCCGAATGGAAACCCCCAATACTTAAAGTGTCCCAGGGGGGGTTTTAAATGCAGTCTTCCATTTGTCCCCCTGGCGGATCCAACTAAAGGGGTAAGCATTTCTTAGGTCAAGTTTAGGAAAAACCTGGCCATAAAACTGGCAAAAAAGCCAAAAGAAAAGGAGTGGAAAGGGGTATTATTCTTTACAGTTATCTGGTTAAGTTCCCCTAAAATCAATACATGGGCGAAGGGGAACCCCATCTTTTTTTACCCACAAAGAAAAAACCCGGCCCCTAGGGGAGAAGAAGATGGGCGAATGATTCCCAGCCATAAGGGGGGACTCGTTAAAATATATTTTCCATAGTCTTGCGTTCTGGTTCAGAGATGTTGTATAATCTACTAGGGGAAAAGGGGGCTCCGGGAAAAGTAACTCAATGGAACAGTCATATGGTCTTTGTGGAGGAAAAGTTAATGCTTTAAAATTTTACTAAATCCGGGTTTTAGGGTGATGGCATTTAGTGGGGACAAGAGACAGATCAGTAATCTTACTTACAAAGGGGTGACCTGGTGTTTTGTCCCCCCAAAGCTGATACTAACTGAGGTGAAGGGAGTAGTTCTGTCTCAATCTGAGCTTCCGAAACCAAACTCTGATCATAACATTCTGCTCACTCCCAGAATTAATTAAACCCAGAGTTTTCGAATATGACGTTCAAGTATTAAAAGGACCCAGGCAAACTAAGTCTGGGGGCTGTAGGATTGTTTAAACGGTCCACCAGTTTCCCCTCGTCTACTGGTGGACCCACCCTTTTGGTCCAGTAGGACAGACACGGCAGCTGGCAAGAAGATGCTCGGATGAACCGCAGTAAAAACAAAGATTAGACAGGCGGCGTCTCTGTTTCTCCTCAGCCGAGAGGTGAGTTCGCCCAGTCTGTATAAGCTCTGACTCAATGTTTTGGGTTGGAACAGGTGAGAGGACAGCTAAGCGAACCTGGTTGGGGGTTTGTGTTTTGCTGGCACAAAAATCTTTTCGGGACCTCTTCCTCTCTCTCATGCGGTTATCAAGTCTGATGGCTAAATTTATTAACCCGTCTAGAGTCTTAGGTTCATCTATCACTGCTAACTCATCCTTAAGGGGTTCGTTTAGAGCCTGAAAAAACGCTGTCTTGAGAGCACAGTCATCCCACCCAGAAGCTGCGGCTAAAGTTCTAAAGTCAATAGAGAACTCAGAAACTGATTGGCCTCTTTGTTTTAAAGACCAAAGTCTTTGGGCTGTTGCAGTCTGATCGACTTCATTAGAAAAAACCTCTCTAAATTCACTCTCAAAATCAAAGAAAGCACAGCCAAAATCGCCTTGCTCGATAACAGTCCCAAAATAAAAGAAATCTTAGCATGATCATGAGGGAAGGATTGTGGGGATCGGTTGAATACAAGTTTACATTGCAACAAAAACCCTCTGCAATCTCCAGACTCACCAGAATATTTTTCGGGGTTGGGGGAAGTGACGTCACGAGAGTGTGGGAGCTGCTGTGTGACCGGTGGGGCTGCAGCGCCCCCTGCGGCTGGGCTGGGTAAACTATTCAGGGTATGTTGTAGCATGGATGCTAGCTGTTCAATCTGAAGGTTAGTCTGTCTCTGCTGTTCAGCTAAGGACCGGAGGGTGGAGTCATGAGCCTGGATTTGGTGAGACTGTTCAGATTGGCCAGAGTGTTCTGTCATAGTATTGCGAATTGTTTTGACCCACATGCAGAAAGCAATCGGGAGACCGATGAAGTTACAAGAGGTTTTATTTTACAGTGAGCAGGTAAATGGGAGTGGAGCTGGAACCGGAAGACAACTGCAAGGTAAGTAGACACGGTAAGAATATATAAAGTCCAAAATGGTGAAGGTAACAAAGTAACAAAATCTGTCTTACTAGGGAGTGGAGTTTGATCCGCCAGGAGGGGGTGAGACAACAATGGAACCGCACACTGAGATGAACGGAGCTGGTTTAGGAGCGGGCGGTCCGATTACTGAGTTAAAACAATCAAACTCAGAAATATTCTCTCTCAAACAGCCCTCACAGGAGGGAACTTTTATTCTTCAAAAAGCGCACAGAATCATCTTCAACAAAATCCAAAGAATCCCTGCCCTCAGTTCCTGCAAGGCGGTTTTTATACAGATACTCAACATTGGTGTGTATTGGGTCCTGTTGACCAATTGAAATCATTCATTTACGTAATACATCTTGGCATCCACAACATTGCTTTCTCTACTTTCCCGGGAATACACATTCAGCCAACATCTGGAAAAAATCAGATTGGCCTACGTGAGTTTATAATAACATTCTCATGACTTATTTGGACGCTGAATTCCAATGTCACAGTGACCTGGCTGCAGTCATGAGATTTCCTGGCTGAACTGCACTAACAAGCCCATTAGTCTTTTCCTCTCGCCAAGAAGTTTCCCCTTTTAATCTGTTTTTCAAACAGACAGTTTGCATGTCTCCACTCAGAGTGAACTTATTTTTATCATTTTATTAGGGGAAAAAACAATAATAACACTTTAGCTTTAAGCCTTTCCATATTCCCCCCTTTAATTAGGGTTTTTATGTAATTAACAGTGAGAGGGTTTTATAATTTATATTGTAAATATCCTGTGAGTATATGTGATGTATTTGAGTGAGTAAAATGAGTTAAAATGTGAAAATTATGGAAACTAGTGAATTACTTTGTGTACAAAATTAATAGCAAATGTAAATGATTGTTCTTTTTTAGGTCTGAAATTTTTTGGGTTCAACTAATTAAGTAAGACCCTATTCAGAGTTCCTATGCGCACTTTTTTTTTTTCGTGTTAGACTATGAAAAAAAAACCTATTCACTAATTAGACCAAAAACCGCTACTCTGTAGCTTTTCCCAAAAGTCCCCTTGGGAACACATCTCATCAACTTTACCCATGGACAACATCCATGTCTATCAAATTCACAAAAAAATATTGTTGATGAAGGGAACCTTCAGGTCGGCTTAGGGCACACCAGTCGAAAACCCCCCCCGTCCTAAAGGTGGGGAAAAACGTCTGGAGGCCTCAGAGAAATCTCATTCTCGGCCAATCTGAACGAGAGATCTCTTAGAAAACTAATACGTATCATTATCATCTATTTTAAGGGCCTTTTTTGCCAATCAGGTCCTGATTCATCATTCCTATTACCCAAAAAATATGTAACAGAAAAAAAAAAAGACCATGGTGAAAATCTGGAGCTGAATATCACAAGAAAGGATGCTCCCATTCTATCAGAGTGCTAAAAGCTTGAAACAATTCAAAACATTAAAAACGACATAAAAAAACTTAAAATTATAACAGAAAATAGAGAAAAACAGTTTAAAATCTCAGCAGCAAAATAGAGTAGTTTTGTCCAGTCCTTGGTCTTCCTGGAACATTCTTTTTAGTCTTTGAGGTTGGTTCTTTTCAACTTTATTGTTCTGCCATCGCATTTATCCTGGTTCAGGTTCCCACAAAGTCTTCATGTGTCCATAGGTCTCTGAGTCCAACGCCCAAAAAGGTTACTTATACATGGATTGGTGTCATCCTAAGAAGACAGAGAATACTGACCAGTATCGTGCTAACCCATGACATTAAATTACCACATGTCTAATTAAACATCCTTCGTCCGTATATGACTGTATTCTTGATGTCTCCACAGTCCGATTCCTATTTGTGTTCACTTTCACATCCAATTAACTGCTCCACATATTCCCTTCTAAACGCTACAAAACTCTAAAGAAATTAAAGAATATGAAACCAACTAATGTATCTAGTATCAAAACTAAAGTTGTGCAAAAAGGAGATTGTTGTAACTTCAGGGTTAACCCAGGCCAAAATAACAACCAAAACAGATCTGCCTTTTATGGATAAAACTTACTTGATAAAAGAAACTGAAACCAAATACGTTCATCTTACCTTCCTAAAATTAACAAAAAACAGGGAAAATGTTCAACAAAAAATGGCAGTTAGACCCTTATTAATCTCCTTTTTAGTTACTACATCATACATGTTATCCAGCATTAGACATCAGGGGCCTTGTTCAGATCATAGTTTTTAACAGAAGTATCACATGTAAATTGGGGTTTTGCATCGGTAGCATCACCTTTTCTGTATTTTCCCTTAGTGTCTTTTTTCCTGTATTTTTCCCCACGTCTCCCTTTATCATAGTCCAAATGCGATGATGACGTGAACAGGGGTGTGATGCTTTTACAGCAGTGCTCAAACTCCAGCCCCGAGTACATAGGAATCTCAGAAAACAAAAAAAATTTATGAGCAAATGAAATTTAAAAAAACCAAAAATTTAACAAGTTAAACTTCTAGATTATAATTGTGCTGCAACAAATAAAAAAATACATAAGGTTCTAAGGAAATAGAATAAATGGTCAAACCATTTTCCATTCAGAAAAAAAATTATTCTAAAAGCTCTCTTAACGAGAACCCAGGTCCAGCCTCCACATCAACGAAGGCTAACGTTCTGTAGGTCAATTTGGTTCCCTCTCATCACCTGTAAAAGGCTACTGATAGAGAGATCTGAACTGCTCCTTTTAGCAGTGATAATCAATTTTTATCCCTCAGGGTTTTTCATGCAAAAGAAAGAAACCGAAGTTAGTAAGCATAGTTCAAGCAATCACCTTTTTCCCTGGAAGCATGCTTAGTGCCATTCTAACTCACCCTATCAGCACAGATTTTGTCCTAAACTATGTATTTCTCAGACATTATCCTGAAAAGAGATAGATTGACATTGCTAACTACTCTGTTTTTGTACAGTAAGTCAAAATAAGTCGAAAAGTCTTCAGTTTGATCCAGTGCCTGAAAATAGTATGTCTGGTGCGCATTTTATTATCTTACAGAAATTAGTCATCTTATAAAACCGTGTGTGACCTCACCTCATGTGTTATTCTATTCTTACATCGATCTCATAAACTTCTGACTTAACCCCCCTTTGATCAGAAAGATGCATATTTTCCACTGATAGTCTTCCTTTTTAAACAGGTCAGATGACAATTTAACTTGGCTAATATTTCTGCTAGTTTGTTAATCTATCAGATTTCAGCTGATATTCTGTAGTCAACTTCATCTTGTCACTGTAAGCTTTCAGCTGGAGAAGTCAGCTTTCAACACTCAAAGTTTTCTTGTTTATTTACGTTCTGTGTCTTTGAATGTTTGAATAATATTGTATCTCCATGATACTAACTTAATTTAACCCCTGATTCTATACTAATATTCAAATTATATGATACTTTGTCTCTCCTGCCTGTATTGTCTTGTCTGTCTTGTCACCTTTTCCTTTAAAAGCTGGCATCCAGTACCAGAGATCACAGCTCCATTAGGGTTTGTTCCTCCACACATTCTCTTATCAAAAAGATTAGTTTTAACTTCTATGCCAAGTGTTTAGCCCTTATTCATCTATATTCTGGGTGCAAATACTTAATGGAGTCTGCAATTTTGTGCTCTGTGCAAGGAATGTGATGTTTGGCGTTGTCTCTCCAACGCCTGGGACTTCTCAAAAAAGGAAGACGAGTGCCAGAGGAGGCAGTTCATTCCTTCCTCCCATTCCATAGCATCATAGTTTTGCTGATAATCTGAGACAGCCTCATCTAACACCATTGCATTTTTCTCTAACAAAGATTATGTTAATTTATAATTGTCTGTTCACACAGTCAAAAAGTTCACCATCCAGATCACATTGTATTTTTTCTATTTGCGAAAGAGATGTCAAAGCTTTATTTTGCCTTAAAAGGAACATTGCTTTGTCCTAAGGTCTTCCCTTCAGTCTCACCTCTGAATATTGTTTTATGTTCTCCTGGTGATGCTTTATTTCTTAGCAACTTTCCTAAGTCAAAACCTTGATCTGTATGTGCTTATCTCTATCTCTGTCCTGGGATCTAATCCAAAAACCATTTCCTGATCCTACTCGCCTTCTGAAGAATGTTTCCTTGACATACATTCTCAGATAATATGTTAGAGGTTAAACTTCCCACTGAGTTTTTCTTGGGATCTAGGGTAACACATTCAATCATTAAAACTATCCTAATTTGCCATTACTATTGTTATTTTAATTTCATTTGAACTTAATTGTGCATTTGTATTCCTGGCCCTAAATTATTTTATCTTGTCATCCGTTAGTCCTTAACATGTAGTGTATGAAATCTAATCTCCTTAAATTTATTAACTAATTTTAAAACATATTCATGCAAGAGGATTTAGATCAAGTTATCGTTTTGTTATAATTTTTGCTCATGGTTCTACTTCCAGATTTCTAGAAATATTGTTCTTTTGTCATTATGAAGAAAATAAGTTGTTTCCTATGTAACGGTATTAAAGAGCTCTAATTCCTTGACATATTTCATGCTTCCTGTCCTACAACACATGAAATTGAGCCAAATGCTGTCTGCTACCAGTTGTTGTTGGATGACTTTTATCACAAGAATGTTCAGGATTCCTCAGAGTTTTAGCTGACTCTCGCTGTAGTTGGTATAACAGGGATCAATCTGCATAATAATCCCTGAATGCACCATGATTGGATCTCTGTTTTAACCTAACACCTTTGTAATGATCATTATCCTTGAAGAAATCTTATAATCACTAACCGTATAATTGATTTCGTGCATAAATCATCGTTCGTTCAGCTTTTTCCAGTTCACTCATTTCTCAAAATACGTTGCATGTTAATCATATTGATTTTGCAGTTATTTTTCAGGTGGTGGCTTGTATGTAAAGGATTCTAAAATCTATTTTCGCTTTACATCTGAAAATACTCAAATTTCAAGGTTAAATTTGTGGCAACGATAAAGAGCCAAATTCCTTTCCAAGCAATCCTCAACAAAAACAAATAAACAAATACTCTGTTTTTCTGTCGAAAAAATGTTCCTGTTGAATTTTATCTACTAAAAGCATACTTTTAAGCAAGTCACCTCCAGTCTAACATCATAAACAACAATCTGAAGTTATGAAATGTTTCTCAGTGTTCCACAATTCTATTCCTCAACATATTTTTTGTCTGTAATCCTTAGGGAAACTGTTTGCTAACACTGATGTTTTCCAACAATCTTACATTCAGCACAAATACTTAAAAAGTAGAAAAGGGAGAATATTCAAAGTATAATTCTTTGAAGCAACTTAGTAAATTGCTTACAATAAGTCAAATATTTCAAGTGATCCATGCCTAGTTTGCTATTTAGTCTGCTTCGCAACTGAAAATTGTTTTTATAATTTTCCCTTCATTTACTTGTTGTCCTAATGATGTGAATGCTTTACTTTTCAAAGGTAGTCGACACGTGGATTGTATTGTATGAATGACTCATTGTTATCCTTATAGCCACCTCCAGTTTCAATTAGATAAATCATGAAGCAACATTACGGTTTTTTCTGTACCTTACCTTCCCCTATGTAACAGAGCATTTGATAGTATTTGTATGTCTTCCATTGGAACAAGGTGGGTAGAATGCGAACGATTAGCAGCTTCTGAAAAAAGAAAAGAGAAAACTTAAAGCAATACAGTTAGTTATTTGTTAGTCAGATTATAAATGCAACTCTTGCAATCAAACCCTGGACCTGTTTGTTTCACTTAATAGTGAGGCTGAATCTGTTCCACCATGAAACATTTCTGGTCCCATAATGTTCATAATGTTCAGCTTCAAGGAAGATCATGGTAACGTCGGACATGAACCTATTTCTTATGTAGAGAGAACAAAGTAAAAAAATTAATAAACAACTACGCTTTGCAGAAATTCACATTTCTTTTCATATGACAATAAGATTCCCATAAATTAAAAATTAAACAAACAATAAAGGATTGAAATTAAAATGAAAATGGTAGCTTAAAAATTGAATGCAAAGATATATATTAAATTTTTCCAAACCAACAGCTAATCTGCTTCTGAACTCATAGAGACTTTTTCTAATATCATTTTCTTCAATTTTTTTTAAAGGTCAAAGCATCAACAGTGAAACTTTTCTTTTAATTCCCAAATTTTTTTTGTAGTAGTAACCAACCTGTCTATTTAAAAAATTTTTATATATATATAATACTGTACATCTTCTCAGGCTCTCCTCCACCCCCCCTTTTATAATGTCTTGGTGAGGGGGGACGTGAGAGATTTTTGCAACTTTTGACTTTTTTTTGGGACTCCTTAATTCCCATTACAGTATTTGGGTCAAATGCATTTAAAATTTTTGTTGAAAACCTGTCTGGTTACTCTGAGCTTTTTAAAAATTTGTCCTATTTTAACGTCTTAAAAAATGTCTTATATACCTTTATAAAGCGAAATTTTTTTTAACATCTAGTTGGAGCTCAAAAGGCAATGAATTTTTTTTGCTAAGGGAAAGAACTCATGATGGCCATCAATTTTTGTTCAGTAGCTGTTCAATGTTGTAACTCTTTTTAAAATTCAATTTTCAGAAATATTTTCATTAGTCCCCAAGTGATTAATAAACAAATTTGGCCAAATTGTTTTTATTTTTTATTTATTTTTGAAGGATTAGAGAGATATTTGGTTTTTTCCCTTTTTTTTGTAAACAGAAAAAAAAAATTTAATTGATCAAAGTGAACTCTTTTTAGCCCCATCTTGCATTTTATCTTACAGCCTCTGGTCTGGTTTTGGGGGGGGGCCTGTTTCAGCGGGCTTGGTGCTGCTCTGTCCAAAGCCTTGTTAACGTGTGTGGAGATCATTCCTTTGCTCAGCCTTTTATTTTGTCGGCCTCAGCGTTCTTCTCTGTCATCTGAGGTCTGAGCAGGCCGTGTGCCAGTGCTCTGTTGTCCACGCAGGCTCTGCTGTGGATGTTCAGTTTGGTTCTCCATGTTAACAGGCTGTAATTCACTGAGTAATCAGTCGGAAAAAATACCAGGCAGCTTCCTTCATGAGACTTTGCCTCGACACCACAGACACAATATTTTCAACCCTTCTGCCATAACAGAACATTTCCATTCTTTCATGGCTGCAGTATTGTTTCTGCAAGATGAGTTCATTTGTTTCTGTCTATTTATTTATTTGTGTGTTATTTAGGCATAAAAACTTTGTATTTGTAAATTTTATGTCACTGTTTTTAAATCTTTGAGAAACACATTAAATTTTTCATCTTTCTAATATTAATTTTGTTGAGGTACTTTGGCAAAATCCATAACATTACCATTGTAATTTTACAACGATAAGGCGATGTACTACATATCATGAGCCAGTAACTTGCTATTCATATTCCTTTTTAACTGTTCCTTATTTGTTTTGTTTTTCCATTAAGCAATTGTATCATTCTGTCCCCTAATGTTTAATCTAACGAAACAACAATTCTGGCATGGCCCAACTCAAATCTCTAGTAAATCTCTTCCTCTTAGTTTGTTACACCTCTCACTTTCTGACTTTTACATTGTCACACAAAATAAAATCACAAACCATGTATTACATTAAAAACACATTTGCATACTAACTTAGCAAGGATAAAGCATACTGTCATTTTGTATTATCCCACAATTAAGGCTAATGAAATAGTTTGAACCTGATCCAAGAATTTGTTCCACCCATTACCATATTTTTACACTTTCCATAGTGTTTTTTTTTTTCAATTCAATTCAATTCAGCTTTATTTATATAGCGCCAATTCACAACACATGTTGTCTCAAGGCACTTCACAAAAGTCAGGTACATACATTCCAATTAGTCCTAACCATTGAACAGTGCAGTCAGAGTTAGTTATTTATTCAAATTGGATAAAAAGTTTTTCTGTCTAAGGAAACCCAGCAGATCGCATCCAGTCAGTGACTTGCAGCATTCACTCCTCCCGGATGAGGATGTAGAGACAGTCACTGGCGTTGACTTTGAAGCAATCCCTCATACTGAGCATGCATGTAGCGACAGTGGAGAGGAAAAACTCCCTTTTAACAGGAAGAAACCTCCAGCAGAACCAGGCTCAGTGTGAGCGGCCATCTGCCACGACCGACTGGGGGTTAGAGAGAACAGAGCAGAGACACAAAGAGAACAAAGAAGCACTGATCCAGGAGTACTTTCTATGGGAAGGAAAAGTAAATGTTAATGGATGTAGCTCCTTTAATCGTTTCATCTAGAAAGAAAGAACATATAAACTCTGAGCCAGTTTTCAAGGTTAGAGTATGAAAGAGAGCACATAGAGTTAGTCACAGTAAAAGCTCAGTCAATCGCCATGTCTAGGAGAGAGAAAGAGTTAAACACTAAAAGACAGGGCCATGTGGATCATCGGTAGAGGGTGAGCATTAAGTTGTTGCCAGCAGAAGCTCGGACGATTCCTCTCTCCAGAAAGGTGTCAAGGAGTTCCTAAAAACCTGTCATACTTCTGCGAATAAATTCTCAAAAATAAAGAACAAAGGAAAAAAATTGGATAAACAAATGTTAGTGACAATAAACCCACATGGATTCAACACTTAGATGAACACAGACACATGGACAGACATTCAGACAAACATGTAGACAGACATATGCCGGCATTTGACATTCATTCTTTTATACATCATATATACATTTTGCTCATTTGTGTGTGTCTGTTCTTTGTTTCTGTGTGTGCGCTCGTGTATATGTGTTGCATGTTTGTGTGCTATGCATGTGTACGTGTTCGTGCGTGGGTGCTGTGTGTCACACAAGCACACTCTTTTCGTCCTTCGCCAGTGGAAAGCAAGACACTTGCAACCGGAAATTCCATTCTTCTAGGCTGCAGAGAGCCTTTTCCTTTTTTCTAGTTTTCAGTCAGTTTCCACCAGAAACTGCTTCTCTATTTAAAGCATGCTTTAATTCTAATCAAAGTGCATAACTTTACGTCTATCCCTCAAGAGTGAAAAAAGGTTCAAGCAGTAATTTTAACCAGTAACACAGCTATATCTACATTTGACATGGGCATAACTCAACACTTAATTTATAGGAACCATAAAACAAATCAAAGCTTCTGGTGCGCACCACAAAAGCTCATTTATTGTTTTAACACAGCAAATGGAACTTAGAAAGGATTTAAGGTAATCAAAATCAAGACATGCAGTTTTAGTTTCTCACCACATTCATCTCGTTTCAATGGCCACACAGATTTCTGCCTAACATCGCATGCAGCTCACATAAGTGCAAAACACCATCGTTCATACATCATTCAGAGATTCACCCAATCATATCTCTGCCCTTTGCTATGGATCCCAGCCTTTTTATTCATACATCTCATCCACACTTTTCATCCTTTTTCACACCCTTTCATGGCCCCGGGGGTCCAATGACCGGATTAATAGTTTGATGGTCAGCCTCCAATCCCTTTAACAGGATTCATTTAACATCTCTGCAGAACACCAACACCCAATCTTTGGGATCTTTGAAGCATAATCTGGGTTCTTATACCCGATAATCACTGTTGGTAGAATGCTCATTTTCGATCTCTTAGAAAGATTGTTTGTATTGTTCCAAACAATTCAGTGTTCTTTAAATATACTTATTTTTCCTCTTATTGTTGTTAGTTTTAGTAACTATTTAATATTGTCTTATCCAAGTCAAATGAGTCTTGATTTTAGTCTTTGTATCCTAATTAAGCCTTATGCAGTCCAGATACCTATTTTAATAATATTCTGCTTAATAAGCAACTGGTTGCTGCGTGTTTTATTTATTTTAATTGTATGGTATGCTCTTTTAAATTAAGAAAATTAGTAACGTAAAGTAAATGCAAGTATGTTTTACTCAAGGTGCTTTCTATCATTGAGTGAATTATCTGATTAAAACGTTTGCACCACCTTTTTACCAATTGTGGGCAATAAAATTCTGACTTGCTGTAAGGAATTTTATACTGGAAAGAGAGAAAGAGAAAAACGGAGGGGGAGAGAGCGAGGAGCAGGAGAGAGAAAGGAGGAGAGAGGGAGGTAAAAGGGGACTGTGTGTGTGTGTGTTCTGACCCACGCTGGAGAATCTCTTTTCCTTCTCTCTTTTGTTTTTGTATCCAATAACACTGTTGACTCATAAATTCAACATAGGACATTTGGCAACTGAAGCATCTAGAAATCTCCAAACACACTTAATTTAGACACCCACAGTTATCATTCTGAACAGAACAATGAAACCCCGAAAGCAATGTACATTCAGTATGGCCAACACATGCACATTTTCATACGCTTTTCATGCCTCACACATAAAATACCAGTCGACACACTGCCTTTCACTCAATCAGCGCTGATCAAAGCCACTCATAAACGACTCCAACTTCATACGTTCTTCACACTCTCATACTCACACCTGATGTTCTTCCCCGGGGAGTTTGAACCTAATTTATAGTATTGCTAATGTCCCAATTTATCAATTCTCTTACTTTGTGTAAGCTCACGAGTTAATTGTTTGTTTAACTCACTTTAGTCCTTTTAACAAGATCACATTACTACTTCTGCAGAACACCGTTTACCACTGCTCACCTTAGAGATCTCAAACGAAAAAAGAACACACTGCAATCAACATTGCAAGCTCCAAATCGTGTACATGTAAAATTTCAAAAGCTATGGCCTTTTCCCAGCGCTTTTTGCACTCCGGACATCACACGGAGGCAACATATTCTCTTACTTCAACTTAAATCCACCGGCTAATTTTCCTCAAGGTCTCCTACGTACCTTTTCTAACAAGTTTTTATATATATATAAATTAGCTGTCTCTTACACAAGAAGGCTTAATTCTCGCAGAGTTCAGTATTTTGCCAAGTACTAAATAATAGGCTTAGGCCCGCCTTGACACCACGACCAGCCGGGGCTGCGCAAACTTTTTTTTAAGACTGCCTCAGCCAATTCCAACTTTATGTTTTTTGCCAGTATTCCTGCATGCAGGAAACCGTGAAGACCGTGAGGAGAAAAAAGAGAGAGACCAAAGTCTCTATCTACAGCCTCCTCAGTCGAGGGCCCCCGGGCGGCTGAAATTCTTTCAATAAGAAAAGAGACAAGAACTCACCCTCTCCTGTTGTGGGCCTGAACCACAGCCTGCCCAGGCCCCTCTCCAGAGGAGGTGACCGCAAACCTCTCCCTTGTAGATTGAATCACGTCGGGGTCACCAATATTTAGGAGCGGACGGTCCGATTACTGAGTTAAAACAATCAAACAGAACTCAGAAATATTCTCTCTCAAACAGCCCTCACGGGAGGGAACTTTTATTCTTCAAAAAGCGCACAGAATCATCTTCAACATAATCCAAAGAATCCCTGCCCTCAGTTCCTACAGGGCGGTTTTTATAGAGATACTCAACATTGGTGTGTATTGGGTCCTTTTGACCAATTGAAATCATTAATTTACTGTCATAATGTAGCGTTTCTTTAAACTCTGAGGAGAACACAACCACAGATTCAGGACAGCGTTTTAACAGATTTATTTCTTTGTGAAAGAACAAGGCGAGACAGGGACCCAGCCAATGACAGCAGGAGACGGGTTCTTTTCTGGAAGGGAAGGTGACAGGGTTATGAATATTCCAAGGGAATTTCAAGGTGTTTTCTTTAAAGAAGGATTTGTCCAGGAACTTACAGAAAATATAATAATAAAAGTTGGCCTTAGTGAGAATTGTGCTGGACAAGCCTTTTAGGACAGAATCCAAAACAGATACTGAACCTAAGTGAGGGCAGGAGTTCAGGCTGGCAGGGGTTGAACTAGTTTGAGTCCGAGTTTGACACTATCGATCCCTGAGTGATGATGGATGCAGTTGTGAATGGCAAAGATGATGGAAATGATCAAGCTCAGAACTTAATTTGGTACAAATTTAATTATATTCCAGTTTGAAGTTTTACATTTACAGTTAAAGCCATATATGTTCTTACACTGTGTAAAAATGATTTTTTTTCCTCACTGTCTGACACTAAACCAGGTCAGTTAGGATTACCAAAATTATGTCTATTTGTTAAAGACAGCATTATGACATAGTGTTTTATAGAGTATTTGGTTTAAATTATTTGTTTAAATGTAAAAGTTTACATGCATTAAGATTCCTATGCTTTAAACAATGCGGGAAGGCCCAGACAATGTCATAACTTAGTAAGCTTCAGATGGAGGCACACCTCTGGATGTATTTTAAGTCAACACCTCAAACACACTGCCTCCTTGTGTGATGTCACACAAAAGGGAAAATCAAAAGAAATCAGCCAAGATATTCTCTGGATGTCTGGTCAGCATGGGAATATCCAGCCATCATTCAGTTGGCCCAGAAATGAATGTTTCTTAGTACGAAATATGTGTATCAATCGCAACATGTCCTGTGGTCTAAAAAAACTGTTTGCCATAGTGACCACTATTACATTTGGAGGAAAAAAGGGAAGAGAACACAATCCCGAGAGTAAAGTACAAAGCTGGAAAGCAAAAAGTGGTGCGTAGGGTTTTTCTGTAAAGGGGGGGTTGGTGCTTTTTCCCCAAAACGGGTGAAAGTATGGGGAAAAGAGCTTTGTGGGGAAAAATTACAGGGGGTGGACAATGAAACTGAAACCCCTGTCATTTTTAGTGGGGGAGGTTCATGGCTAAATTGGACAAGCCTGGTAGCCAGTTTTCATTGATTGACACATTGAAACCAGTAAGAGCAGAGTGTGAAGGTTCAATTAGCAGGGTTAAGAGAAACAGTTTGTTTCAAAATATTGAAATGCACACAACATTATGGGTGACATACCCCAAGTTCAAAAGAGGACCAAAATTTTTGGTGGCACGTCCCGCTGGCGCATCTGTGACCAAATCACCAAGTCTTTGTGATCTATCAAGAGCCACGGGATCCAGGGTAATGTCAGCATACTACCAAGAAGGACGAACCAACCAAACAGGATTAACTGTGGACGCAAGAGGAAAGCTGTCTGAAAGGGAGGGTTCGGGTGCAAACCCGGGTTGTATCCCAAAAAACATAAAACCACGGCTGCCCAAATTACGGCGGGAAATTTAATGTGCACCTCAAACTCTCCTGTTTCCACCAAAAAGGGCCTCGGAGCTCCACAGGGTCAAAATCACGGCCGGGGCTCACTCATTGCCAATGCCAAACGTCGGCTTCAATGGTGCAAGGAGCGCAATCTTGGGTTGTGGACAATGTGGGAAAAAATGTATTGTTCTCTGATGAGTCCCCTTTACGGTTTTCCCCCCCTCCGGGGGAGTTACAGTGTGGAGAAGCCCCAAAAAAACCATACCCCCCCAGACTGTTGCAGCCCAGAGTTAAGCATGGGGGTTTGGATCAGTGATGGTTTTTGGGGTTGCCATATCATGGCATTCCCCTGGCCCCAATACTTGTGCTAGATGGGCGGCCCATCCCAAAGGACTACCAAAACCATTCTTGAGGACCATGTGCATCCGTGGTTAAAAACATTGTATCCTGAAGGCGGTGCGTGTATCAGGATGACAACTCCACCAATACACACAGCAAGACTGGTGAAAGATTGGGTTTGATGAACATAAAAAGTGAAGTTAAAAACATTTCCATGGCCTGCACAGTCACCAGATCTAAATATTATTGACCCCATTTGGGTGTTTTGGAGGAGCGAGTCAGGAAAAACGTTTTCCCCACCAGTATCACGTAGTGCCCGGCCACTATCCTGCAAGAAAAAAGGGCAAAAAAATCCCTCTGACCACTGTGCAGGACTTGTATATGTCATTCCCAAGACGAACTGACGCTGTGTTGGCCACAAAAGGAGGCCCTACACCATACTAATAAATTATTGTTGTCTAAAACCAGGTGTTTCAGTTTCATTGTCCAACCCCTGTAGAAGAAAGAGCACAATGTGACTGAATTAACTTTTTCATAGCATTACCTTACGAGCCATTCATTTGATTTTAGGTGAGTTGGAGTAGGGATGTATCTTAAACATTGCAGGACATTGGTTCTGAAAGAGTCTTACTTGATCTCAAAACAAAAGCTTAAACCATGTAGAGAATTCTGTAAGCGACAAACTAAAATATAACCTTAACCTAAAATATTTAAAAGAAGGCCTATGACACGTCTGTTGCACCCTAGTCCTTGAAGGCTGGTGTCCAGAACAATTTCTGTTGTTTTTTTTTTCATAATGTTTGGAGCTAACAGATTATAAAGCCCCACCGCCATACTGATATGTACTGTATACATATAGTTAATGATTGCAATTTGGGTTCAAAAATACCCCACTAAATATTTGAACATTTGAGTTTGAAAACCTGAGAAGTTCAATACTTTCAATTTTGTATTCATGTTATGAAACTGGTTGGTGAGGACAGTGAACATAATTTTTTTTCTACTTGTTTCTTCTAAGTAAAAGTAAAAGTGTATACCTGATTGATTTTGATCTCCATTCAAGAGGTTTTCATGAAGTAACTATGCTGTTGACCTCCCCAGCCACATGGCCTGGGATGACACTCAAGGCCTTCTCGTTTTAATTGTTTTGGTTCATTGTGTGGACGGCCTTCAACACAGAGCTAAACTTCACACCAACCACAATGAAAACGTCAGAAACAACTGTAGGGAAAACTGAGGTCTGAAATCTCATTATGAGCAGATTTCTTCTTGTTACATCACTTCCACGCTTGTCACAAAAAAGCTACATTCAGAAGCTGCACTGCACAGAATGAAATCAATTACCATCTATCAACTAATGATTGAGATTGAGAAGTTATATCAGTAAAAGCAGACCATCAGAAAAAGGTATAATTCCCCCAAGAAATCTAGAATATATTTTTTATTTATCCAAAATGTGTTTAAGTAACTCTGTTCATTAAATGAATAATAAACACACAGCATCCAAAAATCTGTTACACTGACTAAACATGCTGAACATGCAACACATCCACCATGGGATGAGCTGTTGTAATATTATGTTACTAAGAATGTTTTATAGACAAAAAACCTAATGAACTGCTGCTGTTTTATGTTTGATGTGATATGTTTAATTTTAGGCAGTACATTTTGTGTTATTCCTTTTCTGTCCTTCAGTTGGCTAGCTCCAGCCTGTCTGCTCTGACTTCCATTTCCTTTGCCAGCTCTTGCTGGTTACCTTCCTCTTGCCGAAACTAATATTTATTCTATGTCAAACAACGCATGTGCTGTTTCTCAGCCTCTTTCTAATTGTAAGTCACCTTAAGCACACCCAATGAGCTTGGCTGATTTATACGATTTATACTGAACAACTGTTTCCGGGTTCAGTATGGATCTTGCTGGTTCCTGAGTTTGGATGAGCTGATGTTGTCCATATCTGGATTTTTTTCATTTTTAGTGTCTCTCTGGTCATTGATACGTATACAAGCTAAGACGCTCCAATTGGAAATTCTTTGTTTCTAATTACGTTGAAACATGTCTCTGAGGAGGCTAGTTAGAGTTCAGGATGTGAGTCAGTCCGTTACTTTTATCATACGTTTGTTAGGCCCAGCCATGGGAGGAGCAAAAAGGACTGAACTATATGCAGAAAACAGAAAAGACGGGTAAAACCTCTGAATCCCAGAATGCACAGTTTGATCCCTTCTCACGCACAGCTCCCAGGAAGGAGGAATTTCACAGCTGTAGTCCTGGTGATGTCATAGAGCTACTAAACTCTGGCGCACAGCAGTGTTCCTCCCTTTTTGTCCACAGCCTTCTGTTGTGCCCCGGCCATGGGATGAAACATGGACTGAACTGTACACAAACACAGAGACCCTGTGATGTCATGTCTCTCAGTCACACCTCTCTCTCTATCCTGCTGCCTAGCAACATGCATCAGCTGAAGTTCTTTGAAACTTGCTGGTGGGTATAAGACTTTACTACTTTTTAGAGTCCTTGGTTCCAAAGTTGATTAGATCTGGTGTTTGAGTCCCGCTGATTGAGGACAACAAAAGTTAAGTTATGATCTGCTGTTAGTGAATCCAACTTTCATGGTCAAAAATAAGACAAGCTGGTCTTGAACCTTTTTTTCTGAGCTTCCGATAGAAAAGGAATCTGAGCCAGAGATTTCCCTAGAATAGAATGTGTCTACTTACGTAGAGTGAAGCGTTTTTGTCCCCTGCCTGAAACAAGACAGCGTGGGAAGCAGCAGCATCACACGCCTCCCTGTGGGTTGGTCCAGGTATCGCTGTTGTTTGTTCACTTTCACTACTCAACTCACCACCCTTTGGACATCCTTTCTTCAGAATGGTTCATGTAGGTGGTGTTTGGGCAGAGGAAATTTGTTTAGGATGAAACAACCTAAATATTGTTTATTTCATTATGTTTTGCTAACCCTACCTGATGAAGCTAATGCAAACTGACCCTTTAATCCTTGACGCTATTTGTTCTGTGTTTTGTTTTAAAGTTATAACCAACTTTATTTTAACGAATGGTTTAAACATAGATTGGCCATAACGCACTTCTGGTGCTCATATACTACATCTTAATATTTGTATTAATGGTACACCATTAGTTTTGCTGGGTTTACTACGCAGCTCATTCTGTTAGAACAGCGATCAGCCAGGGCGCCCCAATGTCACTGCATCTGTGCAATGGTTTCAGTTTTAATTAATATTTTAGTTTGAGTGTTACTAGTGAAAGAGATCCCTGACTGAGGTATTTTAACTGCAAGTTGAAGTATTTTATTAATATTTTTTTATATTTTGGAGAGAAGTTGTTTGTGTTTATTCTGATCATGTGTGCAGGACTTGTCACTCCTCTTCAATCCATCTATTGTTCTATAATGCACACATCACCAGGCAGGTATTCATAAAACAGTAACTGACAGAGACTGAGACCTGATTGGCTATTAATTCCTGATAATAAGGTGGTGCTCTGACTTAATAATAATAATAATATAGACTTTATTGTTCTCCCAAAGGAGAAATTGTCCTAAGTGCCTTTGGCACTTATTAAGAGTTATTCATAGACAAACCAACCTGTTGTTCCACAGCACTTTGTCATACAGCTCATCAGTTCATAATATTTGTTTTTTTTTTAATTCATGAAATGCTGTATTCTAAGAGGGAATTATCTTTGTGAATCATCAGGTATCCCTGTCATTTGATAAACATATTCACTTTCAAAGGCATTTCAACATTTTTTTCAATGAAACTGCTTCCTATTGCAACATCAGATTTGGAATATACAGTTAATGACATGAAAGTCTATGAAAACTGTAGAAGGTCTTGGCCCATAACAATGAATGTCAAATATATACTGCAAAAAAGAACAAAGGATATCATAGCGGATCATGTGAGGGCTTCTTTCAGGCATCTTTACTCGCTTCTCCTTCAGATATGGTCATCTAGCTAGATTCTGTTTTGCCGATTGTGTTAACATAAGAAAGTTTCAGTGTAAATAGTGACTCATAAAACTCATACAAAGACACTTTCAGTGTTTTGGGTACTCTGTAGAAAAATAAATGGTGATGGAGTGACAGGCAAGATCCAAGCAGTATTTAAAGGTGACCTATTATACTTTCTTTTAAACATTTGGGATAGGTCTATGAGGTATATAAAACACGTTAATTACATTTTTCACACAGAATCATTCTCAGATAATGAGCTTTCACCTCCTCAGTTCCCCCTATTTTGAGCTCCTTTCATAATGAGCTTTTTTAGGGGTCTGTCACTTAAATGCAACATGAAAATGGCTGCAAGCAGATGTGTAACAGTACAGCTATACATCTGTCATCTGCAGATTTGCAGGTCAGGTCAGTAGGGACTGAATTTTTCTTCAGTCTAAGTCTTGACCTGTACTGATGTGAGTTCTCAAAGCAGTCTGTAGTGAAGTGATTCACACAAACAGGGTACCAGGTCTAAAAGAAATGGACAGGTTAAAACGAGAAAAGAAAAGTGACCAACGTGATTGTCTAGCGTTCAGGCGCTTAGCTGACTGATTGTGACGAGATTTTTGTGATCTGTCCAAACCAGCACGGGATGTTCAGCACCCTCCAACCAATGCCTCCACTCCTCCAGAGCCAGCTTGATGGCCAGTAGCTCTCTATCCCCCACCTTGTAGTTCCGCTCGGCTGAGTTCAGACGGCGGAAGAAGAAAGCGCAGAGGTGAAGTCGTCCATCCTGGCCGGAAAGCTGGGAGAGGACCCCAGGTTTCTATCAAAGCTACACTTCAGAGCTTTTTAAGAAGTTTTTTTTTTTTTTGATGAGCCTGTATTGCATTCAATCATCTCTATTTTAAAGTGTGAAATAATTTGACATGTGAAACCTGAACTGGATAATACTAAATTGAAGAGAGATTATTTAAAACACAATTTTGTTTTCCATTATGACCACCTCAGAGTTAACTAGAAAAATTTGCATTTCCTGCGAAAATGCAGTGTGAATGCTGAAATGCTAGAATTATTTTAGCTTGAAGCTGGCAGAACAAGCTAGACTGAAATTAGACTGCAGGCAATCTGCTACAAAATTTAAATGAATTAAGGAGAAACAAGAATGTTGAAGCTGGCAGAAAGTGGCTAAGGCTGAAAGGCGAATGTCAGCTGAAATCTGATAAATTAGTAGAAATAGCAGAAACCAGCAAGAAAACTAGTCATCTGATCTGTTAAGTCATGAAGACTATCAGGTATAAAACACCCGAAACAAGGTGAAGTTACTTAAAACTACTTGAAAGATGTGTTGGTTTAAATACAAGCAACATGACAAAAAACATTACCAAAGCAGGACAAAGAGCTGCCCACTGAGATGAGCTGAAAAAGCATAGACTAAAACACAATAAAATAGCATAAGAAAGGTTAGAGTCAGTGGTAACAATATATAAAAAATGGCAGAAAATACAGAAAAAGATAATGAACTAACCACATACACAGAAGAAAGACACGAAAACAAACGAGAGAAATTGCCTAAAAAGGGCAAATGTTATTCTTCAGCTATAAGAAGAGAGGAATAGCGAGTAGAGAAGCATAAAATGCTAACATTAGATTTGATGAACCAGCTCGGGGGGGGGCTAGTTTGGTCAGTGATGTGCGGACACCTGCCTACTTTTAAGGCTAGGCTTAAAACTTTCCCTTTTTGATAAGCTTCACTTTTTGATAAAGCCTTCCTCCTCCCTGTTGGATGGAGTAAGGGGGAGTCAGTTTAGCCTAAAACCGTGCTTCGTTATGGTTGAGGTGGCAAACACACCTCCATTTCTGCTACCTGTAACCCCTTCTCTTTTCCAATGTGTATAAAATCAGTCTGACAGAGAGAGGTATCCCAATCCTTGTGGTTTTTAGTATACAAGTGGCCTATCATGGGACCCTTGTTTGTGGGGGTGCTTGAGATGACAATTGTTGTTAAAGAAGCGCCGTCCTAACTAAATTTCTAACTGAAACTATCTATGTAGTTATGGACTGCTATAGGCTTAAGCTGCTGTGAGTGAACATATGACCACTTTCACCCTCTTCGCTACATTCTCACCACTACCTCCAATTTTGCATTCATATTGCTGTTATTTCAGCTTTTAACTTTGTGTTCTTCTCTCTTTTCTCTTCCTAAAAGCTACACCTGGCCTGGCTCTGTTTCTACCATCTGACACCTTCCTGAGTGGGAATCTCCGAGCTTCTGCTGGGCAACAACTTAATGCTCACCTCTACGATGATCCTCATGCCCTGTCCTTTTAGTGGTTTAACCCTTTTCTCTCTCCAGACATGGCTACTGGCTGAGCTTTATTGTGACCAACTCTATGTGCCTCTTTCAGACTCTAACCTTGAAAACTGCCTCAGAGTTTTTTCCTATGTTGTTATATGTTCTTTCTTTCCTAGATGAAACGACTAAGGGGCTACATCCATTAACATTTACTTTTTCCTTCCCATATATGTACTCCGGATCAGTGATTCTTTGTTCTATTTTTTGTCTCTTCTCTGTTCTCTCTAACCCCCAGTCGGTCGTGGCAGATGCCCGCTCACACTGAGCCTGGTCTGCGAGGTTTCTCCTGTTGGAGATAAAAAAAAAAAAAAAAAAAAAAAAAGTGGGAGTTTTCCTCTCCACTGTCGCTACATGCATGCTCAGTATGAGGATTGCTGCAAATTCAACGTCAGTGACTGTCCACTGTCTCTACATGCTCATCCAGGAGGAGCGAATGCGTGCAAGGTCACTGACTGGATGCAATCTGCTGGGTTCCTTCAACAGAAAACTTTTTATCCAATTTGAATAAATAACTAACTCTGACTGCACTGTTCAATGGTTAGGACTAATTGGAATGTATGTACCTGACTTTTGTGAAGTGCCTTGAGACGACATGTTGTGAATTGGCGCTATATAAATAAAATTGAATTGAATTGAATAGAATTGAATTTGTACCAGGTTCTGATGGAGTTTGGACATGGTTCTTATAGATGTTTCTCCCTGGCTCTGATAGAATTTGGACCTGGTTCTGATACAGGTTTGTACCTAGTTCTGATACTGGTTTGTACCTGGTTCTGATGGAGATTTTTTCACGGGTTCTGGTGGAGGGTCCCTAACTGGTTTTCTGATGGAGTTTAGAGTCTGGTTCTGATTGGAGATTTTGTTCCTGTTCTGATCGAGATTATGTGGTCTGGTTTCTGATGGAGGGGTTCCTAACTGGTTTTTCACACTTTAAGCGATTTGGGACGGTAAGATTTTGGTACTCCTAAACAAACCTTTTTATGACAAACGATAAAAGGTATCAAAAAAATCTTCACTGTGAGCGCCAGCAAGGTCTGGAAGATAAATCTCCACAAGGCCTCATGTCTCTACCTCGGAAACGTTTTACGAGAAGGCGGCGATTCGAAAATGTGTGAGTTTAGTTTTTTTTGCTCAGATTTTTTCTGAAATTCCTATAGATTTCCTTTACAGGGTGTGTTGACTTTGCGTTGCTTTGGGGCGTGTTGCCGGAAAGCTGTTATTACCACGTCCATGAGTGTGACATTTTCTGAATTGCGAAAAAGCATACTACGTTTTGATGTATAATTTGTATATGTAGAGTTGAAATTGAGCGAGTGAAGAGAGTTTGTTCGTTCTTTTTCAGGTTATTCAAAAACCTAAATTGTAGCGACAGAATATTTCGTCATTGGTATAACATTATAAAACTGAAAATCTGAAAAAATTGTAATAAAGTTTAAATCAAAATTGTAGAAAAACTGTAATAGATATGAAAAAGTTGAATTATACATTAATAGCAGAAAGCATTTTAAAAGTTGAATGGTGTTTATAGCTGAAAGTATGCAGAAGTACTTAAATGGCAAAAACAATGTTTTTGCAGAATTTTTGCCGTTTTCCATTCATTCCAATGGGGGCAAAAAATTCATAAAAAGCTGAATATTTTAAAAAGTTTAAAAGATATAAATACCAAACGTCATAGCCGGAATGTCCTGAAAGGGCTGAATATTGTGAAATTTGAATGGTTAAAAAAGCACAAAGTATGCAGGAGGAGAAGCGAATCAAAAACTGTACGGAAGCAACCAGAATAAGAAGAAGAAGACGGGAAAATAAAGAACTAGAAAAATTTGCATTTCCTGCGAAAATGCAGTGTGAATGCTGAAAGCTGAATTTTTTAGCTGAAAGCTGGCAGAAACAAACTGAAATTGACTGCAGACAATCTGCTAAAATGTAATGAATTAGAAGAAAACAGAAACGCTCAACTCCTGTTGAAAGCTGGCACAAAGTGGCTAAGGTTGCCAGCAGAATATCGCCTGAAATCTGATAAATTACTAGAAATAGCAGAAACAGCAAAGAAAAACTGTCATCTGATCTGTTTAAGCAGGAAGACTATCAGGTATAAAACAGCGTAACAAGGTGAAGTTACCTAAAAACTAGTTGTTGAAATACAAGAACTGACAAAAACATTAAAAAAGCAGGAAAGAGCTGCCCATAGATGAGCTGAAAAAGCATAGACTAAAGCAAAAAAATAGCCTAAGTTGAAGTCAGTGCTAAAATATATAAAAAATGGCAGAAAATTCAGAAAAAGAATAAACTAATAACAAATACGCTGAAGAAACACAAAAACAAACAAGTATTTGCCTAAAAAGGCGAATGTGTTCTTCAGCTAAGAGAGAAGAGAGGACATAGAGAAGCTAAAATGCTAACATTAGCATATTGGCTATCACTAGCATGAAGGCTAATTTGAATTTACCCCATCTACTATGCAAAAAGCAATGTATAAGCTAAAATTATCTAAAATGGTAATGCTTACTACAGCTTATATTCAAAAGACTATGAAATTGCCCTTCAAAATTGTTCACTTTTGTTAAGGTGTTGGAACAACAGTAGAAGCTGTTTAAGTAGCTGGCATCAAATGGTCGCTGTTTTGATGCTCCGCTGGGACCTATGAAGATGGTCCTATAATCATAAGTCACAGAGTAGTGGTTTCATTCTGGTTCTGAAAGAGTTCAGACCTGTTTCTGATAGAGGTTTATACCTGATTCTGATGAAAATTTTTAGAAAGTTCTTAAACAGATTTGTTTTCTGGTTCTGATGGAGCTTTTTGCCAGGTTCTGATGGAGTTTGGACCCGGTTCTTATAGCGGTTTCTTCCTGGGTCTAAAGGAGTTTGGATCTGGTTCTGATGGAGATCTGTATCTGGTTCTGCTGGAAGTCTGTACCTGGTTATGATGGATGTTTCTCCTTGGCTCTGATAGAGTTTGGACCTGGTTCTGATACAGGTTTGTACCTGGTTCTGATACATGTTTGTACCTGGTTCTGATAGAAGTTTCCTCCTGGTTCTGAAGGCGATTTGAACCTGGTTCTGGTGGAGGGTCCCTAACTGGTTCTGATGGAGTTTGGGTCCAGTTCTGGTGGAGATTTGTTCCAGGTTCTGATGCTTCTTGGAACTGGTTCTGATAGAGGTTTCTTCCTGGTTGTGCTGGAGTTTGGATCTGGTTCTGATGGATGTTTCTCCTTGGCTCTGATAGAATTTGGACCTGGTTCTCATACAGGTTTGTACCTGGTTCTGATACAGGTTTGTACCGGGTTCTGATGGATATTCTTTCCTAGTTCTGGTGGAGAGTCCCTAGCTGGTTCTGATGGAGATTTCCTCTTGCTTCTGATGGAGTTTGGGTCCGGTTCTGAGGGAGATTTTCTCCAGGTTCTGATGGATTTCTGAACTGGTTCTGATAGAGGTTTCTTTCTGGTTCTGATTGAGTTTGGACCTGGTTCTGATAGTGGGTGCCTAATTGATCCTGATGGAGAATTCCGCCTGGTTCTGATGGAGTTTGGGTCTGGTTCTGATGGAGATTTTTTCCTGGTTCTGATGGAGTTTGGGTCTGGTTCTGATGGAGGGTTCCTAACTGGTTCTGATTCACAATTCCTCCTAGTTCTGATGGAGTTAGAGTCTGGTTCTGATGGAGATTTGTTCCTGGTTCTGATGGAGTTTGGGTCTGGTTCTGATGGAGGGTTCCTAACTGGTCCTGATGGAGATTTCCTCTTGGTTCTGACAGAGTTTGTGTCTGGTTCTGATATAGACTTGTTCCAGGTTCCTATGTGCTAACAGTCTATATGCGAAAGTCTATGAAATTGCCTTTTAAATTTAATCACTGGTGTCTAGCTGTTGGAACAGCAGTACATGCTGTTTAAGTACTCGACACAAAATGGCCGCCATGTAGTTGCCTCCTATGAAGATGGCAAAGGGTTAGGGGTCGGGTCAGGTTTAGGCCATAGAAATGAATGAAAATGAATGGAAGTCAATGCAAACTCCTCACAAAGACAGTAAAACAGGGATGTATGAATGTGTGTGTGTGTGTGTGTGGTGTGTGTGTGTCAGGGCTCTTGTGTGTGTCTGAGTAGGAGACAGGGAGAGAAGAAAGACAGAGTCACATACAGACATATACAGTGCAAGATACACAGAGCTATAAATAGAACAGTGAAGAGTGAATCAGCCAATCAGCAAAGAGTGTCAGTGTAACTTGACACCTGCAGCATTTCTAATGCAGCACCTCTCTATCGTCTCATCATGGCCTGGGCTTTTAACATGGAGGCACATGCTCCCTAACAACCACCCATAACTTGGAAACCGTAAGGGCTATCGACGTCATTCTTGGACCGTTTTTCTCTGAACGGACAGGGGAATGAGAATGTTAACACTTTTTTCTTGAAAATATAATATTAAAGGCACAACACTAGGTGACAACAAAGGGAAAAATGGAGAAAAACTGAAAAATGCCTGAACATGCTCTCGAACAACGTCTAATAACTCGGAAACTATAAGGGCTATCGATTTGATTCATGCACCGTATGAATCAGCAGGCCTTGCTGAACAACCATGGAGCTTCTCAAGTTTCTACAGAAATCTGTCTGAGAGGTGTAACCCTGTGAAAAAGTGGATCATTTTGACCAGTTTTAACCTGAGTAAAGGTGAATTTTTCACTCTCAAACAAACCTACGTCACGAGGAAACGATAAAAGGTATCCAAAATATTTTTGGACCGTAGGTATCAGCAGAGATCGGTGCCTACAGCATTCACACAATAAAGAGAAACAGGAACACAAGGGGTTCCTAACCGGTCCTTATGGGAAATCCTCTTGGTTCTGATGGAGAGTTTGAGTCTGGTTCTGATGAATGTTGGACCTGGTTCTGATAGAAGGGTCCTTCTGATTCTTAAGGAGATTTGGACCTGGTTCTGATGGATTTTGGACCTGGTTCTGATAGTGGGTGCCTAACTGGTCCTGATGTAGAATTCCTCCTGTTTCTGATGGAGTTTGGGTCTGGTTCTGATGGAGGGTTCCTAACTGGTTCTGATTAAGAATTCCGCCTGGTTCTGATGGAGTTTGGATCTGGTTCTGATGGATGTTTCTCCTTGGCTCTGACAGACTTTGGACCTGGTTCTGATACAGGCTTGTACCTGGTTCTGATGGAGATTTTTTCCTGGTTCTGGTGGAGAGTCCCTAGCTGGTTCTGATGGAGATTTCCTCTTGCTTCTGATGGAGTTTGGGTCCGGTTCTGATGAATTTTGGAACTGGTTCTGATAGAGGTTTCTTTCTGGTTCTTATTGAGTTTGTACCAGGTTCTGATAGTGGGTGACTAACTGGTCCTGATGGAGAATTTCTCCTGGTTCTGATGGAGTTTGGGTCTGGTTCTGATGGTGATTTGGTCCTGGTTCTGATGGAGTTTGGGTCTGGTTCTTATGGGGGGTTCTTAACTGGTTCTAATGAAGAATTCCTCCTAGTTTTGATGGAGTTTGCGTCTGGTTCTGATCAATGTTGGAAGTGGTTCTGATAGAAGGGACCTTCAGATTCTGGAGGAGATTTGGACATGGTTCTGGTGGAGATTTCTTCCTGGTTCTGATGGAGTTTGGAACTGGTTCTGATGAATTTTTCTCCTTGGCTCTGATAGAATTTGGACCTGGTTCTGATACAGGTTTGCACCTGGTTCTGATGGAGATTTTTTTCCTGGTTCTGGTGGAGGTTCCCTAACTGGTTCTGATGGAGTTTGTGTCTGGTTCTGATGGAGTTTGGGTCTGGTTCTGATGGAGGGTTCCAAACTGGTTCTGATGGAGTTTGGGTCCGGTTCTGATGGAGATTTTCTCCAGGTTCTGATGAATTTTGGAACTGCTTCTGATAGAGGTTTCTTTCTGGTTCTGATTGAGTTTGGACCTGGTTCTGTTAGCGGGTGACTAACTGGTCCTGATGGAGAATTCCTCTTGGTTCTGATGGAGTTTGGGTCTGGTTCTAATGAATATTTTGACCTGGTTCTGAAAGAAGGGACCTCCAGATTCTGGAGGAGATTTGGACCTGGCTCTGGTGGAGATTTCTTCCTGGTTCTGATAGGTTTGACATGATTCTGATAGCCTAAGAACTTTTCAGATGGAGGTTTGTACCAGGTTCTGATAGAGATTTATTTCTGGTTCTCATGAACATTTTATCCTGGTTCTGATAGAGTTTCCATCTGATTCTGATGGATTTTGGACGAGGTTATGATGGAGTCTGGGTCTGGTTCTGATGGAGATTTGTTCCAGGTTCTGATGGAGATTTGTTCCAGGTTCTGATAGACGTTCTTCCTGGTTCTGACAGATTTTAGATCTGGTTCTGATGGAAGGTTCCTAACTGGTTCTGATGGAGATTTCCTCTTGGTTCTGATGGAGTTTGGGTCTAGTTCTGACAGAGACTTGTTCCAGGTTCCTATGTGCCTATATGCAAAAGTCAATGAAATTGCCTTTTAAATTTAATCACTGTTGTCTAGCTGTTGGAACAGCAGTACATGCTGTTTAAGTACCCGACACAAAATGGCCGCCATGTAGTTGCCTCCTATGAAGATGGTCAAAGGGTTAGGGGTCGGGTCAGGTTTAGGCCATAGAAATGAATGAAAATGAATGGAAGTCAATGAAAGTCCTCACAAAGACAGTAAAACAGGGATATGTATGTGTGTTCGTGTGTGTGTGTGTGTGTGTGTGTGTGTGTCAGGGCTCTTGTGTGTGTCTGAGTAGGAGACAGGGAGAGAAGAAAGGCAGAGTCACATACAGACATATACAGTGCAAGATACACAGAGCTATAAATAGAACAGTGAAGAGTGAATCAGCCAATCAGCAAAGAGTGTCAGTGTAACTTGACTCCTGCAGCATTTCTAATGCAGCATCTCACTGTCGTCTCCCCCTGGCCTGGGCTTTTAACATTGAAGCGCATGCTCCCGAACCACCGCCCATAACTTGGAAACCGTAAGGGCTATCGACGTCATTCTTGGACCGTTTTTCTCAGAACGGACAGGGGAATAAGAATGTTAACACTTTTTTCTTGAAAATATAATATTAAAGGCACAACACTAGGTGACAACAAAGGGAAAAATGGAGAAAAACTGAAAAATGCCTGAACGTGCTCTTGAACAACGTCTAATAACTCGGAAACTATAAGGGCTATCGATTTGATTCATGCACCGTATGAATCAGCAGGCCTTGCTGAACAACCATGGAGCTTCTCAAGTTTCTACAGAAATCTGTCTAGAGAGGTGTAACCCTGTGAAAAAGTGGATCATTTTGACCATTTTTAACCCGAGTGAAGGTGAATTTTTCACTCTTGAACAAACCTACGTCACGAGAAAACGATAAAAGGTATCCAAAATATTTTTGGACCGTAGGTATCAGCAGGGATCGGTGAACAATCCTGGAGAATTTCGTGTGTCTACATAAATCCGTGTAGGAGATATGACAGTGTAGAAAAGTGGATAATTTTGAAATTTTTCAATTTGAAGCGATTTTGGGAAGGACAGATTTGGTACTCCTAAACAAACCTTTTTTATGAGAAAACGATAAAAAGTATCAAAAAAATTATTTCACTGTGAGCGCCAGCAAGGTCTGAAGATAAATCTCCACAAGGTTCTTGTCTCTACCTCGAACAGTTTACGAGAGGCGGCGATTTGAAAACATTTGAGTGTAAGGATTTTTTGCTCAATTTTTTTCTGAAATTCCTATAGATTTCCTATACAGGGTATTGACTTTGCGTTGCTTTGGGGCGTGTTGCCGAAAAACTGTTTGTCCCACATCAATGAGGGTGACATTTTCTTAATCGACTGAAGAGAGTTTGTTCGTTCTTTTTCAGTTTATTCAAAAACCTAAAGTGTACCCTCTAGCAACACGAGTATTCCGTCATTGGATTACATTATAAAACTGAAAATCTGAAAAAAATGTAATAAAGTTTGAATCCAAATTGTAGAAAAACTGTAAAAGATATCAAAAAATTGAATTAAACAGTAATAGCAGAAGGTTGTGAAAGCATTTTAAAAGTTGAATGGTGTTTCTAGCTGAAAGTATGCAGAAGTAGTTAAATGGCAAAAACAGTGAAGTTTTAGCAGAATTTTTGCCGTTTTCCATTCATTTCAATGGGAGCCAAAAAATCATAAAAACCTGAATATTTTTAAAAGTATAAAAGGTATAAATACCAAAAGTCATAGCCGGAATGGCCTGAAAGGGCTGAATATTGTGAAAGTTGATTGGTTGAAATAGCACAAAGTATGCAGAAGGAGTAGCGAATCAAAAAGTGTACGGAAGCAACCAGAATAAGAAGAAGAAGAAGAAGACGGAATAATATTGTGTGAATGCCTTCAGCATCCACACAATAAAGAGAATATGCCTTCAGCATTCACACAATAAAGAGAATATGCCTTCAGCATTCACACAAATAAGAAGACAAATAGTCATAGATTAACTGATTAACATACCAGTCTCTATACCAAAGTTTATGAAATCTTACTTGTGATGACCAAAGAATTGTGATTCTTCATTTCCTGCAAAAATATTGCCAGAATTGTATCTAATCCTAATTTTGTCTATTGTCTCGTATCATAAACCTTATGTATCGTTAGATGTTTAAACCTTCAAAAAAGGAAGACATGCATTGAACAGACCATGACCGAGTTCTGTATCATGAAGGGCAGGAGTGGGGTTAAAAATATTGTACAACTGCTAATAAATCCCACAGCAAGCAAAAGAACCTTCCTTACAATGAGACATAGTAGGCGTACCTCTTTAATAAGATGTGCAAACATCAGTCAAACTGTCAGGCTGTTCCTTTGAGGGAAGCTAAGCAGCAGGCATGGATACTAAGACAAAGCAGAGGAGAGAGAAAGGGAGCAAAACTAATTAAAACTCCCTCAACCACATTAAACTGAATGCATTTATTTAGAAGTATGAGAAGCTGAAAAGATTCTTGACAAAAAATATGATATAAAACAAATTCAGTGGATGTGTGAACCTTTTTCACTTCAAAAAGCCACCAGTTTTCATTTGTACAGTGAGCTTGAGTGTTATGAAAAGCGCTTTTAGATAAAATGTAATATTATTAGTTACCCATGAGCAAGACAAACTGAATTTGTGTAACAAATGCTGTTCAGAACAAATGCAAATGTTTTAAACCAAAATGTTGCAAAGCCGAGGGGTTAACGGAAGCCAGGGTTTCAGACACTCAGGGATGTGTGAACTCAGGGTTACAGGAAGTCATTGATACAAGAAGTCAAGGTTCCATAAACACAGGCCTAGAGGAGGTCTGGAGTAGGAGGTCAGGGTCAGAGGAAGACAGTGCTACAGGAAAACAGGATTACAGAAGTAAGGGTTGCTAGATGCTAGAGCTGCAGGGATACAGGAAGTCAGGAATACAGGAAGTCAGTCAATCTGTATTAACAAGTTTCTTGCGGTGTTTAAATTTCTCATATACTCATCATTAAGAATCTACTTAATGGGCCCTTAGCAATACAAAAGGCAATATCCATATTATGATTTCAATATAGCTCATTAACTTTGGTGCATTATAAATTTGCTGTTTATACACACACACACAAACACACACACACACACACGTGTGTGTGTGTGTGTGTGTGTGTATGAAAGTCAAGCTGCCTATCAGAACTATGTTGCTTATGATCAGCTTTCATAGACTAGCTTTGTGTTTGCTGTATCAATATGTAATTAGAAGCTAGGAGCCACCGCAGTCTGGCCCGTCTTTCTGTTGTTGTATCTGTTTGTGTGTGTGTGTGTGTTTGTGAAAGTGTAAAGCCATGAAGTTCCTTTATGTGCCATCATTATACTTATGAGGTACAGACAGCTGCCCCGCAGTCACTGGTGTGCGCAGACACACACACATCAGATACTAACACGTGCACGCAGACATTCACACACACACGGACAGTTTGCTGGTTAATGGAGCTCTTCTCTTCTTTAATGAGCGTTGTAGTCGTTCTTCTCTTCACTGTCCCCCTCATTACCTCCCTTTCTTCGCTCTTCTTCCCCTTCTCTCTGCTCTTTTGTACCTGTGCCTCTTCTTTCTTCTTTTTTCGCTGCCACTTCATTCTTTGCCATCTGTCTTCTCTCTATTTGGAGTTCCTTTTCATTGTTTTGTGGGCGTTCCATTCATGCATCTTCTTTATGTCGAACTTTCCTTATCTACTAGAATCTGCCTTTTACTATCTTTCATTTCATGCTTCTTGTTCCTCCCTCTTTCTCTTTAATCTTGCATTTTTATTCAGTTGCACAAGTCAGAGTGTTCATCTATTTGAAGCTACAGCTACAATTGTGTTTTAAATTATGCAAAACATTAATAGTAGCTGAGTCATGAACAGCTCTTGGAGCAACTTTTTCTGCAGCTAAAAAGCATCATTCAGTCATCCTAACTGTCACCTTTACATTCACAATCATCATTTGCACCCACAGAAAACAGATTGAGCATTCTGACAACAATTAGTAGGAGGTGCTCTTTTGCTTCTTCAGCTAAATAAAACAAAGACTACATCACTTGTACGGCCTGTTATTGTCTAATCCTTTACTTTGACAACACATTAACATTTACACCACAGCTGCATAATGTGCAAAGTTCTACGAGCAACAAAATTATGATTTGATGACAGATACAGCCCACTGGGAAATGTTTTGACAGATAAGAAATGTGTCTGAATGAGCATCCAGTACCTCAAAGTAAGTGTCCCTTTACACCATTCTACACTTTCCGTGACTAACACAACATATGGCAACATTTTAAAAACCAAGTGTGGAGTACTTTTGTATTCAGCCTCCCTGATCCAATACTTTTTTATATGATTACAGCTTCAAATATCTCTATCAGCTTTCCGCATAAACAGTGAACATTGGTTTTCAAGTATTGTCACAGTTTAGGTCTTTACTTTGATTAGGCCATTCCAACACAGAAATGTGCTTTGATCTAGCCCATTCCATTGTAGTTCAGTATACAATTGCTGGAAGATGAACCTCCGCCCCAGTCTCAAGACTTTTGCGGCCTTTAACAGGTTTTCTTCCAGGAATGCCTTGTGGTTAGCTCCATCCATCTCTCCATCAATTCTAACCAGCTTTCTAGGTCTCTCCTGAGGTACATGCATCCCCACAGGATGTTTTTTGTGAGTATGGTGTATTCATGGTGATGAGCTAAGTAAACGTTCGGTCACACACAATGTTTTGCATACGGGCAAGCAAGGTTAATTTTGTGCCGTCTGTGTTATACCTAACTTTGACTGATTATGGTGGTACACAGTGCTGCAGAGTTTCAGTGTTTTTTTAGTCGGTGCTTTGTTTGGCAGTTTGAGTCCATCTTGTTTTAAGTACACAGGATCTGTTCTTCTATTGCAGTCCCTGCAGTGAGGAGCTAAGGATGGCTAGGGGAGAGGAAACACAAGTGAGGCTACAGAGTCATCGCGGACTCTGCCATCAAGCTAACAGGCCACACAGCGCCCTGCCATGACAGGACAAGGGATTTCGGAAGGGGCGGAGGAGGGGGGTTCTGTGTTTATGTCAGTACCAACCGATGTATTATTGCAATAACTGATGACAGCCACTGCTCCCCAGACCCTGGAGTATGTGACAGGCCAATCTATCTCCCAGGGGAGTTAACTGTGGTCATGATAACTGCTGTTCACATTCCACCAGATGCTAATGCTAACTCAGGTATCAGGCATTTATATGGTCGCATCAGCAATCAGCAGAGGATGTATCCTGATGTTGTGTATGTCCTATTAGGGGACTTGATACATGCAGTTTTGAAGTCAGTGCTCCCTAAATGCCATCAGCATGCGAAGTGCACCTCTAGAGGAACCAATGCACTGGTCAAAGTCTACTCCAACATCAACCTAGGCTACAGAGCTAGGCCACCACCTCCCCTGGACCAGTCTGATCACATGTCCCTGCATTTATTACCTTTATATGTCCCCCTCAGGAGAACTGTTCTGTTCATCACAAAGACTGTAAAACCCTGGCCCGATGGTGCCTCTCAGCAGTTACGGGACTTTCAACATGACCAAATGGGATAATTTTGAATATCAAGACATGGAGGCATTTATGGATATTGTTACATTGTTACATTACATGTTACATTAGGAACTGTGCAGATGCTGTCACTGTGGAGAAGCACATCCAGGTACACCCATTAAGAAGCCCTGGATGAACTGGATGGTCCAGCGGCTGCGGTAGGAAAGGAACATCTATCCAAGGGTTTCCTTAGATAGAAAAACTTTTTATCCAATTTGAATAAATAACTGAATCTGACTGCACTGTTCAATGGTTAGGATTAATTGGAATGTATGTACCTGACTTTTGTGAAGTGCCTTGAGACAACTTCTGTTGTGAATTGGCGCTATATAAATAAACTGAATTGAACTGAATTGAATTGAACATCAGCTTCAGATCTGATGACAGGGCTCTGTAAAGTGAGGCCAAAGCAAACCTGAGGAGAGGCATAAGCAAGGCCAAGTCCGACAACAGGAGGAGGATTGAAGGCGACCTGAATAGTAACAGCAGGCATGTGTGGCAGGGAGTCCATCACCTCACCAACTACAGGTCCAACCTTCTGGGCTGCTGAAGGGATGCCTTACTTGCAGACAAGCTGAACTTCTTCTCTGTTCGCTTCGAGGTGGAGCAGCCCTAGAAGCAGCCACACTTCACCCTGAGGCCCATGGCAGCCTCAAGTCGGCTAGTGTGAGGTGAGCCAAACACTCCAGGCTGTAAACTTGAGGAAGGCTGCTGGACCTGATGGTGTCTCCAGACAAGTGCTGACTGTGCAAACCAACTGGCTGGAACCTTCAGGTGAATTTTCAATTGGCCCCTGTCTCAGTCCACTGTCCCACGCTGCCTGATGTCCTTCATTATAATCCCGCTGCCCAAGGCCGCTCTTTGTGGACTTCATTTATTGCCATCCTCCCCCATATACTGGTAGGCAAACCAATGGACCTGCGTCTCCAACATTCCACCTGTACATGGATCTTCCTGTCTGATCACAGTTAGAGGGTGAGGAGGGGCCCACACACATCCCTGATCCCCAGCATTGCCTCCCCACAGGAATGTTTGCTGAGCCATTTGCTTTACACCCTGTACACCCACGGCTGCACCTAAACCCAACACACCTGCATCATCGTCAAATACAGTAAAAATGGATTTCCTTTCATTCTACACCAACAGGAATGGTGTGAAGAGGGTGGTAGACTTCTGCTTCCTGGGAGTTAATATTGAGGAGGAGGACCTGACCTGGGGCATGAACATCTCAGGTCTGCTTAAAACAGCCCAGCAAAGTTTGAAGAACATCTCCCAGACACTTTTGGTGTTCTTTTATTGGTGCCCCATTGAGAGCATCCTGACATACTGTATACGGGTTTGGTACTGTAGCTGCACAATAATCCAGAAGACAGAGAGACAGAGTATGGATGAGGGGGAATAGTTGTCCTGTCAGCAGTTTCTCCCACCTGAACTGGGAAGCTCTGCTTCTCCTCTAGTGTAATCAGGGGCCTCTTGGCTACTTCTCTGATTAATTCTCTCCTTTCCCGATTTTTCAACAAGTGTATGGTCATGCCTTAGTAGGTTTGCAGTTGGTATATTCTCTCTCCATGTTCAAATGATGGATTGAACAGAGCTCTGTGAGATTCTAAGCTTTCTCCCTAACCAGCCTACTGTGTTCCTTGGTCTTCATAATGCTATTTGTTCTCTAAAGTGCTTCTCTTAACTAAAGTATGCTGACATTAGATTACACGAGTGGTATGTTTTTACTCATTAGGTGACGTCTGAGGCCAATTGGGAAACTATTTTATTTAGAGGCGAGGATTGAATCCAAGGATCTGCTTGTTATAAATGCTAACTGTTGCAGCACCATGCCGCCTAGACTGACATTTCATTTTTCACATTTCTTCCTTTTTACTATTTCTGCTTATTTAACAGCAGAAGTGAATAGTGAACTCAGATAGATTTTGGTCCTTTCATTGTTTTTAACGTTGTGAATACAAGAAACAAAAACAGACAATGTGCAGTGAGTCAAGACAAAGAGCTGTGTGGTAAGTAATTATGCTGTTATTATATTGTGTGTTTGCAGAGCCAAGTTTCTTTTCACTGTGAATTTTAAAAGCAGCCTGCAAGAAACATTAAACAAAGCCATGATGACATGATCTCATCAGCATCAGGTCCATGACTTCATGTGTCTCAGGAAATGCTCAGATGAATCACAGGATGTATCATCAAGTTAGAAGACCTCATCTGTATTTCCGGTGAGAAGTGTGACACATTTTGTTTATTTTGCAAAGAGAACTGAGAACAGATTCCTCTAGACATCACAGAAGAGGCATGGCATTAAGGTTTCAGGCTCCATAAATACACTAACACTTTCCACAAGCTACAATGAGGGTACAAGCAGGGGTAATTGTACAGCTTTGTAGTTTGTCTTGTTACCATGGTAGCACACCTGCATCTGTCCATCTCTTTTCCTGACAAATATAGCTCCAGGTACAAAGCAAAAGTGCGTCAGACTGTAAACAGGTGCAATTAAGTCCTGTCTTACCCACTGAGGAGTTTGGAGATATGGCTGTTTCCCTGCTGTCACAGGGTAATTGCTCTGCGGTAACTGACCGGAGCTGACACAACAGCAGCAAAGTTCTAAACATTTATTCATCAGCTCAGATTGCTATTGTGCAGTTCTATTGCAAATTGTATGCTGTTCACTAAATATTTGGAGATCAAGGAGTGGTTTAGACCGTCACAGAGAAAATGTAGTTGTTTTATGTCTGATAATTATGTGGTCTGATGGGTTGTGTCTGTTGACTGGTTGAAACAAGACAAACTCATCCACTCTTTTGTGTTTTGTCCCTTTCAGAAAGTAAATATATTATAATCATAAATAATGATAATAATAAAAATAAATAAAATAAGTATAAGTGGATGTGGGCCATCAAATTCAAAAACGTGTGTGTGTGTCTGCCTGCCTGCCTACGATAGACTGGCGACCGGTCCAGGGTGTACCCTGCCTCCTGCCCATAGACTGCTGGAGATAGGCACCAGCTTCCCTGTGACCCACTATGGAAGCAGCTGTATAAAATGACTGAGTGACTTCAGACTGGACTTTTAAGCCAATGTCATGATCTGCCAGTAGGTTTTTTGCACTCCTGTAATTTCTGTTTTATATTAGATTCATTCTGGTGTTTAGATATTTGCTACTTCCATGGATTCCTCTGTTAGGTGTTTTGGTAGATCTATTTTCTCCCTGTTGGTTATGTTCTTTAGTTGCTCATTCCATTGTTTACTTATTTTTGCCTTCATTTCTCGCCTACTAGTTGTTCCTGATTGCTCCTTGATTAGCTCCTTTGGTTCATCGGTCCATTCTCCATTTTCCTTAGTATTTATGTATACTCTACTGTTGTCAGAGTCATCCACTGGTTCCTCCTCCTGTAAACTACCCTGTTCACAAACTGCTCCATGTCTTATGCCTGTATTTTCATGTCCTGTTTCCATTTGTAAATGACTTATTTTTGAATTATTAGATACATTTCTGCTCACCACGGGGTTCCCAAGCTCTGGTCTGCACTTTAGTCCAGCAAAACCCTCATCGCTTATGACAGCCAGCTACAACATAACAACACTTCTGGTTCAAAATAAAAGCACTTCCTGTTCCGTTCACTCATTTACTTCCTACACCTTACCTCATTCATTATATTAATTATAATTTATACTTTATCGTTTTTTATTGTTAGCATTTATATTTTAGAACTAAAGTTTTAGATTAGGATTTAGAAATTGGTTTCTCCAATATTTATAAAAATTGTCCACCTCAGAGTGAGGACAATAAGAAGACAGGGACAAGCAGCTTTTATATTAGTCATTACAAAGACAAAGAAACACTTTGATTCATTCTGAAACTTTTGAAACAGTTCTCAGTCTCTATTATTTTTGTTGGAGTATAAATGCCTAGTTCTAATAGGGTAAATATTAAATTTGATACGTTTTCAAAATATAAATCAGACATTAGCAGTTTTTTTGCATGCTGGAATAAATATTGAAAGATTGAGACAACTGTTAATGAAAATAGATTAAAAGATAATTACCAAATGTTAATGCAATAGTTTAAGCCTGAGGGCAGCCAGTCCAGGTTTGGTATCCCAACCTAAAGCCATGCTGTCATGATTTCAGGAATTTATTTGACCCACATGCAGAATCAATGTGTGTAAAATGATCAGGGTTATTTACAAAATAATGCAAATAATGTATAGAGCAAAATTAAACTCACTCCCTGCTGGTGTGTAAAGATTCTTGATAATATGTGAAACCAAATGCGATTTGCAAAAGGTTTGTAAATTTACTAAACAACCACCTAAAACAGAGATTAAAAGGAGGTGTATATTTCTTGTTGGAGCTAAATTATGGAATGATGCAGGCATGGATTTACAAATGTGTAGTTCATTATAGTTTTTAAAAAAATTTATAACTGGGGCAATATTTGAGGGTTATAAGTGTAAACTTTAATTGTTATACTGCATCTGGTATTCTTATTTGTTTTTCGTTTGTTTTTCATTTAAGTAATAATAAGTTATTCTTTTTCTTCTCTTTTTCTTTTTCTTTCCTGTATTGTAATGATGATTGGTTGTTTATTTCGAAATGTGGGAGAGGCACAAATATAAGCGTTGTGCTTCTGCCTGTTCCTTTTCAGTCAATATCCTTTTATTGTTGTCTGTAGTGTTGACAACAAATTATTTATAGATTGACTGAATAAATAAATTAATAAAAAATAATAAATAATAATACATTTAAAATAGGTAGACAACTTAGTTGCTAGAGGAGATACAGTTCAGTTGAAGTGGGAAATTCAGTGAGGAAATTGCATCCAGGTAATGTACTGAGAATAAGCAGCTTATTGTGCGAAGGTGGAGGAATGGAGGATAATCCTGGGAAGTGTGAGGAACTGAGTGCAATCTAGAGGATCTCGATTTGAGTTTTGCTAATGAAGATCCGTGGTTCAGTCTGGGATTGGGCAATGAGCATTGGAAAGTGAGCAGGCCAACGGCTGAAGGAGAGATAGAGCAACTGATGACGACGTTGAATGTATTCCTGAGGAGATCTGTCTTGGTAACTCGGTTATTGCACTATCAAAGTAACTAGTTACAAGGCAAAGTAACTATTCACTTACTTTTTTGAATCTAAAATGATGTTACGAGTTGCTGACCAGAAAAATCAAGCCTTTTCTGTTTGCACAGTGTAGGATTGTCGGAGCTCACACTGGCCGCAGCAGGGCTCGGGTTGCTGGCCACAAGTGTTGTGGAAGAGTGAAACGATGCAAAGTGCTTCATAAGTTTGGAGTTGCTGGTGACAGATGTGGATATTTTCTTTGTTCCTGGACATGACTTGCAAATCACATGCACATTTTTGCCTTTAACTTCAGCGAACGTGAAATATTGCCTATACTTTCAACTTTCAAACGTTGTCTTTGATTTTACAAGACTCCCCACCATCGTCATATTTCTCTCTTGCTCTTGGTTATTTTGTTCAATTCAGTTCAGTTTTATTTTTATAGCACCAATTGACAACATTTGTCGTTTCAAGGCACTTTACAAATTCAGTTCAAGCAAGTCATACAGATTTCAAGTCAGGTACATACATTCCAATGAATCTTAACTATTAAACAGTGCAGTTGGTTTCAATTTATTATTCAAATTTCTATCTAAGAAAACTTATCAGATTGCACTGAGTCAGTGACGTGCAGCATTCACTCCTCCTGGATGAGCATGTGGCGACAGTGGAGAGGAAAACTCCCTTTACTCTGTCTGTGTGGTGAAAACCCGCCTACCCGATGCCTTCTCAGCCAATCGGCATCACGTATGCCACTATTTGTCCCTCCCCTACACCCCCGCCTGTTGCTTTTTCCTTGCAGAGCTTTAAAAAACACTCACTGCCGCTGTGGGAGAAAAGCAGATCCTTCTGCTACAGCAGACTGTGCTCCAGTGGGGGTTCTAGACCAAATTTATCAGGGGAGCCAGGGTGGGGCACAGACCAAACGATTAAAAAAAAAAAAAAAAACTGAAAATATTTAATCGTTTAATTTATTAAGTAAGCCACAGAGAGACTTGTGGCTCTGGACCTGCAGGTTGCAGATCCCTGATCTAGCAGATGAAAACTGTGCTATCTCAATATGGCCAAAGTTAAAAGTGCAACGCCATAATTTTTAAGTCATTTCTTAAAGTAAAACCGTAAAGTTAAAAAACAATATTGGTCCAAGGCACCAATCAGTTACGGTGCCTGTGCCTTCGCATATGATCATAAGAAAATTATTCAGTATTATGTCTTCAGTACAGGGGCCATAACAGGGGCCAGGACCGGTTCTACAGGGGCACTGGCCCCTGTTGGCTCCTGTCTAGAACCGCCCATGCTGTGCTCTTATTAAACGCCACTTATTGAGTTGTAGTAATGCGTCCTGTTACATTGTAAACTTCATAACGGCTTTACACAGGATCATGACAGATGCAGAGTTAGAGGTGACCTAGCTGTCATTGATTTGATTAGAAAATGCTATTTAAGTCGCTGGAGACCTGACTTTGAGTTGCCCCTCAAAGACTTGAGACTTGACTTGGAAAAAAATGACTTGTGAACATCTCTGACACATACAGTCTTCGTCACGCTACTGCTGATGATGTTCTCCAGTGGAGCATTTTGCTGAAGTTTAAATCTCTGTGTTAAATATGACCTGTTGATAATTGTAGTCGTAACATATTTCGGTGCAGTTCGAGTCAGTGTTGTGAGTAGAACATTTCTGAGAACAGAAGAATGCTGAAACATGAAGAGAACTTGGCTTACTTTAGCCCTTTTCTGTTTGGGGTGAAGGAGAGATTTACTCTGGGTTAGGACAAGCTTTAGACATTTCATAGAGAAAAAGTTGATGGATATCCCTTCATGGTGTGCGCTGTGTCTGCTGTGTCCGTGTGGCACAGTTCAGCTTTGTGAGGACCTACAGTGATTTAGGACTATCGCTTTAAACATAACTTTGCCTCGTTTGACTTCACTTTCTACGCAAGGATATTACCTGAAAGCTCAAGCAAGTGTTAGTACGTGAAAGAACAACAGAGATGTAATTAAATTACATTATTGAAGTTTTTGTCAGCTAATGTGCTTAAACAGAATCAAGATTTTATTAAAGAGCAACACGGTGATGAATTAACTCCTTTATTATCAAAATTACATATAGACAAACTACATTTATTTTGACTTTATATCTGTAGAATTATATTATTTTAAAAAAAGTGCTATTAGTGGGTCCTATTGTCCCAGACAAGTTTGACTTTCACTATTTGGCAGTTAATCAGTATTACGTTGGAAATTCAACTAAGCAATAAGGACAAAAAACCTCCTGGCAACTCCCACCTCCGCTGTATAAATGAATAATTTTTTATCAAAGTTCCTTTCATCTATAAAAATCTGTGAATGAGAGCAGAGCTGTTTTAAAAATTCAGCCATTATAAAACAGTTTATTTTAGCTAAGACAGCAGGACAGAATACACAGCATGCTAGGCTATATGGCATAATCCATATGTGAGTTTGTGAATGAGCACATTACCTTTATACAATATTCAATAAATTAGAATAAGATGCTTGTTTGTCAGATTAAAAGTACTCTTTGAAAATAACCGTTAAGCAGGAATTAAACGTAGTTTTCATCAAGCCCGTATCTCTGTATTAAAAATGTTTTTATTGGTCTGATGTAATATTTTAGTCTTAGATGCCATGTTTTAATTGGCAGTAAATCATCATAAGTTTTTATAAATAGAGGCTTGAAAACATCAGTCTGTGTGGAATTAATCTATATATGTTTTTCTTAATGAAGTGTGTTAATAAATGAACATTTCAATAATATTCTCATTTATTGAATATGACTATATATTTTAACTTGATGAACATGAATCAATTCATTTTAACCTGGCTGAACTGAATTTAGAACTAGTTCTTGGGGAGGATGAACTGACTCGCAGGTAAAACAGACAGAAGTTCTCCAGCTTCAGAAACAGCACTTTTCTTTCCCCTGTAAAGAAAATGTTAGATGAACAAAGGAATGTAGATGCATGTTGTGACCTGTTCAGTCTAAGTGTTCAAATTAAAATAACTTCTTAATTAAGACCTTGTGCCTCCTGATGTTTCCTGCAGACAAACTTCATACACAGTCTAAACAGAGATTCAGGATAAGTGAAGCTAGATTTGAGACTTTTTAATTGCTACTCAGAAGAAGATTTAAGACCCACTTCACACCAACAGAAATCACTGAGAGAATGCAATAAGCATGTCTTATCTGGTTCCCTACATTAGTAAACAGGAGAACATATTAATTTAAGCGCAGTCTGTCCCCATCAACATTGACTTGTTTGTTTTAGGGTTTTATTTATATATATTTTCATTTTTTATATTTATTTTAGATACACATTTTATTAAAATAAATATTATTTGTTCTTTACCCATCTGACCCTTTGGTATTAAACAAGTGTCAGTTCAAATATCTTATTTGTCTTTTAGACATTAATGCATAATGAATTTCTTAATTTTTTTTACACATCTTTTTAATATGTACCGTTAAAACCAGATGCTTTCATACACTGTATATAAAGACAAAGAACCTGACAATGAATCAGACCAGACTCATGTATTATGTTTGTCAGAATCACAAAAATTTCTGATTATGAGAGAAAAAATGTTATTACCACTTTAAATTCAAAGGTTTACTTACATTTTCTTAGAATTTGTTGGAATTTCCTTTAAACTGTATGATTTTGGTCAAATAGTTTATGTATCCTTCCACAGGCTTCTAACAATAGTTTGCTGGAATTGTGGCACATTCCTCCTGAGAGAATTGAATGAACTGGGTCAGGATTAAAGGCTGCCTTGCTCAAACACCTTTTCAGCTCTGCCATAAATTCTCTACAGGACTGAGTTCTGGGCCCAAGTTCACAAAGATTCCTCTCAGAGAGCGCCTTACTTAGCCTAAAAATTCCTGTCAAGGAGTCTCAGCTTAAGAGTGATTCTGTTCTCTGCTGAGAGCGACTCTGAGCGAGGACGACAGAAATTCCTATCTAGAAGGTGTGGTTGACCCCGATGCTAGGTGTGGTTGACCCCGATGCTATGTGTGACGCTGTCTTCTAAGAGCTGTGATTGGTTGTTGCAATAAACCAAACAAAAAATAAAGCAAATGTGCTCCTACTAATAAATGGAGAGAAATTAAACGATCACAGAATTTATAGTGGATTATGAAATGTTTAAATCATGATGATGAAACTTAGCAAACTTACATCAATTGTCACACAGCATCAACATGTTTGAACCTTATTTTCATGCTCGTCATTATTTTGATTTGCTTATTATTATGTTTACTCACCATGGTGGTCATTAATGTGGACACTCACCTGTCAGCATTTTACTGTGATTACCTTGTTGTGTAAAGCGGTTTGATTTGGTAAAATGACCAAAACAAAACAGAGAAAAAGAGATGGAGAAAACCAAACTGAACTGAACTGAACTTTCCCCCCAAGGGAGATGATAAGGTTTATCTTATCTTAAAAATGTTGGATCTGATGTGAAAATTGTTACCAAATGGGTTAGTAGTGTGATGAAAACCAGTGTGTAATTATCAGATATCAGCTATCAGCATTCTGAATCATTAAAGCTGGAATTTCCTTAATTACAATAGCAATATAAAAGGCATATTTTGTTGGAGTGCCTCTGCTTTACAGCAACCATTTACCTCTCAGATATTGTGGGGATGTCTTTGCTGCAACTGCTTATCATGAAACAATAATAAAGGATAAAATTTGTTGATTACACAATGCAGGACTTACATTCAAATTTAATTTGCATTTCAGCCATTTCACTGGCGAGTCAGGTGAATAAAACTGATTGGCTAGTTTGCTGCAATAAGCAGCTGATCAGCAGTATTAAGTTAGCTGAATCTAGTGGAATCTATTCGTTCTGGAGAATTTCAAGTGAATGTGCAAATAGAACTGACACTATCAGCTGGATGCACACCTGGAGACAGCGAGAGAGAGTGGCTGAGAGAGAAATAGCAGAAGCTGGGAAAGAGAGTGGTGAGATGATGCCTAATGTGGTGTGTAATGCTGTTTTTCTATCTGTGATTGGCTCCATTTAACCCCAAGTAACCTACTCCCTCACCCAATCCCCTCCCCACCTCTTCGCCAGCCAGCTGGATGACTTGCTGAGCTGCTGCTAACTTACAGCCATACATATTGTATGTAAATAAGTGTGCTTTTGCTGCTATCTACTTCTCCTTTTTCGCAAAAATTCTTCTCTATCTATCCCACCCAACTTACTGTTACCTGGCCCTGCTGCCTCAGCTACATGTGCAGTGAATCAGCACAAACCAGGAGAGAGAAAGAGCAAGTACGATGAAAAAAGAAACAAAATTGCCCAATGAAATCTAGTTTATCACAGATTTGAGAGGCAGAGACTGTCCTAATGTACTTAGGCCACGCACTGATACGGTGTTTTTTTTTCTTCTCTTAATGTGCCTTAATATAACACTGCCAACTGTTGCATTCATTTCAGATTAATATCCTAGGAGATATGGTTGATTAAACATTTGTCATGCTGCACTGATCATTCATATCTCCATGTTAACTGTTCTCATAAAGAAAGGGATTGAATTTTAGAATCTATCGGGGATATGCACAGAGCCAGAGGGAGGAATAAACAGAGCTAGTGTGTCATGAGATTTTGGTTCTGCTTGCTGAAAACATTAAATACTGCTTTTAGCAGCTGATTTGAACAGAACAGTCACACAAATGGATGGGAGTAAGATCTGAATTCATGGCATGCCAAACTGACAGATGCTGTTTTAAAAGCCACTTTAAAACCAGGGCCTTTCCTCAAGGCAAATCTGCAGGGAAACCAACACATTCTGTTGTGGAATTAAAATGATTTCATTATGAATATATATTAAAATTCATAATTTAACAACAGTAATTAATAATTTATCATTCTTAACCCAAAATCAATAAGCGTTTAGATATTCGAAATATACTATGAAATTATGATTGTTGGACTACTAGCAAACAATAATTATAATTGGAATGAATAATTATTAAGCAAAATCACCAAAACATAACTGTATTATAAGACAGTTGACCAAAAAGGGATGATAAAAGCATGGGCCTTCAGACAGCAAATCACTTTTATTTGAAAATAAGCCCAAATCACTTCTCTTTATGTGTATGAACTTAATAATTAAAATATTTCCAGATTACAGGAAAACATCCCAGTTAATGAAATTATCCACCTAAAAATAGTAACACTCACTAAACTACTGAAAAAGGAAAGAAATCAATTCAATTCAATTCAGTTTTTATTTATATAGCGCCAATTTACAACACCTCGTCTCAAGGCAGTTCAAACCAATCATACAGATTTCAAGTCAGGTACATACATTCCAATTAATCTTAATCATTGTACAGTGCAGCCAGATTCTGTTATTTATTCAAATTGGATAAAAAGTTTTTCTATCTAAGGAAACCCAGCAGATTCAATCCAGTCAGTGACTTGCAGCATTCCCTCCTCCTGGATGAACATGTAGAGACAGTGGACAGCCGCTGACATTAACTTTGCAGCAATCTCTCATACTGAGCATGCATGTAGCGACAGTGGAGAGGAAAACTCCCTTTTAACAGGGAGAAACCTCCAGCAGAACCCGGCTCAATGTGAGCGGCCATCTGCCACGACCGACTGGAGGTTAGAGAGAACAGAGCAGAGACATAAAAAGAACAAAGAAGCACTGATCCAGGAGCACTTTCTATGGAAAGGAAAAGTAAAACATTAATGGTTATAGCTCCTTTATTGGCTTCATCTAGAAGAGAAAGACAGTTAAGCAGATGAACTCTGAGCATACAATTACAGTAGTCCAGCCTTGAAGTAACAAATGCATGGACTAGTTTTTCAGCATCAATCCTGGACAGGATATTTCTACTTTTGTTAATGTTCCGGAGGTGAAAGAAGGAAATCCTAGAAACCCGTTTAACATGAGATTTAAATGACATGTCCTGGTAAAAAATTACACCAAGGTTTTTTACTTTATTACCAGAGTTTAATTTAATGCCGTCCACATTAATTGATGATAAGCAGTTTCTTTTTCAAAGACTCCGGTCCAAAGACGGCAACTTCTGTCTTGTTTAAATTTTGAAGCAGAAAATTTAAAGTAATGTGTGTGTGTGTGTGTGTGTGTGTGTGTGTTTGTTTAAGTCTTCAAGACATGTTTGTAGTCTAACTTGTTGGGCTTATCAGGATTTATCGATAAATAAAGCTGAGTATCATCACCATGCCCCAAGCACAGAACCCTGTGGTACTCCACAATTGACCCTGGAGTTTGAAGATGATTTATCGTTTACATGAACAAACTGGAATCTGTCAGACAAATAAGATTTAAACCAACAGCATGTTCCAGCGTTTCTAAGAGAATATTGTGATCGACTATATCAAATGCAGCACTGAGATTTAACATAAGTACAGACACAAGTCCATTATCTGTGTCCATAAGAATATCATTAGTAACTTTCACTAGTGTTGTTTCCGTGCTATGATGAGCTCTGAAACCTTACTGAAACTCTTCATACAGATCATTATTGTCTAAATGTAAAAAAAAATTAATAATAATAAATGTAAAGTGGAAAATAAATCCTTGATGAGTATTGAACAACTGAAAAATTAGAAATATTTAAAGCTTTGAATTACATGAGAATGTTAGGAACCACGATGAACATCAATTTTAAAAATGACACTTTAGCATGGAATGATTGTGCCAGTTAATACCAGATATTTAAAGGAAAATAGGGTGATGACGAGGTAGGCTCATAGCTACTCAGAACCTATAGCAAAAAGGGACCCAGGCTAACTTAAGGGCGGAACATTGTCGGACGTACTGTGAGCAGAGCATACCCCGTACACATTGTACACAGACATTTGAGGTTTAATAGTCAAGCGTACCAATTTCCTACATTTCTGGTGACAAATTCCTACATTTCCCACTTTTGCCATGGTGTCATCGAACGAGGAGGCAGAAATAATTTGCCTTGTGGCTTTGGAAAAACATAAACGAAAGAAGGCGTAAAGGGGAAAGTTACTGCCAAAAATTAAAAACACATATTTTCAATGTAAGAGCAGGATTTCATTCTGCTTGTACTCAAACTTAGTAAAGCTTGCACTCAAAACTTCTGCTTGCACTAAAAACTTGTGATGCTTGCACTCAAAACATCTGGTCTCCTTCAAATATATTCTGCTCTCCCTAATTGAATTCTTTCCGTGCTCAGATTGTATCGGAGCGGCGGGCTAGAAGGTGCTGCAGCGTGTGGGGTGATGATAGAGCTGAGTTGGATAGTGTTTCCACCTGGGCTATCGTTTCAGTGGCAGTGATGTGGTGTCTGTGGGGTTGGGGGGTGGGATGGGGGACACCCGCCTCGAGTGCTTGCCGCTGGCCGGAAACCTCTTGCCGGGTGAGTTTGTCCCGTCTTGATGTGGGGTCGGGGGCTCCGTTGTGAGTTCAGTGCTCGACGGTGTCTGCCCTGTTGCGCCTGTGGGCGGGGGCTGGGACAGGATTGCGCTCGGCCCTTGCCTTGCTGTCGCGGCACGCTGTGTGGTGGGGTTGGGACACGGCGGGAGTGCTTTGCATGTGCAAAGCTCTCTGGGACTATTTTATTATGTGGTGGCTCTGGTTGGCGGGCTTGTTTGGACCTTGTAGACCCCTCTTTTTTACATGGCCCCCTCCCCGGATGAGGACGGGGGTGGATGGGGACTGGAGTCGGGGCGGGGGGTTGGGGTCCGGGCCGGGGTTGCTCAGGTTCAGGCACAAGCCCGGGCTAGCCCTGACCAGGTTCAGGTGCTGGGGCGGTCTGCCTGTCTCCACCCCCGGAGGAAAGGGGACCACCTCCTGGGTCCGGGGGCTTGTTGTCCCTATGGGGTATCGGCACCTGGACCTGGGAGTATAGAGTATGTATGGGGAGAGTGAGTGAGTGTACGACATCAATTGTTGTTTGTCTTTACGTTGGGTGCGTGGGTGTGAGTGTTTTTATGTGTACGCGTGAGGGTGGGAATGTTTGATTGTGTGCCTGTTTTTTGTGTCAAGTTGGGTCTTGGGCTGCTCCCTCTCCTGGATCAGTTAGGCCCCCATCGAATGTGGGGCCTATTCCCTTCCCGCCACACTACCTGCCGGTGGTTGGTATCTCTGCCCCCCGGTGTACTTGTGGTTCTCGGTATCTGGGGCTGGGTGCTCTGGTGTGTGCTGGCTCACTCCTGGTGGCTGCTTGCCAGGGCCTGGACCCCTGGGCTCGGTCGGGCCTCTGCTTGGGGAGTGATATGTCCCGGGGTCTCGGGTCTCTGGGACCATAGCTGGATCTGCTCGGGCGTATACGGCTGCCGGCGGGGCCTGTGGGCTTGCCGCTGCAGTTCCCTGGGGCTTCTGCACTGATGCTGCTGCGTGGTTCCCCTGGGATTCTCCCCTCCTCCTCTCTGGAGCAGTTTTGGTAGTCCCGGCAGTGTTTCTCCTGGGGTTCCTGTGCTCTGGGGGGCCTTTGGATGTCTGTTGCTCGGATCTCCTCCGTATCTGTCCCGGGTCCAGGGGGGTGGGTCTGTGGCTCCTCACACTCACTATTGCATATTTTTATGGAAAAAACCTTGTATACACATGCTCGCTCACACTCATACCCACAGGTGTTTAGATTCAGGTGTTAACAGATACACAAATGTTCTATATTGAGCCGTATTTACCACTAAATACATCTTGCATTCATAAGTACCGTGCACCTTTCGGTAAAAAGGCTGATAATACGAACATTTCTGCAGGTGTAGAAGCAAGCAGGGTGTTATCTTGTATTCTCTTCATCCTTCTTTCTTTCCTCCATTCTATTCTCCTTCTCTCCCCTTTTCCTTTTTGCCCCCCTTTCTCTCTTTCGTGCTTCTTTTTTTCCCTTTCCATTTCTGTCTCTGTGTCCGTAACAATTGAAATATTCCCAAACCAGTTTCTAATAAAGTTTATTTTTATGAATATCAATTCAATTCAGTTTATTTATTTTCAATTCAGTTTATTTATATAGCGCCAATTCACAACTCGTCTCAAGGCACTGACTCAAAAGTCAGGTACATACATTCCAATTAATCCTAACCATTGAACAGTGCAGTCAGATTCAGTTATTTATTCAAATTGGATAAAAAGTTTTTCTATCTAAGGAAACCCAGCAGACTGCATCCAGTCAGTGACTTGCAGCATTCCCTCCTCCCGGATGAGCATGTAGAGACAGTGGACAGTCACTGGCATTGACTTTGCAGCAATCCCTCATACTGAGCATGCATGTTGCGACAGTGGAGAGGAAAAATTCACTTTTAACAGGAAGAAACCTCCAGCAGAACCAGGGTCAGTGTGAGCGGCCATCTGCCACGACCGACTTGGGGTTTGAGAGAACAGAGCAGAGACACAAAGAGAACAAAGAAGCATTGATCCAGGAGTCCTTTCTATGGGAAGGAAAAGTAAATGTTAATGGTTGTAGCTCCTTTAGCTTTAAAGCGTTAGCTGTAATGCTCCACTTGTGAAAGTAAATCCATTGGGCTATTTCTTGTCACTCAGACAACAATTCTGAGGCTAAGTTTTGGCAGTTTTTCACTTTTACTCACCTCGAACTTTATCGAAGGGATTTTGATCTATCGGCTTCATATTTGGTCAATATGCAGTTAAGGCATGGGAGACTAAAAGTTTAGAAATCGCCAAAAGTGAAAAAACGCAATAACTTTCCATAAGCAATGCCATATCACACACACTGTGTCAGCTAATTAATAACTAGTAGGTCTGACTTTGTTTGAAGCACAGTGACTTTTCATAAAAGGGCGTGGCTGTGGTGGCGCGGCGAAGTTTGACGTCACGCCACGGCCATACGTTTGGCTCTAATTTCCACATAGATCATCTGATCTGCACCAGATTCAATATGATTGATCCTAGCCCAGTCCCCAAAATAGATCTGATGAGATTTTTTTTACAGCCCCCCTTAGAAAATTTTTAAAAATCAGCCCCAAGCCATGCTTTGACAGAGGATTGTGAAATTTGGTACACAAATGTAACTTATAAGGACCTACAAAAAAGTCTCTTGGAGCATTGATCCAAACCCCACAGGAACTCGGCCATTTTGGATTGAATTTGCAATTTTGACTCCGGTTTTGCCGTTTCGAGCCCGCATATCCGAGCAAACTCCTCCTACAGCTTTTGACTTACAGACCTGAAAATCACTCAGTATACTCTTAAGGCACTGGGGATCAAAAGTTATCAAAAACTTTTTTTTACATGAAAGCGTGTGGGCGTGGCCAAGCCTCAAAATATTACTTCTCGCCATGAAAGAAAATTGAAATAGCTCCTACAAGGAAAGTCACAGAGAGATGAAACCTACTGAGATTGGTCTGCCTCTGGCCTTGAACAATTTTCCCAGATCAGCTGCTGACATCATCAAAGCCCCGCCCCCTGAGAACAGGAAGTGTCATGTTTTCCTTTTGACGGTCCATATTTGGTATCCTTCACCTAATCAATGTGAAACTATCCCGATGACAGATAATATGATGGTCTAAGACAGTCTCCAGTACTGGCCGTCGTGGCGTGGCGAAGTCTGATGTCACACCACGGCCATACGTTTGGCCCCCAAACAGCACTATAGGATTACATTGAAATTTGGATCAACAGCGCCCCCTAGGACATTTCAAGTGCTCTATCTCCATCATGCATCATCGGATCCACTGCAAATGTAGTATACATCATCATGGATCAATGCTGAACATGGTGGCACAGTCAATTGATGACATCATCTCAGCCCCGTCCACTAATAAACAAGTGAGCGCAGCTTCCATCTGGAAGTACCAAATTAATCCAAACTGAATATGGCTGATCTTTGTCAACCCCCAAACAGCTCTATTGGATTACATTGGAATTTGGATCAACGGCGCCCCCTACGACATTTCAAGTGTTCTATCTCCGTCATACATCATCAGATCCACTTCAAATGTAGTATACAATATCATGAATCAACGCTGAACATGTTAGCCCAAGTCAATTGATGACCTCACTTCAGCCCCACGCACTAACAACCAAGTGAGTGCAGCTTCCTTCGGGAAGATCGGATGTCACCCACATTTTGAATAGTTCTCAACACAGCAGAACTCGGGATGACCGACGATCGTATGGCAGTTTGCTCAGTGCCAGCTAGTGTCAACGTGTGGAATCGAGTGGTGGCCATGTTGGTGGTCTGCAGGTGGCTTCAGTGTCTGCCGTACTAGTTGTTCTGGGTTTTAATTAATGCTTTAGCTTTAGCCAAGACAGTTTACAAATGAAAGTCACATCAGTCAGTCAGTCATTTTCTACCGCTTATTCCATAGTGGTTCGCGGGGAAGCTGGTGTCTATCTCCAGCAGTCTATGGGCAGGAGGCGGGGTACACCCTGGACAGGTCGCCAGTCCATCGCAGGGCAACACACAAACCTAAGGGCAATTTAGAGAGACCAATTAACCTAACAGGCATGTCTTTGGATTGTGGGAGGAAGCCGGAGTACCCGGTGAGAACCCACATGTGCACAGGGAGACCATGCAAACTCCAAGCAGAAAGACCCCCTGCCGGGAGTCGAACCCAGGACCTTCTTGCAGGCAACAGTGCTACCCACTGCGTCGCCGTGCAGCAAATGAAAGTCACATCATATGTTGGGAAGGTTGAACATTTTCACCAGTGTTCCTACATGTCCTTTACCTGAAAACATCAACTATCATACATTCCTCTGATCAAAAAAACTATAAGAGCAGAGATCCTAATAAAATCAAACCTTTTTTAATAAAGTCTTGAATTTGTTTTATTGTTGACACAGTTCTGAGTTCTTATAAAAGTCGTTGCTAGCTGTAAAAAATCCTACACTAATAGTGTTGGAAAAATGTATATAAGTTATCATTGTTTAGTTTAAATCATGTTTATGTCTGAAGTTCTACTATAGCTAAGATGATTCCTATGATTGCTTTTTTTGTGTGAAAAAGTGTCTAGTGGAAGGTTAAGGAATGCGGTCTGGAGTGGATCACTACCCGGACATGACAAGCTTATACCATATATGGGAATGACTACACTTTTAGGTTGAAATCTCTGTAAGAATTGGCTGAACCAATTCCCGCTTTATGCTTGTAGTAATGTGAGTTGTAAATAAAAGGCTGGTTCAAGGATTTGTGAGAAGGAAGTCGCAGTGTGAACGAACGCACAGGTAAGACAGAACCAACTAAGTATATAAAGAGAAATACGCAAGCCGGTAAGCTTGGCGTTAGTGCTAGATATGTACGCGAGCCGGTATGCTTGGCGTTTAACATAACTGCAGTTTTTGAAGAGGCCTGATAGTAAACAGGGGGTGTGTATGAATGCAGAATCACATGATTCACTCAGTGAGACAACCCGAAACCTTGCTGGTGTTGACATAAAGTTGTTGATTGCTGAGTTGTGTCGTGGGGAATTCTGATTTGGATATTAGGTGCCATCAAATCTCAGTCTAAAACCACTGCAATCTCTGAGAGTGGAACTCAATGCAGAAAACAGGATCAAAACTAGGTGTTTTAGCTAGAAGCCTGTTTTCTGGGAGATGTTGGGGGCCCGTTGAGGAATTCTGTTTTGATTTGATGGTACAACATAGGTATAATAAATACACCCATTGTATAAATATATATAAATAGAGTCCCAATAATAATAATAAACTAGAGTAAATAGGATAAAAGTATGTATAATAAAGCACAACTAATTAAATAAATAGCACTAATATAAATTAATAAAAGTAGAACTCAGTTCTTAAAAACAGTTTTTAATAGATTAAAAAAAAACTCAAAATGGGAAAGTGCGTTCGGAAGCAGCCCCCGTTAGAAGGAGATGCAAAGTTTATGCACTCAAAATATCCAGCTACAGTAAAAGAAATCTCGCTAAATGGAAGAAAGATTATAATTTTAAAGGAGATCTTTCAGTTCCTGCTTGTACCCATTTGGTACAGAGATTGCAACAGAAAGACAAACTTAGAAAAAAGAAAAAACCCAGCCAAGAGTTAATAAGGGCAAACAAATGGCTTGTTGAAGCTTATAAAAGAAAGGCAGGGAACGAAGAGCAAGGAGGTTTGTATAGCAGAAGCCAGAGAAGAAGATAACAACGCTTCTGTACTAAGGGGGAGGGGCAGACAGCCACAGCCCCAGGGCGCTGCTGCAGCTGCGATTGCCCTGAACCTTTAGCGCCAGTGGAACAAATAATCCACGACTTGCGGTGTTGTGGGAGAATGTTATAAGAAGTGTTTAAAAGGAATAGTGGACTGCAACACGATAATGCTGATGACAGTCCGTATCAACAGCAGTTAAAAAATGCCCTCCAGGCAAATGCTTTACCTAAGATTCGTAACTGGGTCACAAAACATAATATTGATCTACCCACCTGCTCGGTAAGGAGTTGGCAGAACTGGGCAATCCATGCTGAAAAGGTGGTCAGTCGAAAGAAAAAACAACCCCCTATACTGATACCTTCTATGCTGAAGATGAAATAATTTATGCAGGACCAGTAAGTAGGGGGAGGGGTAGGCAAGTGAGAGGGGGAGATTATGGAAGAGATGATGCATGCTGGGCTTGTGGACAGCATGGTCATTGGGCAAGAAACTGTCCAAATGGGCACCCCAGTTAACCATGACTAGACCAAATGACCAAACGACCCAAGACCAAAACACCAAGGTTCTGACTGACTTATGAATCTCACTGACCTGACAATGATAACATGACACTTCTCCAGACTGGACAGACCCAACACACAACACCTTCAAGGTGGACCCCAGTAACACCATTGATCCTTGGTGGATAAAAAAAATAATAATTGAAGCATTTAAAACAGACCTAGTGGAAAAATTTACATTTTAAGAATATAAAAAGAAAATTATATTGAAATTTTTGCAAATGAAATTGCTCTGATAGAGAAGTAAGTAAGTAGAATTTATTTGTATGGCACATTTCAGCGGCAGGGCAATTCAAAGTGCTTTACATTATAAAAACAGTCAGTCAGTCATTTTCTACCACTTATTCCATAGTGGGTCGCGGGGGAGCTGGTGCCGATCTCCAGCAGTCTAAGGGCGAGAGGCAGGGTACACCCTGGACAGGTCGCCAGTCCATCGCAGGGCAACACACAAACAACCATGCAAACACTCATTCATACACCTAAGGGCAATTTTAGAGTGACCAATTAACCTAACAGTCATGTTTTTGGACTGTGGGAGGAAGCCGGAGTACCCGGTGAGAACCCACGCATGCACGGGGAGAACATGCAAACTCCATGCAGAAAGACCCCCGGCCGGGAATCCAGGACCTTCTTGCTGCAAGGCAACAGTGCTACCCAGTGTGCCACCATGCAGCCTTTATTATCATTATAAAAACACAAAATCCTAAAAACCATCAAGCGTATATTTGTGACCATGGGGGGGACTAGGGGGGAAAAGTTGTCAGTGTGTGAATATGTGTGAATGATTGATTTCACTGTAGAGCGTCTTTGAGGGACCTTAAAAGCGCTAGTAAAAGGTGTGATGTTCTGATGATCATTGCCAAACTTCTATCTCAATAAGGTTTCCAGAATTTTTACAAAATCATATAAAGATAGCAATGGTTCTACCTGTATACCTGTAAAGCTCATAGATCTGTTGCTGTATGCCAGCAATGAAGGAGCAGGCGGACTGAAGGTCTACAACGAAGGAGCAGGTGAACTGGTGGTCTGCGGCGAAGGAGCAGGCGAACTGGAGGTCCGCGGTGAAGGAGCAGGCGTGCAGGATGCCGGCGACGACACCAGGAGAACCCACGAAGTGGCGTCTCTGGAGGCCGGCGTCAAGTCCAGGAGAATCCGTGGAGTGGCTTGTCAGGAAGCAGGCGTCTTGGAGGCCGGCAGCGAAGGTGCAGGCTGTCAGGAGGCCGGCGGTGAAGGTGCAGGCGTACAGGAGGCCGGTGCGAAGATGCGGCTTTTAGGAGGCCGGCGACGAAGCCAGACGAACCCACGGAGCGGTCTGTCAGGTGGTCTGCGGCGTGGCCAGAGGGATCCACGAAGCGAGGTGTCTGGAGGTCTGCGGCGTGGCCAGAAGAACCGACGAAGCGAGGTGTTCGGAGGTCTGCAGTGTGGCCAGAAGAACCCACAAAGCGAGGTGTTCGGAGGTCTGCGGCGTGGCCAGAAGAGCCCACGAAGCAAGGTGTCCAGAGGTCTGTGGCGTTTCCTGATCCGCGGCGGAGACTTGGACCTGGCGTCCGGCTTGGGCCCAGGCAGGAACCGCAGAGACTTGGGCCTGGTGTCCGGCTTGGACCCAGGCAGGAAGCGCAGAGACTTGGGCCTGGCGTCCGGCTTGGACTGGTGGCTTGCCGCAGTGCATCGAGGACCCTCGGATTTAATACTTACTAAAAACTTACAAAACACATTTTTTTGTGCATCTTGTTTGATATGTCTGGAACATAACCCCCAAGGAAATCTTTCCTTGCAAAGGACCAGATGCTATAATGATGGCAAAAGGGACTATGTACATTTGGGATTCCAAGAAGGATTTATAGTGATAATGGAACACATTTTGTTAACAAAGTCATACAAGAACTTGGTAAATGTTTTAAGATTGACCTGAAAACACATTGTAGCTACCACCCCCAGAGTGCAGGGTTGATAGAGAGAACAAATGGGAAAGTTAAAAGTAAGCTTAGGAAGACAATGGAAGAAACAAAAAGAAATTGGGTTGAATGTTTAGATACAGTAAAACTTAATATGAAGATAACCCCATCAGCTCAGGGTGGATTAACACCTTTTGAAATAATACATGGCAGACCTTATTATATCCCTGATCTACAAAAAGACCTAAAAGATCCACAAGATGTGACATTAGCAGACTACATGAGGAAGATATTACAGTCTAGAGACATACAAAATGTTAATAATCTGCCAAATGATGTTTCTGAAGCCCTACAGTTTCCATGTGACATTCTAAGTGTTATTGACAACTCCTACTGCTGTGGAAATCCAAGAGAGGGCTACTTATACAAAGCACACTGTAAAGAGGTGAGCCTGTCAGTCTTTCCACCCACAGGCTAGGAAGTATTTTAAGTCTGACTACAAAGGGGTTGTTGCCATCTAGAGGAGGCTTCGTCTCAACGTCAGTGAAGAAACCAGCGATCTAGCTCTTAGGGGAGAGAGAGAGATACTAACAGGTAAATCTAAAGGAACAATGTTGTTGAAAGACTTAGTTTTGTTTATCATGTGTGCCCTGATTGTGTTAATAATATGCTGGAAATTTCCACAATCTCATGGTCTTCAGAAAGAGGTGGATAAATGAAGATTTCCATGGAAAGTTTGTATCGCCTCCAAGTTGGAGTGGTGTTTGTGCACCTGTTTATGTCACTGATCACACTTATGTCATTTCAGTTCAACCTTCCCTAAATAGGAGTAAGAGGGATCTCATCGTGTGAAGCCACATGACAGTGTGTAGGGATCAGATGTTCCTGAGGAATTCAAGCATAGATCAACAGGAAATAAGATTTTGCTAAGTTTATTCCTATGGTTGGGAGTAGGAAAGAACATACTTAGATTAGAAACTATATATTATTGACTGGGACTGTTTGTTAATGCAACCACAAAGGCTCTTACAGGACTGTCCACAGAAGTCACAGCTCTTCGACCGTAGTGTTGCAGAACAGGATGGTGTTGGACCTCCTGACGGCCTCGGTTGGGGGAGTTTGCGCTCTCCTGAACGAGACCTGCGGCCCCTACATCCCTGATGAGACCAACGGTGAAGATGGACACAGAGTGAGTGATGCTATACGCCAATTAAATGAAATTAAAAGGGGTATGCAGCAGGATGTCCATCCCGGCCGAGGAAGCCTTTTTTCGTGGCTTACTTCAGGACTGTGGTGGTAACTGTTTTTGAAAATCATGACCCCTGTCATCGCTGTGTTATTGTTGTTTTGCCTTTTTACTCTGTGTGTTGTCCCCTGTATCAGAGCAATGATATTAAGGATGGTTGGAGGAATGGTTGGTACAATGTTGTCCCCAGCTTCTGGACGAAGACCAGGGCTATGATGATATTATGGAGGAGGAATCCCTAAACTTAACAATAGTTTAATGTTTAATGAGGTGTATGCATAAAGCCTTTTGGAAGTATATACATGGATGTGATGTTAAACTAACCAATAAACAGGAGGGAATTGTTGGAAAAATGTATATAGGTTATCATTGTTTAGTTTAAATCATGCTTATGTCTGAAGTTCTACTATAGTGAAGATGATTCCTGTGATTGCTTTTTTAGTGTGAAAAAGTGTTTGTGGAAGGTTAAGGAATGAAGTCTGGAGTGGATCACTCCCTGGACATGACAAGCTTATACCATATATGGGAATGACTACTCTTTTAGGTTGAAATCTCTGTAAGAATTGGCTAAACCAATTCCCGCTTTTTGCTTGCAGGAATGCGAGTTGTAAATAAAAGGCTGGTTCAAGGATTTCTCCCTTTGTGAGAAGGAAGTCGCTGTTCTGGCAGAGGACTGTCTCACCCTTGCAAGTCAAACTTGCTTGGTTCACCTTGTGTCTTATTTTACACTTGTCTGTGTTTGTCAGCTTTCTAACTCTAACAAATAGCCCTTGTGAACTGCTTTCAAACTGGTATCAAAACAGCAGACAGCTAAGGTGGAGTATGTATACTATTGATGCAGACTACACATGTGCAAAGGATCGTATTAGAAGCACTTCAATGTCATCTAGTGTTGTGTTATTCAGACCAAGGCACACCGCCCTGTATGTTTTAGATGTATTCCTGCTTCAGCACACCTGATTTCAGTTGATGGCCTATTATCAGGCTTTTGCAGAATTGCAATCATCTGAATCAGGTGTGTTAAAACAAGGAAACATCTAAAACATGCAGGGCAGTATGCCTTGTGGACCATGGCTAAGTAACACGGAGGTGTTCAGTGTTATGCCCAACTACTGACTTTAAAATTTAAACATTTATATCTATAGTTTGTGCGACAGTCTGTACTGGATTGAGAAGCTGCATGTGTCTGCTATAATTCTGCCTTGTGTCCGGGTCAACCACTTTTTCTCTGACTGGAACCAAGCTGTGGACCATCAGAATGGATAATGACATAATAAGCAAGAGCTTCAACATTAGATATTTGCATGATGGCAAAAAACTTTAGTTTAAATTGCATTCCGTTTTTTTATTTGGTATTTTCGTGTACTTCATAATCAGAAAAAAAGTATCCTAGCATCAGATTCTGATCTCACATCAGCTTTAACATGTTTGTCTGCAGTGCAAACCCAAAGGGACGCTTTTGTATTTTTTTTCCTGCTTCCGCCCTGTGGTTTTTTTGACACCTCCAGACGCTCACTTGCAGGACTTCAGCCTTGTTCCCAAGAACATAATAGTAAGAAAGACCTGTGCATTTCATATGAGAGGTGTGAGAAGTTCTGTAGCTTCCTCAGTCCCCACAGAGCCCAGATGAACAAATTCTGAATATTCTGACAATCCTAGCCTATATAAATAAAAAAATCCATTTTTATTTTCTTTCAAGTTAAAATCCTTTCATTCACAACTTATTTCTTTAAACAAACATCAAAATGTTTGTTATGTATTGTATATATTTAACAACTTTAAACTATCACCCTTACGGGTGTCTTCATAGATGAGGATGGGTGGACTACGGTGTTGTCCGTGGGGTGCCTGGAACCAAGGGTCTAGGGTACCCCAAGGCTTGACCGTGCAGTGACCTACACCCTATATGTGTGTAGCTAATATGTTTTCCCCTGCTTGTTAGAAGTTTAGGAAAACGCATAAACCCAGTAGGAATATGGCCAAAATCCTTCTCTTTAAATTATGGGCTGCTGCAAAACCGTTAAACTGACAAAAACAATTGGTCAGTCTTATTAAGATTTGTCAGAACTCCCTGACAATTGTAACACTACATGCAGTAGGAAGCATAAGGAGATGTAGTGACCCAGTAGAAGGAAAAACAAGCACACCCCAACTAAGGCTGTGACCTCGCAGTTGCACACTGTCAATCTATTGGCTGGAATGGTTGCTAGGCAATGGTACCGCTCCAGTCCTTCTTCAAGAAGCATTAAATCTGAGTGCTGACAAAAAGAAATTAGGGAGAGTAGAATATATTTAAAAGAGAGCAGATGTTTTGAGTGCAAGCATTACTAAGTTTGAGTACAAGCAGAATGAAATCCTGCTCTTAAATGGATAATATGCGCTCTTGATGTTTTGCAGTAAATTTTCCCCACAGAGGTGGTATTATAGGTCATTAAACCACACTAGGAATGTAAAAGGGGAATACACCTGTGTTGGACCATTTGTTTGCTGAATATTGGGCCATTTACACATTGCTGGACACCACCAGGCCTTCCGACATCATCGGCCATTTTGTATCCAGTATTGTCCGCCACTACAAGTCCCAGTGGGTACTGCGGCTGGTAGGACGGGGACGTCCCAAGTCTGACGTCACAAGAGGTCTGACGTCACAAGAGGTTATATATGGAAGGCGGACGCTTTAAACCTTGGCTTCAGCTGGAGACCTCGACACGTTTACCACGCAACTGAAGCATCCTCTGGAGAAGAAGAGGCCCCACGTGGAGTCTTCATTTATTCTCCTTCGTTGGCCAACGAACAGAACGTTCATGACAGAAATTCCTGGAATAAGAAGGGCAGAAATTTCAACTTTATCGATCGAAGGTGTTTAGTTTAACACGTAACCAAAAAACCACGGAGTTTCAAGGAGATGGATCACCACCTTGTTTTTTGTTCTAGTCGACTGCTGACGGTCAGATCGTACTTTTCCCTTTCGCCAAGGAGGCCAAAGGACAAAGATTGACCGCTCTTCCCAAAGTTAACCGTGGACGCACGTTAACTTCCAACTTTCCCCCTCCTCCTCTCCCGCTCACGATGGCAGCCCTGAAGAATTGCTCCACAAAGTAATACCCATCCTTTATTATTTTCTTTGATTTCTTTATTAGTAGTCTGGGCAGGGTAGAGAGATAGGATTTTTTTTAGTGCGATCAGAATCGCCACTTATAGTCTGATGTTATGAAATTGTATTTGCATGCAACATTGTATTGAGTGCTGAAGCCGCCGTGTCTCACAAGTTTGTGTCTTTACCGTGCGAACACCGGAGCGCGGGTAATACTGGACTACGACAGTAACCTCATGGTGAAATTCACCATTTTCTTTGTTCCAACTTCACTGCTTGCTAACTTGCAGCCAAAAGCTTTATGACTCTTTGTCTAAGCTGAGTTTACAACTTTGCTTTGGGGGTTTTATGACAGCCCGTGTCCCGCTGGGCTACGCTTTCTGGCGGGCTGTTTTCAAACTCCGTTCAACACCACATTCCTTTGTCATATTACCACTTTTGCAATAACTGCTGGTTGATTCAATACACACACACTGCTGTTTTGCTTTATTTTGTTAGTTAGATATTTTACCCTTTTGTGTAGAACTTTGCATGTTTGAGTAGGTGAAGATTATTGAATCGGAGAGTTGATTGTATCAGGCTGATTGATTTTATAAATTTTCACGTAGATAAAGAGAAGGCGTTTTGTGTTTATTTTGTGCAAGAGTGATTTGTCAGTCAAAATAAGGCAAAGTGCCCCACGTTTCGGCAGAAACGGTCGATTAAACAGTGACATTTAATAATTGTAATTATCAGAGGCCTTGAGCCATAATTACAACACCAGAGGACAGCTCTGGTTTCAATTCATAAACGAGGATTTTGGTTAAGGAGTTAATTTTATCGGATTATCATTTTAATTATAATTCTTGATAAATATTCAATTGATCAATAATCTATAATTACAACACCTGTCAATGTGGCGCAGTGTGGCAGTGACACTGCGCATCCTCGCGAACGGTTGTTGAAGCAGTGTCGCATATAGAGCAGTTCGATGTGAAGACTTTTTACTGCTGAGCAGTTTATTGTGACACTGTGTATGGGTACATGGTCGTAGAAATTGAGCTTTGCGCATGTCCAAGTCCGCACACTCAAAGCAGACGTCCGTGGAGTCAAGTACGCCTGACTATGTTCTGCCCGTTAGCAAGCTGGTTAGCACCCAACATGTTTAGCCTGTTAGCTGGGTTAGCTAGCTAGTTCTTTCATGGTCTAGAGAATGGAAGAGCTGCAAGCATGGAAACGAGTGGGAGCAGGCGGAAAAGGGAAAGCGAAACAGTGCCCAAAGTGCGGGACTGCTTTATTATATCAAAAAGTAAAAATCGGTGAGCTCCGATTGGCGTAACCGGGTGTCATTACTGCCTGCTTCAAATTATAAAAAAAAAAAATTATAATAATAATGGGTCGGACTTTGTAGTAGTAGCCCACCTTTACCTTCTGTACAGGTAAGGGCCTCCTAGATTCCTCAAGGTAGTATTAAAGACCTATAAATGTCAACTACTCCTCCAGTTACTGATTCCCAAATCCTACATACACTCTTATGCATTTTAGTGATGCTTAGATCCCCTTAAACACACACAGTGGTCAAATTTCACACACAGTGATTAAATCACACACACACACTTTTAGACTTTGCAAAATAACCACACTGTGAGTTAAATCTAAATTCTTAGTTTATTAAACATGCAACTTACACATAAAACAGCATCTGCACTCAGATTGTTCATTATAAATCATAAACTTTATGTGAGGGGCCCACTCACCAATCACACCAACAGGCTTATCTAACTATAATCCCCATAGTTGCAGGCCTGGGCGAAGCTTGTGAGCGGTGAGACCCAAAACTTAATAGCCGTTTCACTCTATGCGCAAATAAACAAACAAAGCAGTGCCTGTTTAGTAGTTCAGTGCATACAAACTTGGATCCCAGCTCACGTGAAGAGGAAACCCAAACTGTGTCCCTAAAGTGACGATGCATTCATTAGTCCAACGGTCCAGGCTTAAACTCCAATGAGCGACGTCCAGGGGAGGAAAACATAATCCAAAGGCACTCTTTTAGCAGTCTATTAACACTCCATTTATGACTATTCTTCACGTCCAGACTGGAATGATAAAGAGGCAGTCTCCATAGTAAGCTGAGTTAGCTAAACTAGGCTTCCAGTGCAAAATCCACTTAACTTGCGAATGCTAACTGTTCAGTGTTAAACTGCTTCAAAGTTAGACAAAACATGCAATTGCAGGACAAACTTCGACCTAAAATGTCCATGAGCAGTCCGGAAAACTATCAAACAAGTTTCCATTACCGACCATTGGGTTAACGATCAGGAAACTTATTTAATTACTCTAAACTGCAGCACATATGTTGTCTTCTGTGTCAGTTTTCCCCCGTCCCCCATGTCAAGCTCTCACTAGACCGGGAATAGCCGGGTTTCAGTCACGTGATTTTGATGACGCGCGAAGAGGGCGCAATTTCAGATGGAGGGCAGGAAGTAAAATGTCAATGGAGGCAACCGTTGCGGAGAGTCCATATTGTAGGGATTTAGATCCAGTTTCCAGGCGACGATACAAACAGTTAATTGAGAGATATGTTGGATGTGACCCGTATCTCATCAAGTTGAGTGAGTTTTCGAGAGAATCTCAAGATTTGCCGTTAATCGAGGCTGTTGATATCACGAACTATCTGGTACTTCAAACGTCTTACTACACTAAACAGCAGATGAAAGCCTACAAAAGTCTGGAGGCCTATAACTTTTTTGTCAGCGGGTGGGTCCAGAACCTCGGCACCAAACGGCTCCGCGAAACTTACCGTTTGGTCTTTGCCAAGGTGAGTGTTAGTTCATATATTCATATAATAGTGGAGATGTTAGCGGTTAGCAGTAGAGGCTAAAACCAATATACAACGCCTCTCTACGGCTACATTAGCCTGACAGTCGTTTGTGTTTCAAGGTAAACCACTCTCAAAGATCAAATGAAACACCTCTCAAGACCTGGATTATTGTGAAGGAGGATGGAGAAGTCATTGCAGGTCATTGCAATTGCAATTGCAAGGCAGGGTAAGTAATTTATGTATGCTATTATGTTTAACACGATATCACACAGGTACAGCTAGTATACTGCCAGTATTCTTCCAAACCAGAGGTTAGAAACATGCTTCACGGTTAATCCTGTCAATTCATTTAATGTAATATTTCGTATTATATTAAGTAGGCTAGATTGTATATCAAAATGTGATGATATAGATGTGATGCTGCCCCTGGTAGATTGCATTTAAGGTTTAACGAAGGTCAATCTATAATTCACAGACTATCAGAATCGTGTTCTCATGTAGGGGCAGTACTATTTTCCATTGAAGCTGGGGTAAAGATGCGAGATACAGCTTCTTGCACTACAGAGAAGTGCACGTGGCTCATGCCATCACATGTAAAAAAGGTAGGATGACAGAATGGTTTTTGGACACTGTGTCACAATAGGCTAAATTAAGATGGTAACAAACAAATGTTTATGTTGTTTCCTTTGCCTATGTATTTGCTCCAGTGGATAAAGATACTATGTATTTATTGATCCCAGAACTTGAAAATTATTGGGCAGTAGCATAACATACAGAATTACAATAAAAAATATATATTTCAAATCACAATATGCCGTAGACGCAGACAACTAGATATCATCTTTATGGGCATAGTCACAATTCACTAACTGACACTTTCTGTGCACATGGAGTGTTCATATAACAACAAATATGATTTTAATCTTGACAGGATTTTACCTGGTTTAATACAATTAATATAGCCCAAGGATTTTTATAATCATACAAAATAGCTAAGACCCACAAAAACAGTTTGGCATTGCAATCCTGTGATGATAGGCTTACCATTTTGTTTGTTTGTTTGTTTACTAGCCATAATACATGCCAGATTTATACTGCATATAGATAAGTTAAAGACCACAGATATGTGGAATTGTTATCCTTTGTGTTAACTTATTTTCAGATTCCTGCTGCTCCAGTAGTTATGATCGACTTGTCATCAGCAAAGTCCAAAAAAGAAAAGCTTGATGGTTCCATCGACGGCAGGAGAACTGAAAACACGGTGGGGAAATCATTTCTATGTCCAAGAGTGAAGAGAGGGTCAGAAACGTATGCTATGTTTTTTAAGACATTAAGCAAAAACTACCCCAGGAGTGCAGCACTGATGGCTAGGGAGCCTTACCACAAAGAATGTATCCCTAAATCCAGCATGCTACCTAAAACTATTCTTGAATACCAAACAGCAGAGACTCTGCAGCTTCCCTCGAAAGAGCTTGAAGAGCTCTGCCAGGAATTCCAGCTAGAAGAGCTCACCCTGTCCAAAGTCCAAGCTGTAGAGAGGGCAACCAGAGGTCAAAGTGCAAGCAGGATTTGGTTTAAGCAAAGAGCTGGACGAATAACAGCCTCTAAGCTGAAACAAGCTCTTAAGACAAATTCCCAGCAACCATCCAAGAGCTTGATCAAGGCTATATGCTACCCAGAAGCATATAGGTTCACGACAGCTGCTACAAGGTATTTAGGGTTTGAATTAGGGTAAGACAGAGGTAAGATTGTGTTTATGAGGCTGTCCACTATGGACTAAGAAAATGTTCTATGAAATGGAACTATAAAGTTGTGGTCCATACTCAGTATTTTACTGTAGTCCTTTTTCAGTTAGAACACCTTTACTGTTTTCATTGTTTATTAATGGAATGGACAGCCTTGAAGGGTCATCATAAGTTATAGGGTTATAAGGCTAGCATTATACAGGAGTAGGACCAATCACAGTGGATAGGGTAACTGCATTTAAATTAATGAAGTACTTCTAGACAAACACTAAGTAATAATTTCCTATTTATGTTTTGTATTGTACTGTTAAGTTATGGAAGAAAACATGAATCCCAAGCAAGAGGAGCGTATGAGAAGCTGATGGGTCGGGGAGCATACGGGCTTCTCGTGTATGGACAGTGGTCTCTGGCTGAACCCCAAGTGGCCGTACATGGGGTCCTCCCCTGATGGGATTGTCACTTGTGACTGTCATGGATCTGGCATCTGTGAAACAAAGGTAAAATTACAGAGTACACTCAAACTCCAAAGTGAAGCAGGATATATGCTTTACTTCAACATTTAACATCCAGTTAACGCATAAATGTAAAGTGTAAACACTAGTATGAGCTATTTAGGTTAGATAACATGGTCTGGGGCGAAATATATATTTAATGCTACAAAGTCCAGGAATTCCGATTTTGTGTCAGCAGCAGTAAGGAGTCACAGCAGGAATCTTCAGGTACAATTTCGGAGCACAATATTTTGGCTTTTAGTCATTCAGATTTGCATCACTCAACAGTATTTGGGTATCAAACTAATTTTTTAATGTGTTAACTGGGAATGAAACTTAACATAAAATGGAAAACTGGCCAGGTTCACTTTTTTAGGAAGCCCATTTCCACCACTAGACAAACTAGGCACAAAATCCATTTGCTAATCTATTCTAAGTAATCTGTTTGTCTTTCTCTGATTTTAGTGCCCCCACTCTCACCAAGATGAGGCCAATCTGCGCTTGTGTGCTGATCAAAAGGGCTTCTGCCTCATCAATGATGGGAGTAATCTCACACTTGACCGAAGTCACGAGTACTACTATCAAGTTCAGGCACAGCTTCACATTGTAGAAGCTGAATACTGTGACTTTTGTAGTGTGGAACCAGAATGAATATTTTTGTTGAAAGAATTTGCCGGATCTTGAATTTTGGGATGAAGTTATTCCTAAAGTTGAGTGCTTTTTTAGGAACAGTCTACTTCCAGAAATACTAGGACAACAAGTTACACAAATACATGAGTAATATCCTAGGATATAGCCTTAGGTTTAGGCACTTTTAAAAGTGGGTTGTTTGATATAGAGGTGAGAGTAGATGACAGTTTGATATTGTTATGACCCAGTCTTGTTCTTTGAGAGTTCTGGCTATTTTATAGTTTGTTTACTGAATGATTAACGGCATTTAGAAAAAACATAAATCACATGGGTTTATTCCAAGATTAGATTTGTCAAATTGTTTTTTTAATTACAAGAACAATGTAATAATAAGCATGAACATATCAATTTGAAAACATAATTTACAGACTGACCCAACGGGTGAGGGCTGAGGTACTGAACTGATTTTTTTATATCTCCCATCTTTCTCCTCCTCCTTACTCCAATAGGACAACAGACTCCGAAAGATTAGATAAGACACAGCAAATAACTCCAATCTTGTCAATCAATGCTAGTGCCTCACCTGACCTTTGTTGCCATGTTTTTCTATGGGCATAGCTTTGCTCTGCAGAATCTGATATTTTCTTTTGATTAAACCTATGACTCTCTCAACATGAATACGCAAATTAGCTATTTTTCTAGTTTTTTTTGCCACCCCAAATGCTGATAGCTGTTTTCTTCCCTTGGTGAATGCAGGTATCTGTAGTGAAGCACAATAAAATCCCACACTATCACCTATATTGAACCCACGCTCTGCTAGGACAATATCTCCAGGTAACAGGTTTTTTTTAGGAGGCCACTCTCTAATGTGATCTGTTTATCACTAACTTTCCCTCCCCAAGCACAAGATATATAAGTGACATAGCCTTGGGGTGCAACACCAATCAGAAATTTAACAGTATGGTGATGCTTGTAGTTAGACCATGTTTTGTGCTTGGGCCAGTAATTAGACGGCCTCTCAATGAAAACTTCAAAACAGTCGACTATCACAGCAACTCTATGTCCAAATGCCTGTTTTAAATGCCATTGGCATTGTGGCCTGAAGTACATGTCGCTCTGGCCACTCAATTGAAAATTCCCAATCTCTGATGAAGTATGTCGATTACTTTATGCCAAACTCTAGAAGCAGTGGGCACAGAAATCTTAAACCTAAAAGCCAAATCTTTGAGCGGAAGATTCAGTCTGAGCCTCATCAAAACTAAAATGAACTGTTCAAATTTAGACAGCACAGACATAGGACCACAGGTGATGTAGGGCTCGCACAGCTCAAAAATCTGAAGCAAAACTAATAAATTGGGTAGCCCCGTGTAAAACTTTGTCTTGTCTTCGTTTTTTTCAAAGGACTCCCGGTTGAACTCTGTGTCCAGTGCCTTGGTTCGAAGATCTGCCAGCTCTGTTGTATTCTGTCGCAGAACATCCTCCATCTTTTCAATGTCATCCATTGATAGTTCAGTCTGGCATCCGGCATCTACGTAGCCTGTAATATAGCAGTGGGGAGGATAATAACTTAACGAATACCTTAATGAATTATGTGATTTGTTGTGTATCAATTTTTTTGAGAATCTTTTTTACAAACACGCAAGCTTTCTGGTTCATTATATACAGGATGTACACAAAATTCAATTTCTATGTTTCATTATGTTTTCATTTCCCAGATGGGTATTCAAAATCTTTTGTAAAATATATTCAAATTGAAATATGACCTTATGTTAGAAATTCTTAGTTTTTATACACTAACCCTCCAAGCACATAGGTGTACATAGTGATACATACATACATACATAGTGATGCGGCTACTCGTCGTCCTTCTCTCAGGCAAGGAAAACCGCTTCGCTCGGGTTGTAGAGACCGCGTTTCTGCTAGGGACTTTTCTGGGACACTGTTGCTTCAGCAGGCCTCGGAGAGAAAGTCAAGCCAGGCGTGTACCTTAATTCCCGTTTTTATGAATGAATACTGGGTACACAAACAGTTATTGACTCATACTTATCTTTGCATATGATCGGTGATCATATGAGACTCTTGGATCCAGTTTGAAGAGATTATGTCTTTTTGCCAGCAAAAAGACTTCAGCACGCTGTGTCCCTCTGTCCAGTTCCTCTCGGAGCTGCTTGGAAGAATCGGGCCATTGGAAAGGGGGTGTTTTTATACAGCCAGTGGCATCATGGGAAGTCTGCTGTTACCCCCCTTTCCCCCTTCTGAAGTTGTGCTGAAAGTCTGTTAAATGCAATTTATTTTGACAACTCCAGAAAAGTGTATACTGGACTTTTAATGTTGAAATCCATGGTCCCAACAGACTGAAGCTCATGTTTTGTTCGCAGATGTGTCGGTAAGGGCGTAACTTTGGGTCCAGCATTGGGGGGGTTAGGCACTTATTTTCAAGTGTACGATACCCAGCGTGCCGGCACTTATTTCGATTGCGAAAATGTGACGACTTGCACCCCCCCCCCGGCCCCCACCCAGTTTGAGAGAGTGACGGCACTTATTTTTTTTCACAAAAGGGGAACCATACTCTATTCACATCACATGTTTCAATTCAGTTTATTTATATAGCGCCAATTCACAACACATGTCGTCTCAAGGCACTTCACAAAAGTCAGGTACATACATTCCAATTAATCTTAATCATTGAACAGTGCAGCCAGATTCTGTTATTTATTCAAATTGGATAAAAAGTTTTTCTGTCTAAGGAAACCCAGCAGTTTGCATCCAGTCAGTGACTTGCAGCATTCACTCCTCCCGGACAAACATACTGTTCGGTACAGTATGAGGGTTAACTAAACTGTACTCAAAAGTAGAAGGTGTGACAGTAAACAGATGTATTTTGTACCTCTAAGCAGTGCTTTAAGTGGAAAAAATAAGTACCGGTGTTACACCAAATTCTGCGACCCATCATATTCTGCGACCGCAGGGGGCGATAGCGTACATTCCTCTGCATGTACATCTTGAAGACCAGCAAGAAGAAGAGTATTTACGTAAACTGCGTAAGCACTGATACATGAGAGATTGTAAACTTCACAGAATATTATTTCGGTTGCATTGACGGAGAAAATATAATGCATTTGTTTGTATTTGACGCTGAACACAGTTGGATGGACTATCGCATTGAATGCCAATGTGATGCTGTTTAAATATGTAAACCCACTATTAACCCATCGTTCAATAAATCGGTAAACGATAAATAAATGTTTCCAAGTGCTTTAATGGGCGGGGGAGGGGGTTCAAAACGGTTTCTAATATTTCTGCCACCTCTTCATTACAGTTAGCTCTCAGTTAAAATAATATGCAATCCCCAAATAGCCAGAATCACTCACTGCCCAGCAGCTGCTTCCACAAGTAAACGGTGAACGCCGCTGCTTGGTAGAGAAAGCAGATTGGGCGATAACAAATTGTTGCAGGGAGAGCGGGGGTTACATTACCAGATGATTATACATGCTACTGTTGTACCCAAGATTGATAATGAATAAAGACAGTTAACATGTTATTCATGTAAGATGTTTTTTTGTAAATCGAAATGGTGTTATTTTATTGGGGGAGTTATAGTGATTGGATCAGACTATTGGGGGGGTCATAACCCCCCTATGCCCCCCTGCTAAGTACGCCTATGTGTGATGAGAACTTTCAGAGAGCTTCCCTGAATTTCATCCCTTACTTTATAATTGTAAGAAGCAGGGTTGCTGCTACGTTTGATATTTAAACTGGGTTTCTGTTGCAGGACCGTACATCACAGGAGGATGCGTTGGTGCTTTGCTTTCTGGGATGTCCTCCTCAAGCTTCAACCACGTTGCCGATACCAACACATTGCAAAGATCTGTAAGTAAAGTACCAGCTTTTTGCTGGCTTTTTAAAATGGAAAAAAATACTATACTTAACTGCATTGACAGCTAATGGCACGTGTTTGTGTGAATCTCTCTAGACCTGTTTTATAATATATTTACATTGTGTTAAAACACAGGTGGAGATTTGTTGGCCATGGTGAGGCTAATGGATCCAGCAGATTAATAGTCCCGACCGATCCGGCATTGAGATCATGTTCTTGACTCGTATCGTACATGTGGCAAAAGATTTAGGCCGGTGCCCATCCTGACGCAACCCTCTGCATTAATTCGGGCTTGGGACCGGCACAAATAGGACCCAGAACACTGTGACCCATTTGAGGCTGCATTAAATGCATCTCTGAACATAATTAACTGAAACAAACATCAGACTATGTGCTCATGATGTCTTTGCAATAATCATCCTAAACAGTTATAGGGTGGCTCAGGAAGGTTGTTGATTCCCATTCCAGATAATATTTCCTTAAATATTATTTAACTAAATAAAGGCAGCTCATTAAACAACATTGAGAATTAATTATCCAGAAGTTTGTTTTTTTATTTAGCAAATCATTCTTTATATTATTTTATTAAAATAATGTTTTTTCTGATCTTGCATTGTGATTGTTTGTAGTTAGTTCCAAGGCTAACTTTATTAAACTCATTTCCAGGTTTCTCAAGATAAACTTTGGTTCTCAAACATAGATAACATTGAATGGTAATGCTGCATCATTTTGTTGGTCATTGTTTTTATTTTTATTGATTACCTTGTTCCTGTATTTGTATGTAGTTCATTGGTCTTCCTTATTCTTTAGCTTTAGTTGAGTTGTTCTAGTATAGTAAAGAGTTTGTTGATTGAAATATGTTTGACTTTGAGTTGACTTAGTTTTGTTAATAAATTCTTGTATTTTAAGAAGTTGTATGAATTTATTCCATGTGTGTGCAGAGTTTTGCTGCTCAGTACTGCCAGAGCTTTCTCTATTGTCCTAATACCACCGCCTTATTGGGCTGGTATTCACAGGACACTTAACAGACCAAATGGTTATTTACTTAAATATCAAACACAAGCATAATAATGATTATAACATTAAGAACAAAAAACATTAAGAACAAAAAAATAATTACAACATTAAGAACAATATTAAGAACAAAAAAAGGCCTGCTGGCAGGCTCTGAAAATATAAACACATTCAGTAATTAAAAGACATACAAAAATTCTAAATGTTATGATACAGAGTTTTGGGTAAAAGTCATCTTAGCTCATTTATTACAGTCATTTTAAATAGATTTGGACTCTACAAAAATATTTTTTTAGCATGCATCACGCATTCTGACTGCTTCATTATAATCAAACTGAGTTAAAAAATCAATTTGAAAACAGAAAGTTTTCAGGATTAAAGAAAAATCTACAAGGTGTGATTAGCCTAAGTGTCTAAATAACCTTACGTCTAACTTTTTTTCTATATGGGTAGAAGCCGGAGCACCCGGAGAGAACCCAGTCATATAGGGGGTAGCAGGAAGAGATAACCAGATGTGAATTTGTTTCACGAACTATATACACGCATATACAGGAAGGGGGGTGGGGGTGCGGTAAAAAAGAAGCACTCATGTTTTCCCAGGTTTGTAGAAAGACCCTGGCTGGGAGCCAACCTCTGCAATTTCCTGCAATTCTTTTAATGATCCACATCTAAACATCTGAATATTACTTCTTGGACTGTGTTTGAGCTTCACTCATAGTTCAGACCAAACCTATGAATAAACCTCACACAGAGAGGAGGTTAAAATACTGAAAGAGGTTGTGTTGTGGCAGAGATGCTGACAGTGTTATGGAAACCCAGAACATCAGCACTTAAAAGGTTTGAATATTCTTGAGAAAAAGCTCCTCAACCTCCTAAAACATGTCTTTTTTGTTTTAACCTTGACGAAGCCATCTGCTTCGTTTTCTGAGCTTGTAGCAAATGTTGTTTTCTTTGTGATAGGATCAGTCACAAAAGTTGGAGGTCTGGCTCTGTCCAAGTTGTCTGATTGTTTGATGTCAGTGGAAGTGGTCTTAGAAGCGGGTTTCTTAACGGAGACTTCAGCTGAGACTTGGAACTTGTTGTGTATAATGGTACCGACTGGACTTAATGTTTTAACTTCATGGTTATTTTTGGTTTTTACAGCTTTAGTGGGAGGAGAATTAATGAGAAAAGTGACTGTTTTTTTGTTTGATCTGGTCGGTATTTCTTGAGTTTGATCACAAATATCTGTTGAGAGTGGATAGGTTAAACTTTCTCCAGCTGGATTTACAGCCTTCAATTTATTTCCAGGATTGCCTTCTAATTTCACTCTGGAAACCCTCACAGGAGTGACAGTCTTGCTTTTGGGACTGATTGGTGTTGCTTGGTTCTGACCAGGGAAATGGGTCAAAACAGGGGACTCTGCAGTCGCTCCAACATGACTTACATACTTAAGTTTAGATTCTGTGTTTCCTTCTAAAATCCTACTGGAAACTGTCTCAGAAGTGATGGTCTTGCTTCTCAAACTGATTTGTGTTGCTTGACCTACAGACTTAAATCTATCTACCTTGTGTGCTTTCAGACTTTCACTGGAAATCCTCTCAGGAGTAGCAGTCCTACTCGAACTGATTGGTTTTGCTTGGTTTTGACCAGAGAAAGGGCTCAAATCAGGGGACTTTGCACTTGCACCAATAGGAGTTACATATTTAAGTTTATCTCTTGCGTCTCCTTCTAAACTCACTCTAGAAACACTATCAGGGGTGATGGTCCTACTGTTTACTCTGATTGGTTCTTCTTGTTTCTCACCACATAGTTCACCCAGGATTAGGGACTTTGTAGTCGCTCCACAAGAACTTAAAGCTATATATGTTTCTCCTACAACAGTCTTAGCAGAAATATTGCCAGGAGAAGTCGTTCTAGTAAGTGATTTCCCTGGGACTTCTTGCTTCTGACCAGAGAGCTCGTCTGAAAGCGGTGACTTTGACTTTTTTTTACTGCCGGGAAACACTGAAACATTTTTGGAGGTAAAACAGCAGTTTTCCATTTTCTTAAAGGATGCAGTTACATATGGACTATCGCTGGCACCAGACAGATGGTTCATGGTAATGAAGTCGTGATTTAATGCCTCATTGGGGGTGATCCTTTTTGGGGGGGTCATGTGCAGCATATCCTTGAGGAGGTCTACGAACAACTGCCAATCGTTTTTTTTAAAGGGATCGGGTGAGATTGTGTGGTGAACGTTGTCCATAGATCTCATGCCAAATTGAAACGCTCCAACAGGAGGTCTAACCTCCTTCCCTGTTTGTCTTGTGTATTCATGTGGCCTTTTAAATAGCCAATAAGATGGATTTTGCGAGACAAGCGAAAAAAAGGACTCTACATCTCCTCCACTGTCCAGTATATATTTCTCTGGCTTACCGAGCATCCTCACCATCACCTTCATGCATTCATATTCACATGTATTGGAAACAAATGGTAGCCAATGTACAGAAAAGCCAAGCTGCAGCCAAGACCCCACATGTCTACACCCTCGTCCATCGCAAGTTTGAGAAAGACCTCAGGGGCTCCGTAACCAACAGGCTGTTTGACGTCCTCGTTCAGTTTAGATGTGTCTTCAGCCAGACGGAAATCGATGAGTTTCACCCTGAGAGGCTGTGATACACGATCCACAAGCATAATATTATCAGGTCTAACATCTCTATGTGTCAGACCAATGCCTTTTAGGAAATCCAGGGCCACAAGCATTTGTTTAGCAACCACTCTGATATCACTTACATCCATAGGAGCAAAATTTCTCATTTTTATATAGTCATTTAAAGAAGTGTCTAGGTTCTCAAAGACCATGCAAACCTGTTTCTCGTATTCAAAATGTTCATAAAATCTGACGACATTAAGTTTGTCCAGGTCAAATTCTCTGAGCCTTCTCAAAACTTCAGCTTCTTTCTCTCCGATGTTCTGAGAGCAACGTTCAGTGACTTTTAAGGCCACTATTTCATCACTTTCAACTTTCTTACAGCGGGCGACTTGTCCAAAACGTCCTTTTGACATAATATTTTCAATGTAGTATGCATTTAAATCACTACAGACAGTATAACCTTTCCTGATGTTAATAAATCGACGGCAGTCCATTTTTCGAACAATAAAAGACTTTGAGAATTACAAGAGAACCTTCCTGCTTGGCTGTCAAGTAGAAATGACACCAAAATGGAATGGAAAAATGTCTTTGTGACATAAATAGCTTTGATCTTTGTTGGCGTGGGTGGCTACGTCATCGCGCACAATGAAAAGAAATTCCTCAGCGCGAGAGCGGTGAATGCGGAAGTCCCGTGGTACTCGGAGCGGCAGGCCGCGGCTCCAAACACGGAGCGTTGCGGCGTCAAACTCCGGCGTTTCTGAGTTGCAAACAGCGTTAAGAGGATAACTTTAGCGCATTTTTCTGATATTTAACAGCACGAGTCGCCCTGCCTCGTTTTATTCAAGGAAATACCGCTGATTCCGGTTTCTGTTTATGATTAATCCATTTGATACCCCTGCATTTAGACAACGTTAGCTCACTTTTAATGAATAGCATTTAAAAAATCCTTTATTATCCCACAGTAGGGAAAATAAGAATAAGAAGAGAGAGGGACTCCTGAACAAGAATGGTATTCTATAAAATATATAAACTGTTATATAAACTATATATAACTATATTTAAAAAACTATAGTTTATATAAACATTATATGAACTATAATTTCACCATGCATGAACTTTTATCACGCTATGCTGAGTCCAGACATTAAGAGGATTTCTTACACAGCACTATAATCCATTTTTGCTTCTGAAAAGTATAATAAGTTGGAGTCCCAATTTAAACAGAAACATTTTAAAAAGCTTCTGGACCCACTGCCATCTTGCCGACCTCCCCCTAAATTGGCATATTTTGTTGTTTTGCAAGTCCAAAGTCACCCAGAAGTGACGAAGTCTCCGCTCATTAAATGTGTGAGCTCAATGATAAACTGTTCAGGTAGAAGCCAAGTTGCGTAAAAACAGCGTTAATATGGTGAAACGGTGCATTGCTGCTGCTGGCAGCAATACTGAGACAGCATTACTTTACAATTAAAGTTGACTTCACCAACTTTAATTGTTCATGGTGTGCAGCTGATTTTAATGTTAAACTTTATCTTAGACTTTAAGGAGGATCTTCAGCTCTTTGGTTTGGCAGCTTCAGTTTGTGGTTAAACATCTTGACAGTTGTTGGATGGATCCTCTCCCGTCTCCTGCAGCGCCACCATCAGGTGGACCTTTGAACCATGAGCTGGACCGTCAGTCTGACTCTGCTTCATTCCGTGTGTCTGTAGATGATGGCTCGCTGCCTGCAGAGGAAACATGAGCAGCAACAGAAGCATCACCCCTCTCCTCATTATCAGCAGCAGAATCATGGTGGAATCATTTATTTTCTGAGTCTAACTGGACCTGCTCCCAGATGTTGAAGCTGAGCAGATTCTTCTCCATCAGCTCTGCAGCCTTCACTGAACTCACAGCATCATCTGATGATTTCTAGACTTCTAAGATGAACGGCTTCAGCTTGCAGTTAAAGTGCCTTCAGCACACTGGGATTAATGAATAAATACAGAAGATGACTGGACTGGAGGTCCATCTGTGGTCCAGTGTGGCTCCACACCTTGTTTAACATTGGTGGTAAATCTGGACTCAGGAACCACAGAACCTATCAGCTGGATCCACAAGTCCAACCATGTGACCATGATGGAGACAGAATGAAGGTCTTTCTTGTCTTTGGAGAGACAAGAAAGAGCTCTTACTAAACTGGGCATTGTAGCATGCTAGCACTTCCTTTTTGCTCTTCACAATAAAACGGAAATAAAATACATCAAAAGCATCTTATACTTTGCCTGCTTTTAATTTACACCAAGGTACTTTTAGCAGTTTCATAAACCTTTTACAACATAAAATGAGACCATTTTAGTAGTATCTACATAACATATTTAACTTATTTGAGCTTTTTAATCTTTTTAACTTACAAAATAGCTCATGAACTTCATCAAAATACTACACAGTCTTCCGGTGAAACCAACTTGGATTGGCCTATAGTCATGTGCTGATCTTTTCCCAGGCACTGGTTTGGGGTCCCTTTTTAAAACTTTTTTAAATGAGTAATGGAGTTTCTGAAGAAACTCAACTCCTACAACTTGTTATTGGCCCACTGTTTGGGATCTCATCAACCACAGCAACAGCAAGCCCTGTGGCCCTGAAGACATTTCCAACTTTCAGGTTTCACAGCTGGCGATCTGTCCAGGGTGTACCCCGCCTCTCGCCCGTAGACTGCTGGAGATAAGCACCAGTTCCCAGTATGGGAGAAGCAGGTATAGAAAATGGATGGATAGATGGAGGTTTCACAGCAGTATTTTCGATTCATTTAATTTTAAATGTTAAATTTTTTGATCCCCTACAGATTTATTTCTTTTTTTGCTTGTTTATCACACTTGTGATAAACATGTGAAATGTAATCTGAGTAAATAGTCATTTCTAAGACTTTGGGACTCCAGTAAAACATAGTAAAAGCCATTATCCACATAGAACCCCTAAATGACTCAGAGCAGTATTGATGACAGAAAATTCTGATCAAGACATCCCTAGTTTCAGTGTATGAATGATATAATGGTGCCCCACTCCTCCTTTATTTATGTAATGTTGGCTTAATTTGTAAAAGGGAAGGCTTTATTGAGGCCTTATGAAGAACCAGAGCAGATTAATAAGTGGCTTGTCTTCAAAGAATAGTTTGGTAAAAGAAGCCAAAGGGGAAATTTAACTTGTCCTCTTAAATTTACTGCTTATAAAAGATAAGACCCAGGTATTGGCTAGAGTAGTCTGCAGGATAATAGCTTTTATAGCATTGCTGAGGTTTACAGTTATCTCATATACATCATTTTGTAAAATCAAACATTTGTAGCTGTAAAAGCAATGAGTCATTAATTTTAGTGAGAACTTGGTACGTGTGTGTGCGGGAGGGTGCGCGCGCGTGTGTGTGTGTATGTGTGTGTGTGTGAGACAGAGTTCCTCAGACAGACAGGTAGATGTGTTTAGTAAAGGATGAAAAAAAGCATTGTGGAATATTCAGCTTGACAGCTTCCTGCTGTGTTGTGTCTCCACTTTCCAAAAGGACTATTTTAAGAGCTAATATATTTCTATTTGTCTTCTGCTCTTTCTGTTTCTATTACCCAAAATGACACAGTGCTTTTCCCCTTAATTCCCAGTCTGCTGCCGACCCTTTACTCCTGCTCCTCCCCTCCCTTTCTCCCTTTCCGAGTAGAGCCCTATAACCAGGAGTGATTTGATTACTCTGCGTAGCTACGGTCCCTCATTGTTATCAGCCTTCATAAATGTTTAACGACCATTAAAGAGAGCAGACGGACAGGGGGGATATCTTAATGCCTAAATGACCATTACCCCTCTCCATTTACAGATTAAAAGCTTTATTTTGTTTACTCCGCCTACTACTCATCATCCCCTTGCTTATCCCTCTTGCTACATGTGTCCGTTGGGGCTCCACAGAATTACTTTTTGTTTAGGAAGATGAGGGCGAAGAAAATGCATTACACAGAACAGTAGAAGTGTTTATAGACTCATTCACTTTCTATGTTGAATTTGCCCTGATTTCTCATCTGCTTCCAACTCTTTGACATTTTCACAAACCATGAATTATGATCACTTCTATTAAATCCTGAAGGAGAGTGTCAGGTCATCAGTTTGGTGAGGATCACTTTTCTTCCCTTTCTAAATGAAATGTAAGTGTAACAATAGGGCAGAAACAGGGCATCTCTAACAGGGCTAATCTTTTCCTGGTACTGTATATCCATCTTCAGCTTTCTGTGTGGATCATCTAGGTTAATGGTTACTAGGTTCCACCCGAACCAAACAACCTGCCGTGATGGTGGGAATGTAAAGTTCTGTACAAAAGGTTTAGAGCAGTAAAATAAAAATACAAAATAAAAATATGTCGACTGTCCACCTAATGAGTCTCTTACTTATTTGCATGTCCAGTAAATGCCATTTATCATATTTTGATTGGTCAGACCTCAACTGGAATATTTTACACTAAACATAGACTTTTTAAAACCCATTTTAAATGAGGATGTGGGTATGGCTTTGGTTTGCTCGCCCAGGGCACCATTCATGCAAGAACCGTCACTGCAGTGATCAGCCTTGTTCTTTGACAGCAGCTCTCTGAGCTCAAGCAGGGTTTATATAACAAGATGTATATAACAACCTTTTTCTCACGCTTCGACAGTTCTTCAGATGCGGTCAATCTTTAGCTGGTGTTACCTGTGAATACCGAAAATTTTTAATTCTTGGGGTTTTACAGTTCAAATAAATGAACTAGCGGGTGTCTAGTATATTAGCTAAGGGTATCCATTCTGCTCCTTCAAGGCTTTTATTTGAAGAAGATTATTTTCTTCCAGATGCCTGTTTGGGCTATGAGCCATATTTTTTGAGGACACACTGATTTGTGTCTCAAGTGGCTCATTTGTTGTTTAAGCACCAAAATACTACTGTAGGTCTTCAAATATTTGAAAGCTGTTGGAAGTCTAACTGTGTAAAGAGAGGAGAGTAATGAGGAGACAGAAAAACGAAAGAGTTAAATCTCTGAAGAGAAGTGTTACAAAGGAGGATGAGGGGTGTGTGCATGCATTAAGGAGGGGTCTATCACATGGAAGGGTGGCAACTGATACACTGTTAGATAAAAAGGAAAAGATCAGTTAAGACCTGAACCCAGACAGGCAGGTGGTTTGAGATTAACCTCTGAGCCTGAAAATACTAATTCCAGAGCTGCTCCACAGAGACTGGAGAGCAGCACATACACAGACACACACACCCACACACACACCCACACACACACACACATAGACAACAGTAATGTCTAGGTTAGTGAGTGCACAGCTACTCGCTGACATATACAGAAACTTTCCCACACTCATATGCACTCTCTCTTTGCAGCACACAAGGTCAGATAACATAAACACCACACACACACACACACACACACACACACACACACAGCAGTTTGCTGAGCAGCAGCAGACTGGTCCTGATTTTTACCAGTGGGAAAGAAACATCCATGATTATTTAATAGGCCTCACAATGGACCTCACATAGAGCTCTGTGTGAGTGTGGGTGTCAGTGTGTGTGTGTACTTGAGTCTGTGTGAAGACTGCTGCATTTAAGACTCGCACAGAGACCTCCGAGCATGACGCTCAACGGCTCATCTGGCATGTAGGCCAAAAGTCGAGTTAATAACCCATGCCATATAAATAAATGCTCACTTGACTACATATCGTCACAAATTGCTACAACGCATTAGTAATTCAACTGAGACGATCTTTATAAAAGCTTTTGCATTTGCTCCTCCAAACACCTGGGGCTCTATCGTTGTGAATCAATGACGCAGAGCACAAGAGCGCAGGGTGTGGTGAGTGATTTGTGGTAATTTTTGTGGCCCGAGGTGCTCAGCCAATAACTGCAGCAGAGGTGCAAACAGCTTGGGATTAGTCAGAATACATTAACAGCTAGGGTGCTGATGACCAATCATTCCTTTTCTTTATTTAATTTTTTCTATCATTGTAAAAGCAGAACCCTCAGTGATAATGTGAGGCCCAAGTGTCCTTGTGTAGAAGGATGAGCAGCATTGTCACACCACATTAAATGCATTATCTTTGGATGAGACACATTCACTTACAGTAATTTTGTTGTCAGAAGAAAACTGCTGCTCAATATAGAAAATGGCTCCTGATAAAGGATGAGGTCACTGATATATCTCTGGACACCATGTAACGTGCTATGTAATCTAAATCATCAGGTGAATATATTTTATGACAAAAGTTCAGAAAACTTTCATATTTAGAACCCTGTTTAAAATATTTCCTTTGTGTTCTCAGGATAGATTTCTGTTTTTAACTGGTTTCCATGGAGAAACAAAATGATCTTTAAAAAAATACAGTGGATGTAAGAAGTCCTTTTAAAATGTCAAGTTTTTGTCATGTAAAACTGGAATAAATTCTAGCATCCAGCCTTCGTGGGTAGTACACATTGTAAAGAAGGTTTAGCTGTTCTACTACAACTTTATTTATAATATTCATAATGCTCGTTTGCATTGTTTAGCTAAAGTCATAGTTTGAAGACAGATTACAAATGCCCATCACGATCTTAATGTACAAAGGATTTAGTTAGGAGAAGAGAACCTGAAACCAAAAATAAACAGCAATGAGATGGTGTATCTCATTATAAGAATTGACTATTTTCTTTGAAATGTAATAAAAACATGCTGGATCATCTCTGGTTTGGAAAAAGTTAGGAAAACCCCAAACCCTTCGTATACAGTGATTTCATATTAATTAGAATGCTGTTACTCAACAATTAACCTAAGGTTGCTCTGTTTAAACTCAAACATTTAGTAGTGTCAGTGAAATGTAAACAGTAAAACTTCCTCTGTTTTGTGGCATGTAGATGTAAATGCGCATCAGTCTGTGTGCTGAGGAGCATAAAATGCATGTGAATTTACAAATAAAACTGAATGGAATCATATTTCAGTGTATTTAGGTGAGATTTAGTTCTCTGTAGTTTATTATTGTCAATTTTGCATAGCTGCGGCACATTACCAAGGCAGAGACAGATTTTTGGAGACTTCTTTTTACAACTTATGGCCTGCTCTCAGGATTGACCCGTTTGGACAGCCTGGCCTGGGTACGCTGGCAATTGTTTTAAATGTCCTGCACACAAATTGTTTTGACACCCCTTAGATCTACCAGACTCAAAAGCTGCAACAATCTTCTTTCTAAAGGTCTTAGACAGCTCTTACTTTTACAGTCAGAAGAACACTATTAAATGTTTGAGTTTACACAAAACACACATTGACGGGTTTTATAAAATGTATATATATTTCTTAATAAAACCCTTTGCAAGATATAAAATGTGTATTAATGAACTGTGCTATACGACAGAGACATCTTACACACAGACCAATATTGAGGACCAACACTAAGCAGTAAAGTTTGTGGAAATCTACATTTCTGTCTGTTTTAAAACCATGACTGCATTATTTTGGTCTCTGTGGTCATGGTGCCGATACAGTGTAGCTTTGGGGTGACTTAAGCTAGGTTTATACTTGACGCATTGAACATGACGTGAGGATGCGCATGCCAACCGGAGAGTTGCGGTGTCGTGGCACCTATGGCATTTCCAAATCTTTGTAACGTGGCGAGGACCACGCACACATCGCACCATTCAGAATCAACGAAGTTTAAGATGCAAACATTTCACGCACAAATACAGTGATATTTAATAAATTAGAATATGGGTTCAGATGAAGCTTTTAATTTATTGAATATGACTGTAAATCACTTCTTCAGGAACAGAAAAGAAAAACAACAAATCAAAAAGGTGAAGAGAAACATAGATTACATGAATTAATGTGTATAAAGTTTTTATAGCTTTTTAATTGTTAAGAGTCTGAAATTGTATTTAGGTAGAGTTTTAGATCATTTACAAAGAGGTCACACTGGTGTTTCCTCTTAAATGTTTTACTCTTATGAATCTGAAACAAGAAACAGAATCACCTTGATAAGAAACATGGTTTTTAATAGTGCATGCAGCCATTTTTGGTGCGGGATGTCAAGCACTTTTCTCTTTTACTTCATTTCCACTGGTTGTCTAGCACACTGCCCCCTGTGTTTTCAGAAAATACTGCAGTAATGTTAGCGTTATTTATATGATTGACTGATTAATAATTTCCAGTATAAACGCCTACAGCGCTGGTTAAGGTTCGTGCGCCATCAGCAAAGTCCTGCTCAACACCCTGAAACGTGCTTATAACTGAGCCTTTACAGACTGAATCATCAGCGTTTCCCACATGTTGTATGTGGTGGCATGTAACTCAGGTAGGAACATGTCTCAAAAGCATGCAGGGATTCATATATCTAATAAAATTGACTTACATATTTCTGTGCTCCACACCTGAAAGTGTTCTACTGTTTTCTGCCTGATTCATGATGCAGCACTTAAACACTTCAAAAAGCTGATTTTCAGTTCCCTTATGTCTTCCTTCGATGGCTGAACACTGTCTGAATAGCAAACTTATATGAGGACACTTGAGGCTGACAGGTGGAGGGGAGGTCTACAATTTAGCGGTTATATTAAATATTCTTTTGGAGGTTGAAAAAATAAACATTAAAATTAATATAGGCTTGATTAATTTGTCTGATTGCAAACCACAAATAGGGGAATGTGCATAAATTTACTCCCCAACTTTGAAAATCAAGATAAAGGTTTATACTCTATACTCTTATAAGAATCGTTGGGTTACCGGATTTACTTGTTGTGTTATATCTTATATGTGAATAGGACATGCTGGCTTACTTCTTAATAACAGAGTACTACTTACAGTGTGCTAGGGTACTTAATAATCTGCAGCTGAAAGGATCCTCTCTCCCTACTATTAGCCCTGTGCGGTTATCTAGTCCTGCGTTGTCAGCAGGACATGTCCACCAGAGAGTGCAAATCACTGGGAGCTTAGTTTAGGATTGTTAGGAACCTAAAATGAAGGCAGTTTTCCCAGAGAATAAAGTTCATCTATGCTTATTTGAGATCTGCAAATCTCACAAACACTGACAGTATTTCACACTAGATGGTGGCAATGGTGGTCCATATTTAAATTATAGTCGACATGTTTTAAAATGGTTCTCTGTCTAGATAAGTAATGAATTCCTCTTCATCTGTTGTTTGACTACCTGCTCATTTACTGCTAGTTTAGCAGACTTGTATTACTGGTATTAATCTTACTTGTAAGACTGAGGCTAGTTTAAAGCAGTGCATATGGTTATGGGAAGGTCCTCAGAGGTGTAGTAAACATAGCATCTCTTTCTGCTGGTGCTTGCTTGTGTGTGTGTGTGCCCTGCTTTGTGCCAACATCAAATGAATTTTCAGATATTAGTGTGTTCTCATCAGTCCCACACTGACAAGCTCTATTAAAAACACCCTTAGACTTATTCTCATCACAGTTTGACAGGAGTAATTCCCATGGCAAGCAAGAAGACGAGATGGAAGCGAACAGAATTCACACCGATCCAATTTTAAAGTCTATTTTTCCCTTTTTGCTTGTTTTATTTACCACATAAGACCTGGGATAACATGGACATTCTCTGCTAGTTAATAGTAGGCACAGAAGATATTTTACAGCTCCAAATGGAATGAGCTAAGCAGTATTTTCTTTCTTTCTCTGAGGCAGACTTTTTAGTGAGCTAACTGCGGGTGTGAAGGTATTGTCACGGAGGCTTGAATCTTGCTGTATCAGGTCGTTTGTTTAGGTTGCAATCTGTCCTGTACTTAAAACTAGCGCCTGAAGGAAAATCAATCTGCCTGTAAAGTCGATTCAAATTACTACATTCCCTGCATGTAGTACATATGCATCATTATGTATGTGCATGCTTATAACCGCCACCATATGTTCGAGCACACACCCTCCCTGGTGAGTGAGACTATCCTGTTGTTACTAGTGACTTGATCAATGCAGACTTTTCCAGAAGCACAGAAATGTTTTCGTTTCATTATCCATCTGCTCTGAGTGTAATCTCAGCCGTGCCAAGCAACAGATAGGGTAGCTGTCAATCTCATTGTTCTGGGAATGTGTTGCTTAAATCCCTCTTTCACTCCATCAATCCCCATATAAAAAAGGAAGAAATTTTGCATCATTATGCATGTGCATTATTCTTTAACTGACAATTCCAATTTTGTAAAGTTCATTTGATGAAAAACAACTGAAATCATATCACTGAAAACTTTATTTATTTATTTATCATTTCATTTAGCAGCATCTGTCTGTCACCGCCAGGCACCAACTTTGGATCATCTTTATAAATGAGAACGAATAAACCACTGTTTTATGTAATTTCTGTTAAATATTGAAGCCACAATCAGCAACAAAAGGAAAATAATGAAAAGCATGAGTATACATTTCCCCAGCTAAAATTACTGATCTCTTTTAAAAAATATTACCTCAAAGAATCTTAGACAAATAAACAGCTTTTAGGTGTTTTCATTGTTAAAGGTTTGATTGTTAGTTCATATTCTTGACAGCTCCATTGTGCCCAGTCTCCACAGCCTGCAGGGGTCCTTTCTGGAATTTCACTCCAAAGGTTTTCAATTGGATTTAGGTCAGAACTCTGGTTTTTATGCCATTTAAAATACTTTTTTCCCTTCCAGTAGTTTGTTCTGCTGCTGAATGTACACTTCAGGTTGTTCACCTGCTGAAAGACCCAATAATTTTGACTCAAATCTTGTTTCCTGGCTCTGGGTCAATTGTTTCACTCAGCAAATGACTTGAATTGACTATTCCTTTCATATTCTTGTTACCTTCAGTACCAATAGGGTAGCAGATTTGCATTGTGGGAAAAATGAAACATCTTAGTTCATAAGAAGTTTATTTCTGCAGCAGCATAATTATATTCTGTATAAGGTGTCTTCCCGTTGATTAACCCCTTACTGCCTAAATTTGTCCACAGTTATGTAAACAGTTTGTGTTTTTTCTGTCAAAAGATTCCAAATTAAGAAAATATTAAGTAAAGATTATACATTTGAATATAGGACATGTAATATGTATATAAATGTAAATATTCTGTTTTGAAATGAGTGAAATAGGCACAATTGGGCAAAACTGGACCAATAGATGGCAGCACAGTAATACCAATAAGATCCTTGGTATGTGTTGAATATGCAACAAGTATTAATGGTATTCATGTATGCAACCTTGGCTGCGTGGCGGTTTGAGATGAATTTGTGAGACTTTGCTACGATGCAGAAAAGCAGCCAGAACATGGACAGTCTTTGCAGGGACATGGTGATTTCCATAAATTAGAGGATTATAATAGAGAATTTCCATGAAGTTATCAGTAATAGTTTCCTCACCTGTGGTAGACAGATGTCATATGATTCTGAGTTTCATCAGGCACAGCCCCCATTTTAGCTGATTTTAGCGTTTTATAAAACAAATGTGGATGCTCAATTGATACAGTGTTAGCCAATGTGAAACATGTAAACTTTCTCATGTCAGTGTTACTACACAAGGTTATGGTGGTTGAGTGATGTCACGCTGCCTCAGATGTAACTCATCCGTCTACCAAGAGCAGAGCAAACCTTTGGATTTTATGTCAGAACGTCCCGTGGTACGTCCCAGTCTTGTGCTTGTCCAGGTCTCATAGTGTTTGAGAAATTATTCTGGTGGACTGATGATACAACATGCTACAACTGCCTAAGACAACAGTAGCTAATATCAGTCCTTTGTGAAAGTGAAAACATTGAATATTCTTTGATCTAGCGATGTGTTGTACGGATATGAAGGGTTTCAGTTTCAGTTGTTTTAATTTATTGATAAATTAAATAAATTAAAATTAAATTGAATAATAAACTGAACCTGACTACATCGTTAAATAATTAGAATGTAGGTAAATGACCTTTGACTGGGTCGAATTCACAGCTATTCTGTATACAAATTAGATGATTTTCTGTAATGTGGCTTGAAATACCTTTTGTTGTGAATGAGCACTATAAAAATAACTGCGAGCACAAACTTTTTGGCTTGTCTGCCTTCATGAATATGCAAAACATATGATGAAGACCCAAACGCGCAAATTCATGGGAGGAGGATATGCAGATGCCATTCCTTATCACCCGCAATGCGATTTTCAAAGCCTGAAATGGTTTGCGGGCGCAATTTTTGCGTGTGGATTTAGCACATTTGAAATGCAGGTGCTAACTGGGACGCAAAAATGTCTGCTGTCACTTTGGCCAGAAAGAGGCATAGATAGAATGACTGATGACAGGGAGAGAGAATCTTCTGTACATGTACCAACAGATCGTGGTTGTCAAAAATAAAAAAAAATTAAAAATAGATGAGAATAGAGGATTCTATGTAGGATTATCTAAGGTCTAATTTGGAGCCAATCACAAACAAAAGCCATGATATTTCTCCTATGGTAAAACTCCTTGCAACACTTCATTCAACATCATTCAGCGTAACATCGCTGTCAGATCATCTGCTGAACGCGCACAAACCTGATCATGGCAAAATGTGCACATAACTGATCAAGCGCACACAGCCTGTAATCACACATCATGCAAAAGACCCACTGTGCTTCGATGTAGATAATATAAGTAAAGACATTATAAGGCAGATTAAATCCTTCATTTGCAAACTAGATGCTAAATCATTTCTTAGCATGTGAAAAATCACCATTTTACGGCAGCTTTTCCATGTGGTAACAAAGACAGTGTATGCTTTAACCTTGTCTCTAAAAACACATTGCTTTGTTGACAGTGACATTATGTCATTGCAGGGCAATCGAAGCTGGATCAGTTTGAATATGTTGTTTAAATGTGAACATATGCCAGGGGAGGGTTTTGTTTATACAGTAAAAAATTATTTTGTGTCACCAAAAAACAATTTAAACAATCCATATTTGCAAAACAAAACAAAAAAAAATGAATTCAGTAAAATCATTGGAAAATAATTTATTTTTACACACATAAATATTCAATTTACCTTTTTTGCAGGACAGTTATGTGACGCTATGTTTAAAATTAGCAAAGCTATAACATACAGATTGCCAACTCCTACAACAATCTATTTTTGTGTTGCTAATATTACGTTCAAGCTTAAATAATGTGGCTGTTTATGATAAACTTTGAACTCTCAAAAAAAAACGGTGAGTCTCTGAAAAGAATTAATAGATCAAGGGAGACAAATTAGATAACAGACATATTTGTCTTTTATATTGTTAATATTGATTAGCCAATTTGTTGCGAGTTACGTTGAGCAAGATAAGAGAAGAGCTGTGAGTAGCACAACAAAAGTTAACTAACTGTAACAGTCCAGCAAAGCAAGGGCCGAACAGAACCAAAGGAAATAATCAGCAACTGGATCATTTATAATGATGCAGCGTAACAATGCCTGCATATTTCTAGCAACAGAGCAGAGGATCTGTTTGCTTTTCCTCTTGTTCCAGCCAGTAGCACACGCAATTTCCTCATTTAAATAGGGTGGTCTGCACCTGTTTTGCACCTGCTATCATTGCACGCGCAGTCTTTGAAAATCGCATGAAACACGCCCACTTATTGCACTTATTTATAGTACACCTAAATTAGCACCTGCTATTTGGGATCTTTGAAGATCAGACCCTTAATGCAATCTGCTGGTTCTGGAATTAAAACTTGATTGGATTGAACTGGAAATTGTGATATTGAACTGAATGTAAAAATGATACTTGTGACTGAAATAAACTGATTTTGTTTAATTAGATGTCGATTGGGCTTGCTTTGGTTTGATTTAAAGAACTACACAAAGCAAGATCCATAAGTAAACACTTAAGTTTGATTTGCATTCATTTGACTCGCCTTAACCCGAACCTGAACCACTTTTAGGATCAATTTGAGACTGTGAGCCAGGCCTTCTTGTCAACATCAATCTCTGACCTCAGAGATGTTGTTCTGGGTGAAGGGTCAAACGTTTTCCATGAACACACGCCTTATACCTTTTAGAAAACCTTCTCATGTAAAAAAAAGCTGTGGACGCTACAAAGAGTTACAGTGACATCATATTAAACAATATGGATTAAAACTGGGTGCAAAGTAGGCAGATTTCTCCCCAGGGAGACAAATAAAAAGAGTTTGACGTTGACTTTTAAGTCATATTCATATGTTTGTGAAGGCAGATGAGTGTTTTACATATAAATAAAGAATCATAAGTAAACGTCTATAACTTAGCACTTTATTAATGCCATAATATAAATCAATGGTTACTTCTCCATAGGCTCTAAAACAGTCCCACCTGTTGATTTTAGTTATTTTGACAATGTCAATACATTTTCTTCATCTCCTGCTGCAGCATATATTTGCAGATTTCTCTGCTGCACTTTAATGCTGCCTATTTCCTGTTCTAATGCATGCAGAAGATAAAAATAAACAGCACAAAAAGCTTCATTATGTAAAAGAAATAATTTCAAAAAACAACAGCAGAACCTGAGGTAAAGAAAGGTCAGCTTGTACATTTATTTTATTATTCACAGGTGAATACAGCAGAGGCAGGGAGTGCTTCATATTCCCTCTGGGCACATTCAGTGGGGCAAAATGACACCGGATGAATGGAAATTGAAATATTTCATGCGAGGCCACATATATGCCCACTGAGATACCAAGTTTTAAAACAATACAGCTTAGAACCAACCACTGATCTTTAGTCACTGGGGCCAGCGCTTGAATGTTATTTTTTTCAATTTACTTCGTATTTGTGTGCCAGACAGCCCACCAGAGGTTCATGTGCTTACAAAACAATCATCAACAGTCCAAACAGGTAAAAAGCACAGGCCCAACGGAGTGTCAGAATATTACACACTAACATGGAACAGAGTGGGAAAAGCCCTCTTGTGGGCTTTGTGGTTCCCTCACTCCAACGATGTACACTGACATGCTGTAGACAGGAAGCAAGTGTGGAAGTGGGCTAGATGGTGGAGTGGTGGGTTTCAGCCTCGGTCAATGTTTTTTAAAAGAATTTACATGGAACAGTTTCTGTCCTGGGATCTGACTTTAGTGTAGAATTAGGAAAGGTTCAAATGTGACAGAGGGGGAGATTTGTCCATTTTTACAGTTCCCCTCCAGGGATAGCTCCATCCATACGGCTGTCCCCATTTTGGAGAGACAACTTTTCAGACTGCACAGCCACTCGCTCATGAAAGCCAGCCTCATTTCCGAATCTGCAACTGTTTGAGCTAGTGTGTGAGCGCATGTGTGTGTGTCACCGCCTCAATCTCCACAGCGATGATGGCCTATTCAGCCAGGCACCTGCCGGGATAAGAGCTGGGGGAGGAGGAGGAACGGCTTTCACTCAGTGAGTCAAATCGGGGAGGGAAAAACATGAAAATGGCTGCCGTGCCCTCACCAGGTGTTGGTGGATTGAAAAGAATAAGACTTCCGAAGATCATTCAGCTCCATTTACCTTTTGGGATCACCCGGGGTGCAGCAGCCTAGGTGAGACACAAGTATCCATGGCGACAAATTGCAGACAGTAAAAGGATTGTGCATCTGTTACAGCTGAAAAAAAAACATTCAGCTAAAGAGACAAAAACAGCAAGCAGATATCTCGAATAGCTATTCATGTGTGATGAAAGAGAGTCTTTCAGAAAGTTCAGGAGGTTTATCGGGTGTCCATGGGCCTGGAGGGGTATCTTCCAGGAAGTCCCTGTCATTTCCTTTCCTTTCTTTTTAAATGTCCAAAGCTGATCCCACTCAGAGTGTACGCATGGGATGACCGGTCCTGTAGCAGCATAAATATTCTCATATAGGTGTGAGAATATATCGATATGCCACCAAAAATACTAATGCATGAACAGTAAAAGGACAAGACAAAACCCACAATCCCCTTTTTACACAAACCTTTGTCAGAATTAATAATAAAACGTGCTTGTTAGATACCTTAAACTGTTGTTTCAATGAACTGAAATATGCATGTTGAAGTGTTGTATTTCTGACAGATTGGATGACTTTCAGAACTGACCCGGAACAGAACTGTAACACACTGATAAAGATTTAACACAAATGATATTTCATTTATAACAAATACAGGTCACAATACATTCTCTGTTTTTACTGCTACAGTATAGCTACAGTATGAGCAGTAATGACTAATAATTAATGATAAACTTTAAAGTTGGTTTTTACATCATTCTTAGGCAAAGCAATTATTCATTTAATTTTTTTAAGGCGCTTATTGTGACATATCCACAATGAATGTTGTTTGGGGAAAAGACGCTATATCAAGTGCCAGCTGTCTATGAATAATGACTTATATCTCATAGAAAAAACATCATAAACATAATATTCAATTTGAATTGGATCTGTCTGTTGTTTATAGATCTGAATGATGTCCTGTGGAGAAATTTTCCAAGATTGCATGCAGCTGGTGAAGGCCCATTGACCATCCTGAGCCTTGTTCTGCTGGAGGTTTCTTCCTGTTAACAGTGAGCGGTTTCATTCCACTGTTGGTCTGTGCTTGTTTAGAATGAACTGCTTCATAGGAAGATTTCAGGTTTCCCTAGACTGACAAAAGCCTGAATCTGATAGTATGGAAATACTTTTTAATTGGATTAAATTGGACTGTCTGTAATAGGATAGAATTTAAATGTAACTTAAATAAATTGACTTATGTGGCCCTAATGTATGTTCAAAACACTTGTTTCCACGGTACATCTGACAGGTCTTGTTTTAAAGATAGAAGTCAATCTCAGCTTTTAAGGAATCCTGTTTTGATACCAATGCAAAAGCTGGAAGAGTTATCATGTCTGTTAGTTAAATAAACAGCCTACTGCAGGCCAGGGCAGATAACCTGGCTACTTAACTTTCTAATGTCAACATGTTAGCTATTAAAGTTACTTCACAAAGACCAGAATGGAAGAAAAGTGACTTGCTTCCCCTCTAATACAACTCTACGTACTTACATACTGCTGCTGAATTCTCAAATTCTTAGCTCTTCCACCCAAATCACAATATCAATCATCTTTCATCTCAATATCAATCATCTTTCATCTCACTTCTCGGGACTAAATTAGAATTTTGAGCTTTATCTACAAGATGTCAATAAATAAATAATGGTTTGAATATCGTTGTCCTGTACATAAAACAGCTTACTCTGATCTCAAACAAAATCCGTAACCACTATTTTCTCACCTTGAATATGTTTGACTATGTATCAAAATCAATATAACAATAAATGAAGACTGTACTATTAGAGCTATATAATAATCAATAGGGCTTCAATATAAGATATTTTAGCAGAACATAAAAACATTTTGTATGTCTGTTTTCAAACATAAGCAGCTGGATGATATTTACATTTTAATTAAGTAGTTAGTTTGGATTTTTTTTAAGGTTCTGTGATGTTATCATCAGTAATTATTCTCTTGCATGATGACATGTGAGCTTGTTAGAAAGTACATACATCCTCAGAATCAGATATTTGCTATATCAATCTGTCCCATCAGCGGGTTAGGGTGATCAGCTGATCATCAATCCACTGGTATAATTTTAAACAACTACGACACCTAGAAAGCACAGGAACAAATATTTAATGCTACTGCACAACTCTCAGTCTCACACAAAATCTAAAGGTTTATTGGATGGACTGTTAAGTCAGAGCTGATCTGGCGAATTGATGCAGTAGGCAAGCTCAACTAAGCTAAATATGTTCATCTGAATAAAACAGCACCAAACTTAACAACGGTTTCTTGTGAAATTTAAACTGTAAATATCTCCTAACATACTGTTAATCCCACTGATATTAACATTTTCAGTTTGAGTTGTTTTAATATCCTAAAATCAGCTAAAACAGAGGCTGTAGGCCTAACCACCTGCTAGCTTCCACTAGCATGATCATTTATTTACATTTTCAACAAGCTCACAGGGATATATTTCTACAACAGCTAATGGAACTATTACCAATTAGTTCATTGAACTCCACTTCAAAAAATCCAAACTAACCTTTGAAACTCTGGCAAATTGTGTTTTTATGGCTTTAGAATCACCCAATGGTCAAAAACACACATGCTGTTACAGGCTTAATTAAACATAATTCATGGTGTTTTTATGGGTCACTTTACCAAAATGTCCAAAAATTACAAATCATGCCAAAGTTTATTAATTTTTTTTGTATGTAGTGAGAAAACAAAAATCTGTAGACAAAGGAACATTTACCTCCTGTTCCGCACAGTAACTGAGTGTCATTTCATGGGAAACTGACAGTCTGAGAAAAGAAACTTTACGGCAGGGACACAAAAAAAAACCTAAAATATATTAAATCTATTATGCATTTGTAATGGTTAGGGTGCCTTATTGTTCTGAAAATAACAGAATCAGTTATAACAGAGTCATAACTGATACGCTTCAGCAGCTCTGGACACAAGCAGACACCAAAGCGCCTTAAAAAAACATTTTATAGGGAACTTTTTCTTTAATATTCCTGAAATCAAGAGAATGAACAGAGAACATGGAGATGGTAGGGCTAATGCGGTAAAGTTCAGCAGACATGACTGTGTGTTTGTGCTTCTGTGCTTATTCATATGAATGATTTAAAAATGATAGCAAACAAGTGTGTTTTTGTCAATCAGAAATCGAAAAAGAAGGATGCTGCCTGTATGTGTGTATGTGTGTGTGTGTGTGTGTGTGGCTGACAGTATGTGTGTCTTCCAGCACTGATGCGTCAGGACCTACAGAGTGTGAAATGGAGCAGGGAGGTTCAGGCTTCAGCCACAACTCATTGCAACACACACACACATACACACATCGCGTGAATGTGTGTGCGACACATTCACGCATACAAACACAACTCTATCTCTTGCTCTAATACAATTCCTTTCTTTCTGCCTTTATTTTCTGCCCTTTCTACATTTTCCCCACTTTCGTTTCCACCCTTTCACTCATCCTTTCCCCCTTCAGTTGCTTACTTCCTTTTCTTCTGTCCTTCCACATCTTTCCCTTCCACTGTATCTCTCTGTCACCGCTTTATTCCACTGCTTTATCTGTCTGGATAAAGCTCTCCCTGCTGTGGAGTTTGTTTTCCCCCCTGCTCCGCCTTTATCTTCCGTTTGGATGCAGAGTATGTGCAGCAGCATGAAGAGAGAGGGAGACAGCATCCCCATGTCAGGCCAGTGATGGATTAGAATACTAAAATACTGAAGAGAGAAAACAGAGACTCTAAACGTTCAAATCTGACAGTGTGTGTGTGTATGTGTGTGTGTGCATGCGTGCACGTTTCTGCATGTAAATCCAGTGTGTGCTAATAGAACAATAAAATAGAGAGTTTGTATCAGAGCACACACACATTATCTTTTTCAGTTCCCCTCTCACCCTGGAGGCTTTCTTTCCGTCTCTCTCTCTCAAAGTTGATTTAACGCTTGACTTCCCTGCTTGTTTATTTCACTACATGTTAATGTAAATCACCAGTGTCCACTCCCTCTGCTGCCGTCTATTCTCCCCCTGTCCATCCCTCTTGTCTTCCTGCCCCAGGGTCTCTGCCCTGACGACAAAGAGCTGAGACAACAATTAAAATGAACAACAGGCCTCAGTTAAAGGTCATTGCCCCGGTCCCCGTTGGCCATGTCAATCAGAAGTGTTTTCCCCCCGCTGATCTCAATTAACCCCCGCTACTGGGTGGTAGGAGGTCAGGTAGGGAGTGACCCTGCTATCTTAATCTATGTAATGGGAGGACGGAGGGCAGAGGAAACTATACCGCATCTATAAACTGCCAAATAAAAAGGAGAAACCTTTGAACAAGGCAGTGATGTTCACCTCTGAAGGAGTTTAGGAAGTTAGCGCTGTGGAAGTGATTGTGCAGCCCCTAGTTTCTGCTAAGAATAAAACAAGGCTAGTGTAGAAGCGGATCTAGGCAGTGATACTCTGATCAATATAAATGTAGAAGTGTGATAGGTTTAACAACAGGACAACAACATGACTGCAGATATGGAGTGACATAATGAACAGAGCAGCCATGGGCCAATTCACCCCTTTGCCAGTCCGTGCTTCTTCTGGGAAACAAAATGATCACAACTACAAAGATCTGAAAGGCAAAGGGGGGAAATGACCAGAACCTGAATGGGTTGCTAATAGAGCAAGGATTTCTGTTGCAGCTCAACCGTCCAGTAAGCTTGTGGAGCTTTGAATAACAAACAAAATACTGTGCTATACATGAGACCAGACATCAGAATGGTTGTTGTAACAGTACACTTTCATGGTGTTAAACGAGATGTCAGAGTTAGTGCTGGACTGACTGGAGTTTTCTTTGACTGCATAGACCACCGAGCCCCTCCCCCACCTTTCGCTGCACCCCACTGGCCTGAAAAAGGCTGGTACACAACAACAAAGACAAATTCAGAGGAGGTATTTCAGAGTAAATGAACAGCATTGCTTTCAAGCAGCCTACTGAAGGCCCCACTCAGGTTGATAGAAGGACAAATTATCCAGCTAAAATCAGTTTGTTCTACCTTAAGTTCTACAGTTTTAGCACGTGGTTATTCTGTGGTTTTATTTACGGCTACATATCAAAATAAAATACTACTAAATAAATAAATGTTAGAGATCATTTCCAATATAATAATAAATAACTTATATTAATTTAGCAGCGGTAGCAATAATTGATGCTTTTCTGGTTTACATACAAGTAATTAGACCATGTTAAACATTTTGGTTTCAGATTTCCATGCAAATACTTTCATACCATCAAGCTAAGGTATTCTTATGACTTTCAGACTGTGAGATTTTCAAACCGGTCCATGCATTTATGATATGATTTCACTATTTTTAATACATGTTAAGGATTTGATAAGTCCAACCAAACATATCGCTAAGCTTAAAATAATCCATACCCCTGGCAGATTTAGATTTAAAATAGATTTAAAACAATGTATGCATGGTGGCGCAGTGGGTAGCACTGTTGCCTTGCAGCAAGAAGGTCCTGGGTTCAATTCCCGGCCGGGGGTCTTTCTGCATGGAGTTTGCATGTTCTCCCCGTGCATGTGTGGGTTCTCACCGGGTACTCCGGCTTCCTCCCACAGTCCAAAGACATGCCTGTTAGGTTAATTGGTCACTCTAAATTGCCCTTAGGTGTATGAATGAGTGTGTGCATGGTTGTTTGTGTGTTGCCCTGCGATGGACTGGCGACCTGTCCAGGGTGTACCCTGCCTCACGCCCATAGACTGCTGGAGATAGGCACCGGCTTCCCCGCGACCCACTATGGAGTAAGCGGTAGAAAAAATGACTGACAATATATGAGTATAAAGCATGAAAAAACTGAATTTTCATCTTTTATTTATGTTTCAATAAAAAAAGTCTGTGTTAAAAATAATTTATGTAGTTTTCAATAATCAATAGAAAATCTTTTTTGGCTTTATGGCATCAAAACCCTTTTTATAAGCTCTGGCCAGCTTTTCGCATGTTTCCACAGCTATTGTGACCATTTATCCTTGTTGATGAGCCCCAAGTTTTTGAGGTTGGAGGGCCACCTTACCATCACCCTAATCTTTATCTCCTACCAGATTAATTTTCAGATTTAGGACTCTGGATGGGCCTCTCTAAAGCATTGTGGTGGTAAATTTTAAATAATACTTATAATGACTTGGGCTTAATTGTAACACCCCAAAACATTTTAAAGTAGCCTTTGTTGTGTTTTTTGTTGCTTTGCTTTTTGGGGGGGGTGGAGTGCACATTTTAACAGAGAATATACCTCTTCTTCTGTCTATGTGGATTTGCAGGAACACCTCTTAGCCTTCTGTTTCCTAACAAATCTCAGGAGGGCTAAAAAGCAATATCCCCTTTGCCCTCTTCCTGCACCACAGAGACAATTGGGTACCCTAGCCTGCAGTGTGAATGTGCAGCATGTTGGGTTATTACTAACAGTGCAAGGGAAAGGGATGAAAGGCGATTTGAGATGCAGGCAATTCATAACTTCACAATCATATATTTTTAGCTTTAATATATCACGCTGTCTGTTTATCTTTATGCTAAGTTTTGATGTAACTTCGGACTTTAACCTGTTTGAGAAGTGCTAGTTCAAAAGAGCTGAGTCAAAGGCCTGTCTCTCATACAGGGCAAGTAAACATGTATTTTGCAGCTACAATTCTGCACAATATGCTGAGTATGCCCACTTATGCAAAATATAAATAATGTGCAGGTTGTCAGATAAAACTTCACTTCAGTGTGAGTGATGCTTCCCCCATTTTGAGAGAGGATCACAGTAATCATATTGGAATCCCCCTTTACTCCCTGCTCCTCATTCTCTCAACCCACCATTTCTAAGGGGGAGGGCACTCTAATAGTTTCTGTGGAGTAGACAGAGGGATAAGGGCTTAACTTTCTACCCTTTAAAATAATGAAGAATGAGTTGCAAACACACACAAATGGAAATATTTTCTTAATTGACACATTTTCAAAAGGCATTATAAATTAACCACTAAAATGTCTAGTTTGATGGATTCAGATACATTCACCATTATATTTTTTATTTTGGTTATTTTTTAAGCATTAAATATAAATTATGCTAATGTCTGCAGCAGGATTGATAACAGTTTGTATGACAAATACAACCTGATTAACAGGTTCATTTTAACCACTACCTGAAGGAAGTGCCAACAGACAGGGGAAGGGGTAACCATATGATATGTGTTTGTCTCTAAGTAACTAAGCACCTATTTTAATAGCTAAATCCAACATTAAACCTGACTGTGTAAAGTATCTTTTCCATTGTGAAACGTGTCGTTTTGTTGGCCTCTTTGTTAATTATAATTTATAACGTCCAAGCAAACAATGTTCTCTGCCTCTGAAATCGCAGCAAAGTCAACACTTTTTAACAAAGTAAAGGCAAATTGTGGGTTGCAGAATCCTAGGAGAATTCTGCATTCTGTTTAAAGATTGGTTTCAGTGATGGACAAACTCTTTGTCTGTGGGCTGTGTTGGGTCAGAAAGGCCCTTCAGACTGGATGTGTTCCTCAGCAGCTGGACCTAACACAAGGCCCGAAGAAAAAGAAAGAAAGGTTAAAGAACCTGACCCGCCCCTCTCAGTCTCTGCCCTCATCCTTTCATTCCTTTGTAGTGTTTCCTTCCTGGCTTTACAAAACAAACTTTTTCTTCCTCTTCTTCTTTGTTTGCCTTTCCTCCTTCATTATTCTTTCGGTTTATCCTCTCCTCACTTTATTTGACTTGTTTATACTGGTATTTTATTCCTTTTTATTCAATAGAACCTGCTGTCTTGTCTTTTAGCCCTCAAGGCAAATTGAAGCCCAAACACCTCTTTAAAAACAATCCTTCTATATGTCATTTTAAAGGCTAATTGTGTGAAGTTTGGTAAGGATTTGATTTTTACTTTTAATTTTTTGTTAAATTCCACTATTGGCTCAATTGCATGGTGTATATAATGTGAGATTAACATATATGCCTATACTCTTTACCCTCAGAGACCAATTCAGTCGCACTAATTCCCATTTTAACCACGTTTTTGATATACGGTAATCCTGACATTACGATGATTCTCCAATGGATACCTAAAAAAATCTAAGCCTGTGGATGTTGTTCAGAATATATTTTGCCTCTGAGTGAATGTTTGTGTAATCAAGACAGACAAAATACATGACATGTTATGAGAAAAAGGGCATACAAAGAAAGAAAAACTATATATAGCTGTTGACAAGATTTGATGGGATAAAATTGAAAAACAAATTTATACAACTTTGAAAATACATCTCAACTGGAAAAAATATCATGCTGTTATCCACACTCATGCAGAATGTGTAATGTGTTAGGAACTACATGCTACATGATGCTACATCATTTGATGACAATGATCAATACAGAGAGCTTAATCCAAAGTCACAGAGGAATTTTAACAAAAAATCTGACGTGGCAGTCTGGTCCCTTTGCTGAAGCAACTTTAAATGGTACTTAGTGGTTTGTATGGTCCCCAGGTGCTTGTATGCATGTCTGACAACATCGGGACATGATCTTTATGAGACGATGGATGGTGTCCTTGGGTATCTCCTCCCAGATCCTGACCAGGGCATCACTGAGCTCCTGGACAGGCAGAGATGCAACCTGGCAGCGATGGTTGGACCTAAACATGTTGTCCCAAAGATGTTTTATTGGATTTAGGTCAGAAAAGCGTGGAGGCCAGTCAACGGTCCTTCATCCTCCAGGAAATGCCTACTTACTTTTGCCACATGAGGCTAGGTGTTATCATGTACCAGGAGGAACCCAGGACCCATGATACCACCAAAGGGTCTACCAATGGGTCTAAGGATTTCATACGATACCTAAGTGCACTCAAGGTGCCATTGTTTATCCTGTACAGGTATGTGCATCCCTTCATGGATATGCCTTCCCCAGATTAACACTGACCCACCACCAAACGATCATGCTGAACAATGTCAAGGCAGCATAACATTCACCGCATGTTCTCCAGACCTTTTCATGTCTGTCACATGAGCTCAAAGTGAATCTGGTGGTGAAAACAACAGGGTACGAGTGCAGCCCCTACCAACTCCCATGTTCTCTGGCAAATGCCAGTCGGGCTCTACGGTGCTTGGCCGTGAGCAGAGGGCCTTCTAGAGGACCCTAACCTCAGCCTGTTTCTGGTCTGTTTATATCGGTTTGGTCAGAGACATTAATACCAGTGGCCCACTGGAGGTCACTTTGTTGGGCTCTGGTATTACTCATCCTGTTCTTACTGGCACAAAGGAGCAGATAGCAGTCTAGCTGATGGGTTACGAACCTCCAATGGCTCTGTCCAGCTCTCCTAGAGTAACTTCCTGTCTCTTGGAATCTCCTCCATGCTCTTGAGACTGTGCTGGGAGACAAAGCAAACCTTTAGGCAATGCCACGTATTACTGTACTATCCTGGTGAAGTTGGGCTGCCTGTGCAACCTCTGTAGGGTCCCAGTATCGCCTCATGTTACCAGAGGTGACACTGACCCTGGTCAAATGCAAAACTATCGAAAGCAGTAGAAAGTGTGGAGGGAGAAAATGTCTGCGGCCTCCACCTGCAAACAATTCCTGTTCTTGAGGTCACCTCATTGTTGCCTCTTTAGTTCACCTGTTATTAATTTTATTTACACCAAAACAGGTGAAACTGATAAAAAAAAACCTCTACTACTGAACTGACCAGATCAATATTCCAGGAGTTTAACTGACTTGATATTATTCTCTGAATCAAAAGTGTACCTTTATTTTTATTTTTAACAGTATATATTATGTTTTCAGTAGTCGGGTGAAATCATTGTTCTTAGAAATTATTGACAAGTGAAAACTGTAATAACCTCATCCCACTATTTATATTATATAATACATTATACCACCTATTATCCCACAAATGTTTGAAAGACATTGCATATTTTGTTTGGCTGTTTTTTTTTTTTTGCACTGAAAAAAACATCTGAGGTTCTCATGAGAAAAAAAAAGATAAACAAAACATAACATAAACAACAAAAACAACATTTTTGTTTAGGTCTGAAGTGGAGGAAAAAAAATTATGAACTGAAAGTGAAAAGAAAATACTTAATTTTAACAATTGTAACAAACTTTTAAGAGAGGGACTGAGAGGTCCAGATCAAGAGATATTTTATTTAATTATGAGAATAAAGTCATAATATTGCGAATCATTTATGCACATTTTCCTTGCCTTTATTAGTTTTTTTCTCTTTTATTTGGCCTAAAGCATCATCTGTGGTCTCTCTACTTTTTAATTTCTGTTCTCTACTAAAGTCATTGTTTTCTGATTTCACTTCTTTTTCTAACCTCTTGCACTTTTTAATTTAGTTTTGTCCTGTATGCTTCTTATTCTTTTTGCCTTTTTATGTCTTCTTCATCATTAAATGGTAGTATTGGTGTTTTCTCACCCTTAAGCTACTAAGTACTTTTTGATTTAATTTTAATAAGTAAATCAATTAATTAATTCAATTTCCTCATAGTTTCCCTTTGCCTTTGTTTACTTTATTCACTTGCTACCTTGTTTCCTGTAAGTTTATGGACTTTTCTCTTTTTCATGTCATTTCCTTTCACCTCTTACACTCCTGTCATGTCTCTCCTTTTTCCCACTTCCCTTTTCCTGCTCCTTCTCCTTGCCTTCTGCTGTCACTGCCACCAGTAAGATTGAAGTTAATTTCACCCACTCCCCAGGAATAGGAAAAAGAACAAGAGAAAAAAAAATGTGTCAGCAAAAGATTTATAAGACATACAAAATCAAGAGCCTGCGATTCTCTCTGCTTTTTTTGTGCTCCAGGGTCCTTTCTGTTCTCGCTATAGTGCACTGTTTCTAAATCTGCCTGATGTACACCCACCACCCCTCCCTCTCCTACACACACACACACACACTCCTCCCACCCTACACCCTCCACAGGAGCCTGTCAGATGATAAAGAGATGTTGTCAGGGACTGATTATCAGCCTCCCAACTAAAAACAAGTAAAACATCAAATGCACAAAGACCACACAGAGACTTGGCCTTATTTTATTATTAATTTCTCCTACATAAATCTCTCTTTCCCGCTCTCTTTACTTTGTCTCAGTCTTTGATGGAAGTAGCATGTGTTTTTTTCCAAGTCTGTATATGTGTGTGTTTTGCCTGCTGGGGAGCAATTTGATTTGTTCTGCCATTTTATTTTAGAGCTCATATTGTTTCTTGTGTATTGTTTTTATTATGACGGCTTAATTCATATCGGTGCCTGTAGCAGCTTGGTCCCTGGCCCTGCATCACCTGGGAGGACGACGGGGACAGCAGTAGAGCAATAAAGCGAGAAAGAGCTGCATCGGCTGAACGTACGCAAGTGGGGGTGGTGGGGTTCAGCATGTTTGCAAATGTGTGTGTGCGCATCTTTTTCGCAACATGTATAGCGGAGCTGAAGTGGGTGGGAATGATGAAGTGCTAGACTCAGATTATAACAAAGGGCTTTTGGCTGTTTGATGCTTGTGTTCTCGTGCACAAACACACACAACATGAACTTGCCACCTTATGTTCATCAAACAATAAGGGACAACAGTGTAATTTGTCACTCATGCTAGCTGGAGAGTAAGGCGCACCCAATATATCACTTTGATAATGTTCATGTGCATTAACCCTCAGTCACAGTTAGGGTGACCTATACAAGAAGGTAAGTCACAACCGGTGGGTCCAGCAATCACCCATCAGTCATTTAAAACAGTGAAAAAAAACAAAGACAGACTCTGACTGAAGCTGTGGGGCCTTTATCTCTGTGGGGTGTTCACACCTAAGCACTTAAACCAGTTTGCACCAATTAAATTATTCTTTTAAGAGTTTCTCACGTGCTATCTTATGTGTATATGTTTAAATTAACCAGTTTGCACTGTGGCACTCTACACAGTAGGATTAATGTGTTATAAACATATGAAGACATCTTACTTCATGAGCTTTCCTTTTTTCCTGTAGTTTTGTTTCACAGATTACATTTTCGCTGGTGCTCCCTGTGCACTAAAGCTATCATACAAAACTGTCACATGTGTTTGTAATCAATCACCTTTACTCTGATACCCCTAAATAAACCCAGTAAAACTAATTGCTTTTAGAAGTCACCTCATTAAAGCACATATGAGACGCGGAAATCTTTTCCCTGCAGGGTTTCATCATCCTGGCTGATTCATTGTGATCGCTTCCATTGTTGAGGTCAAAACTGGGTATCGTGTCCACAGTTAGTGAACAGGTAACTCCTCCCACTGCTGCAGTGTTTACTGATGTCCTGCTCAGTCGCTGAGTGTAAGGGAGAGGCACCCTTTGTGACAATAAAGATAATTTTCAACAATAAAACTATACCTAATCAATTTCTCACAGGGATCACACTTTATAACTTATTTAGAGTCACTACAAAGTCCATAGAAAGGTGTAGCTGTAAGAAATTCTAAAGGGATTTTAGTGATGTAAACCTCCATGTTCTCCTGCTTTTGGGGGCGAAAGGAGCGGAGCAGAGTGGAGAGAGAACTCCAGTCAGGATTAAAATCTGGTACTCTAGCCATAATGTAAGATGATTTCACAGCATTTTAACTACTGAAACTGAATGATAATTACTTCAAAATCAGAGGAAGTTTGTAAGATTTACTGATATTAAATTAACAGTGTTCCATGGTAAACCTTTCAGCAGTTCTAGCTATTTTTAAGCATTTCCCTTTTTCACATATTAGCTCTGAAAAACCATAAAATCCACTGGGTTCACTTTTAATGATGTGTCATGTTTTTACAAATTAGTAGTGCTGGTGGTGGACATTTTGTGAACACTCTATTTTGGCTACTTGCTTATGCATCAGCAAAATTCAGATGTATAATTGAAGCTAAGGGGCTAATGTGAAGCAGCTGATCTCAGACCCTGTCAGTGCCACTTAAAACAAAAAAACTATTATCTGTGTGCTAACATTAAATAAATGTTCAAGTGTACTTACTGGTTAGAGGTAGCATGTGGACACCCCACTGTGACTTCAGTCAGAGCCAAATAAATAAAAGTGCCATTTTTCATGTTTGCTGTGAAAATAGGAAACAAAGACGGGAGTCAAGAACCAAGAAGATGCTTCTGACAAAGTCCACTTCTTCCCTCTGTTTCTTGTACCTTTTCAGCAATCAGACAAGGATTGTTTGCAGAGCCATTTGATGTGTGTACATGAGTGTGTATATGTGTGTGTGTGTATCTATATATCCACTGTTCTACCCCCAGCTGAGGGCAGCAGTTAGGAGCAGGAGGAACAGCAGTACTGGTTTAGTAGGGCTGGTGCTGAGGGATGCAGCCCCCCCTGTTCCGGATGAACCCAGGTTGGAGACCGTAGCTCTTTCCGAGTAGAGCGGGATGACATCAAACTGGCCACCTTTATCACTCTCCTCCTCTTCGACCGTCTGTGTTAACTCCTCGTCTTCCTCACTCTCTACCACCTGTTGGGATGCAGGCAGAGTAAGTTAAAGCTGCAGTGGTGTTTAGCAGCTTAAATAGCTTTACAATTACACTGCTGAAAATTAGGGTTGCATGTCTAATTCACACACAGTGTTTACAACACCATGCACACTAGACTCCAGTGATAGTTGCCTGACAGTGGAGATGTCCCACACTGATCCCAGGTACCTGCTCTGGGTCTCTATCAAGTCCCTTTAAAATCATCAGTGTCCCTGAGGAAATTCAATTACCAATACCATTTTTAGAGCACTCCCTGATCCCAGCAAAATTCACCACTATATTTTTTACAGGCCGATTTTAAGAAATGACTGTAAAAATGTAGTCTAGGCTGTGCATGTTGTTCTCCTAATCTAACAAATCTGTTTTGTCCCAAAGAACCACCATCACTTCTCACTCTTTACAATGACACTGTCTGAGTCATGTGACCCATTCTGCCCAGTGGCTTCAGAAATCTCAACTTGTAAAGGTACACAAACAGAGCTGGAACACTAGCCGCTAAATTCAGTTCAATTCAGTTTTATTTATATAGCGCCAATTCACAACACACGTCGTCTCAAGGCACTTTACGAAGTCAATTCCTTCGAATCATACAAATTTTAAATCAGGTACATACATTCCAATTAATCCTAACCATTGAACAGTGCAGTCAGATTCAGTTATTTATTCAAATTGGTTTAAACGTTTGTCTATATAAGGAAACCCAGCAGATTGCATCCAGTAACTTGCAGCATTCCCTCCTCCCGGATGAACATGTAGAGACAGTGGACAGTCACTGGCGTTGCAGCAATCCCTCATACTGAGCATGCATGTAGTGACAGTGGAGAGGAAAAACTCCCTTTTAACAAGAAGAAACCTCCAGCAGAACCAGAACAAGGCTCAGTGTGAGCGGACATCTGCCACGACCGACTGCCTATGCACAGAATTTATTTGAATGAAAATCTAAATGTCTTTCCTCAAGTGATCAGGGTCAAAAAAAATCCTAATCAGGACCAAAGGTTGAGCTAAAATTTTTGACTGACAGGGTCAAAAAAATCCTGTCATAATCTATTTTTACGCATAACTTTATTCTTTAAAATTATAATAATTAAACATTTAATATCATTTCTTTTCATTCATTTTAATTTCTGCATGTTTGTGCATCCTCAGACAAATCAGTTTCTCATATTGGCTTTTGTTGCAGAACATTTTTCCATCCTCCCTCCTCAGCCAGAACTCCTGCTCCCTCTGAACTCTGTACTACCGCCTAACCTCCCTGCTGCCGCTTGCTTGCTACGTAGTTGCTGAGGCCTGATTACTTGGTTGTTCTTCATCTTCCACTGCATCAGTCCCTCTTTTTTTACCTCTTTTATGAACACCATCATAGTTATTGGGCTTTTTGAAGAAACTTCAGACACTCATCTACTGTGACATGTTTCGGAGTGAAGCCAACGAGGTCATGCATCAAGTGTAAACTACTAATTAATATGCTAACTCGCCACCAAGTTGTCAGGGATGTGTATTGCAAACAAGCAGAAAAATCTGAAGGTCATCTGTCAAGATGACAGATGACCTTCAGATTTTTCTATCACTGTTTAAAACAAGCAGAAAATATTCGGTTAACATGACCCCTGATTGGGACATACTGAAAGTAAGTATGTCTGTGAATTTAACTTTTTACACTTATATCTACTTGCAACATATTGCTTTGCACTGGAATTTAGAGTGAAACCTGTCCCTAAGAAACACTGTTACACTGTTACACAAACTGTTACACGAACTGTTACATTTTGGACACGTGTGTCTCTGTTTTCACCCAGATGTCAGTGGCAAAAACAAACACTTCACAGCCGACAGATTATAATGCAAATGCTTTACAGGCTCTAGTTTTAGCTTTTTCCCTCAGTGGCAGAATGATCATTCCTACTCTGATCTGGATGGGTGGGGGATTCTGTGGTGAAGTTTAAAGGGAACATCATCCAAGAGACACATGCTTGTCTCGTGTTGAAATCTTCATTATTTAAATGACACTTTGTTTTTTCTTCCTATCTTGGTGTATTGAACCACTCACTTGGCTTAAAAAGGTTGTGGTCATTGATATGCTGTAGTATATACTATGCTATGATATAAATAAATACATTTGATTATTTGGCTGACTTTAGAAAGTTTAGTTTGCAGCATGAATTAGATATGTTACTTTTGAACACAACCTTGATGGAAATAAGTTAGTGCAGCATTGTGCCTGTTGTTAGTGTTGGGGACGCCCAGATGTTTATTCTCAATGATATGCAAAAACATCTGGAGCAGCTCAAGGCGCATGCTAGGTATTGTTGGTTATGTACCTCTCTGTCTATCTCAGTGAAACACACTGGTGGCTGGTTTCATGCTGGCTCTATGTCTGACTTTGGTTGTTTGATTCAATTGTTGCTGTTTAACATCTGCTCAGACAGTTAAAGAAGACATAAACAGGCCAGTGAGCTTCAACTAAAGACACATGTCGTGGTTTGGTTTCTGAATGGACTGGTGCACTTCACAAGATAGATGGCGTCATGACAAAAGACCATTATGTGGAAATCTTGAGGCAACATGTTAAAATATCAGCCAGGAAGTTAAAGCTTGGGATAGGTATTTATGGACAATGACTTTAAGCATTCTTTTAAATTTATTAGAGAATGGCTCAAGAACAACAAACTCAATGTATTGGAGTGGTCATCACAAAGCCCTGATCTCTGTCCTATAGAAAATGTGTGGGCAGAGTTAAACAAGTTGGGTTTGTCTAGCAAGTTTTAGAAACCTGACTCAGTTCCACCAGTTCTGTCAGGAGGTATGGACAAATAAATCCAGCAAACTACTGTTAAAGGCTTGTGGAAGCCCAAAATGTTTGAGTCGTCATACAGTTTAAAGACAATTCCACCAAATACTGCAGAAATTAATGAAAACTTTCAATTCTAAAACAAAAAAAACTCTTTTTCTCTTAGATCAGTAATACTAGCACACCTAAAACTGGGAAAGTTTATTCTGATTTAATTTTAGACAATAAAAAAATTCTGAAGTCTTTCTGAATCTTTTGAATGTGAAATACCTCAATTCATTTTAATATGAACACTAAGAGAAAAACAATTTCTTCAGTATTTTATGTATCCTTTTAAAAAGGGGAAGCAAAAACACATTTATCTGTAGAAGAGAAAATTCTAAGAACATTAGAATTCAAAATGAGAATACAATCTATCTGTATCCACTGAGAAAATGTAACTTTTATAGCAAAGAAAAGTTGAAATGCTTCTAATTTGAAACGCTTCAAACTTTAAATTCCTGGAAAAACTCAGTTTATTGAATGGAGCTTTTCAAAGAGACAAAATGAGCATCTTAGTGACAGCCTGATGAGGTGATGAGGAACAGGTATATCCACTTGAGGCTTTAGAATATGTAAAAAGAAAACAAAATGAAAGACAATGGTAAATGAGTGCTAGAACTGAAAGGAGGATAAAGGAATTGAGGAAGGAAAGAAGGAAGGAAGAGGAAGAGGATTTCAGGAGAGAAAGAAAAACAGGCAGGTGACATATGGGTATGAATAAATTCATACTAATGAATCAGCCCTTCCAACAAACACCTCATCTAATCTGCTCACTGGGAGAGAGACACAGACAGACAAAGACAAGAGGAGAGAGCGAGCGATTGGAGCAAAGTTGGAATTCCCTCAAGTCTGCCGGCCCAGATTATCTCTGGCAGCGTGGCAAGCTGGGAGCTGGAGAGTCGGGAGCCACGGCAGATTGTGGCTGCAGGAGCCAGGCCAGTTATTGGATTGGACTAGGTTGTACAATCAAAGCTGGACAAGGGCAGCCAGGAGCCAGGGCTCTCAGACCATAGGTGTTCCTGCTGCACTTCAGCATGTGTTTGTGCCCACGCCACAGTTTGCACATTAACAGGCTGGCAGACACCGAGCAAACAGGGCTGAAATCAAAACACTGAAGGGCCAAAACTCAACTGTCAGGCAGACACTAGGGAAATCTGATTGGTTTTAAAGTCAAAGTCAGTCTTAGAACGATTGTTTCTTGACTAACACAAAATCAACTTTCAGTGGGAAAATCAAATGATTGGCATCCTGGGAACCTGATGTAAATCACTAATCTCACATTCCTCCCAGCAACAAACTGCATGTTTGGGAGTTTAATTACCTTTTGTAGGAGAAGCAAAGCAAAGCAGTAGTCTATAGGAGAAATGATTTCTATTTATGTTAAAAATAAACCCATCAAAGCTTATTGTTTTCTGCCTGGGCCTGTCCTGATTTACCATGCCTCTTTGTATTTGACCTCTTTGATGAGGTTGATACCTGCGATGTTATGTTCTAACATGCGCCCAAATATGCATCCTGAAAATCATCACAAAACATAATATCCAACGACTGATTCAGGATCTCTAGGATTTTTCAAATGGCATTCTGTGTACCAGGATCCAGGAGTGGAGTTTTGAGCCCCCCTCTGATAGTCATACACAAACTAGTGCATAATTGTAAAGTGGAAGGGAACTTATTCATGGCTTTCATTTTTTTAACAAATACAAATCTGAAAGGGTGGCATGCATTTCTATTCAGCCCCCCTCAATCAGTACTTTGCAAAACCACCTTTGCTGCACATACAGTTTTGGGCTATATCTCTAGCAGTTTTAAATGTCCACTTTTTTCCCCTATAGTCTCAAAGTCAGTCAGATTGGATGGAGCATTTGTGAGGCAGTATTTTTCACTTGTCTTTGCTGCTTGTCTTCAATTGGATTTAGGTCTCGACTTTGACTGGACAATTCCAACACATGAATATGATTTGATCTAAAAAATTCCATAGTAGCTCTGGCTGGCATTTAGGTTTCCGGTCCTGCAGGAAGGTGAACCTCTGCCCAGGTAGGCAAGTCTTTTCCAGACTCACAGGTTTTATCACAGGACCTTTCTTTATTTAGCTCCGTCAAATCTGACTCTGTCCCTGCTGAAGAAAATCTTCCACACAGCATGATGCTTCACCATGATGTTTTGTATGTAGACTAAAAAGTTAAGATTTTTTTCCTAGAGCACCATCTTCCACGTTTGCTGCATGGTTTGTGGCAGACGTTGTCAGAACTTCTTATGGCTCTCAGACACAACTAGTAGTTTTCTTGCCAACAGATTCTCCAGCCTGAGTTGTGAATCTTTACAGCACCTCCAGAGCTACCATGCGCATCTTGGCCATTTCTCTGATTTATGATCCGACGGTGGCAACAGTGGTAGGGTTTTTGCTCTGTAACCGGTGGGTTGCTGGTTCAAACCCCGTGCTTAGTCTGTCTCAGTCCTTGAGTCCTCGGGCAAGACTCTTCACCCGCCTTGGCTGCTGATGGTGGTCAGAGGGCTTGGTAAAATGTGTCTACAGCCAGAGTGTATTGCAGCCTCACTGGGGCTCAATGTAGCTTACCACTGTCAGTGTGTGAATGAATGGATGGATGACTGACTGTTCTGTAAAATGCATTGGGGTCTCTTGGGACTTGATTAGGTGAGCTATACAAGTGCAAGCCATTTGCCTGGCCTGTTTAGGTGGGTGGCCATAGGTTTGCACTTGGTCCATCTTCTTTTCCATTCTCAGATGATGGACTGAACATAGTTCTGTGTGATATTTAAAGTTTAAGATATTGTTTATAACCTAACCCTGCTTTAAACTCCTCCACAACCTTCTCTCTGATTTGTCTGCTGGATTCCTTGGTCTTCATGATGCTGTTCGTTCTCTGATGTTCACTAAGACCCATTGACCTTTTAGATTAGAATGCACAGAGGTGGACTTCTGAAGGCCTTTAATTTTACTATATCTATTTTATTTAGGGGTGTCAGAGTAAAGATTGTTGACTACAAATGCAAGCCACACTTTTCAGATTTTTATATGTAAAAAACAAATTGAAAACCGTCTTTCATTTTCCTTCCATTTCACAGGTATGTTTTGTGTTGGTCTATCACATAAAATATGTTAAAGTTTGTGGGTGAAACATGACAATTGGTTTTGGGTATCCACCCCAGCCACATGGAGATCAAGGACTAAACTGCACACAGAGAACAAAAAAGACTAGTTAAAAACTCTGAATCCCAGAATGCACAGCATTAGTCCATTTTAATGAAAGCTCCTAGGAAGGACGGGGGGTTCCCCAACGACTGGAATCCTGTGACATCATTCAAGCATGAGCAGCAACCGCTGCACTGGGGGACACGTGTGAACGTCTTGATCTCTCTGGCTGAGTAAAAGACTGCATCTTCAAAGGTGAACCTTGGATCCAAAGTAAAGTACGGTCTGCTGTCAAAATAACTGCTGTACACCAGCTGAAAATAAAACTAGCCACTAAACCTGGCTGTCTGATCTCCAGCAGAAAGAGTCTGGTCATAGATTCCCCAAGAGGAGACGATGTATGTGATTATTTCGACGAAGCGGTTTTCTACGCTGTCTGAAGAAGATGACAGTGAAACCAGTTATTTGTATTTCAGTTTTATTCTCATCTGTCCTTTTATTATTTATATTCTAGTTGTTAGTTTTCTTATTATTCTTCTCTCCTTTTGCGTTGTAGTTTAGTTGACCATTACAAGCCAAGTTAAAGAGTTTCTTGACAGAAGTATATTAACAAGAAGTTGAAGTATTTTGTTAATAAAATCTAGTATTTTGGAGAGATGTTGTTTGTTTTTATTCTGTATATGTGTGCAGGACTTGTGGTTTGAGAATCACCAGTGCATGAATTCCCTCCTTCATCTTGTTCTATAATACCACACCTCACCAGGTAGTTATTCATAAAACAATAACTGACAATAACTGAGCTGTTTGGCTATTAATTCCTGATCATCTCTGTCTTGGTAATTTAGACAAAAAATCACTAACACTGTTAATAATTGCCCTGGCACTTATTCAGAGTTATTCACAGCTGAACCAAACTATTATTGCCCAACAGTGGAATGAATGCTTTTATAAGCCACAGTACAGTCATTCCAGTCGAGTAGTTCATAGCTTGTGAACCACACAGACAAAATCAGAAGTTAAATTTACTCCATCCAAAAAACATATATCAGTATGAGGAAGATGGTCAGGTCCAGCCAAAAATAGAAAATTCTTGTATTGGTAAAACCCGAAGTGGAGTTTTCTAATCCGCACACCTTTTCTTTAAGCACAAATTATGTTTTTAAGGATTTATAGTCCTTGTATTCTGGAATCAGTGTTGGTTTAACTGGACACTATGATCCTAGCAATATAACTGATTTTAAATGTGAACATGATGACCTCTGATATACTCACATCGTTGTTGAGCTCAGGCACGCGATTACTGCTCAGCAGCTCGTCCTTCTGAACCAGTGGAGAGGGTCTGGGAGCAGGGGGCTGAGTGGGATCTGAGGGCAGTGATCCAATGTTTCCCATCCAGCTGATAGAATTACCTGCCCAGACACACAGACACATCACGTTCGTGGCTGACTTGTTTCACTGGGAAATAGAATGCTCTCGGTCTTTAGGCCTGACAGCTTTGTAAGGACAAAAATGATGGAACCCAGACCTTTAAAATGTATGACATGGTTGGGGTTAAAACGAGATTATTCTGGAGGACATTAAAACATTGGGGTTAAACATTAGCTTTGATGGCCAGGGAAAGGATACTGGAAAATCCTAACTCAAGTTTAAGTTTGGATGTAGGCTGCGTTGGGATTAGGGTTGAGTATTAGTTGATTACAGTTAGGGTCATCCACATAAGTTGGGATCATTCAATTGAAATGGCTGTGTGTTTGTGTGTGTGTGTGTGTGTGTGTGTGTGTGTGTGTGTGTGGGGGGGGGGGGTTCACTTGTCTAGCCTGTGATGCAGCATCTGAGTGGGTGTGAACCAACATATCTATTTGGCAGGTTTATTGTCAGAGCCATCATCAGCTTGATAAATCAGTTTTATGGGAGGTGTCCTGACGCATTGATCCATGCTTCAGTGTTCGGACAAACACCCCAGTGTGTATCGATAATCTTACCTGACAGCTTTTGGGATTGACTGACAGGTGGAGGACTTAATGCTCCTGCTCCCCTCTCAGAGCCAGTCGGCTTGTCATGGTGGTGAGAGCCCTTCAGATGCTAGGACTGTAGCATGTAGCTGACATATAAAGCAGCAGAGAACTGATCACGCTGTGAGAACAGCTGGAGGAGGCAGCCACCCAGACATATTCAACTGCCACTGTGTCAAAGTCACGTTTTCATTTGCTTTCTTTGAGCTCTTTCTTTGGATCTTTAAAGCAGACAAAAAGTCATATTTTCTTAGCTGTGATCAGCCACATCACTATATAGGAATAGATGTGCTTTTAAATTGAACTTTTTTCAAACATGCCTGAGATGCCACGCAGAGCGTCGTGGGAGAGTAAGCATTTAACCATGTGAAATTATTTTCTTCTCTTTTAAGGCTATATTTCACAAGAAACAAGCTATATATATATATATATATATATATATATATATACAATATGTCTCCTTGTGTTTTCACTTTTTTGTCACACCTAAATATTTAAGCTCATCCAACAAATTATAATAATTTTGGACAAATATAGAACACATTTGAAAACAGCAGCATTCAAATGATGATTTCATTTGAGAGAAAGCTATTTCTTCTGAGGTGGACTTGAGGAGGTGGTTTGGATAATTGTCCTGCTTCATAACCCAAGTTACCAACAGGTTAAGGTTACAAACTGGACATTCTCCTTCAGGATTTTTTGCTAGAGAGCAGATGGAACATGTGAGGCGGGCCTTTGTGCTTTTTGTGTTAGCCCCCCATGGACTCCCATGTAGGTTTTTTTCCCCGGTGTCTATCTTATCGCTGAATCATGACCTCTGACCTTAACAGTGTCAGGTGAGGCCTGTAGAGCTTTAGACTTTTTGGTTTTACATTAAAATTAGTCTGATGATCTAAAACATGTAAGAATGACAAAAAAAAGTCAATGCAGAGATAGAATATATCCAAGGGGGTAAATACTTTTTCACAGCACTGGAGTGTTTTTAATAACATTTTTGGTGGCACAATTGTTTGTACCACAAACAACCTTTTTACAATACATGTAACTGAAGCAATGTTTTTTTATTTGTGGTTCATCTTTTTAAGTTGGTCAGAGTTGGCTTCTAATTACTAGTTTACGAGTTTCTATTTCCCTTAGATATGAATATAATATGACATTTTTCTCAGCTATTGGCCACTAACCTAGATGTGGACCCATATTTGTCTTGCCACCACATTCAATGAGCAGGATAATAGGGGGGCAAAACTGCAGCAAAGAGGGGTATCTTGAGGATCACCTAGCCTCCATTAGATCGCAAACATAATCATGTGGAGTTTACTAAACTGGGGGGATCAGACTAAGATGTGCTTTTCAGTAGTTTAGCTTGATCCAAAGAATGAATGTGTTGGAAAAAACGTCATGCCCACTGCTTAGTACAGCAAAGGGTCTGTGATGCTGTGGCCCTGGGAACCTTGTCAGAGTGCTTGGGATTTTCTGCCACTGAATAAATATATTTAAATAAAATTTTGGATAGTTCTATATGTTTTGGTGTGAGATTATCCTTCTGCAATAAAAGCTAAATTTATCTGAATGACTTTTTTATTAGTTAGCAGCCATGCTACTAATTGGCACTGAATAAAGATACTTTCAGGAATTCTTTTTAAAAGAATTCAATGGTAGTTATCACAAAAATTTTTTAATTGTGACTCATTTACTAGCCTCAGGGAACATTTGACATCCATCAGTAATTTTTAAATGCTGGGTCACTGTTATAAAGTTTTAAATGCTGAAAGAAAAAATAAAACAAGTTACGGTGGACTTGGGCCCATGTGTCAAGTAACAATGTGTCTGGGCCAGATTTGACAAAAACATTAACCTTTCACAGCCCAACAAAAGTGTATCTGGGGTCAGCACAGAAGGCCTGTTAAGACAAAGTGTGGACTCACGTAGGCAGCTGTTGTGGGTGAAAAGGTGCTGCAGTCTCAGACATTCCTGCCACTGGTTGCCGCTGCCCTCACAGTTGCACCACAGTGATACGTCAGCAGAGCTGTTGCTGATGTAGTTGGGAGTTACGATGGTACCTGCAGGTCAGAGGATCAGCTTAGTACCCTGAATCATTAGGTAAGAAGATCCAAGTGTCACTGTGATACACACTCTGTAATTCTATGATTGTTTACAATCAGAGAATTAGGATTGTGGGTGTCTGACAGGGTGTGAACAGTTGTTCCTGTCTAAAAGCTCTGAGGCTAATCCAGAACTCATCCATCACTAACAGAGCTGGCAGAAAGCCACTCAACACTTCTCGATCCACATACGTTTGTCAGCTGCCATCTCTCTTTACACTGGCCTCTCTTATACTTTCCAACACTTTTCATTGCCGCCCTGTCCATCCATCTCTGCACCTATCAACTCACTGCTCTCCTGTTTTCTGTTGCACAGATCTATTGGCATTGTAGCAATAAGTTATCAGTTATTCTGTGTCAACTTAAGCTTTGTTGTTTTATAGAGAACCGTTCTCTTGTAATTCTTGTTTGTTCTTGCCAAAAGTGAGAAGAAAACTCTGCTCTGCTGCATTGGATCACATTTATTACATTCAATGAAAGCTTGTTCTGTAACAAAATAGAAACTAATCTTCGTACAATTTAACGTTAATGTCCCATTAAACGTGTTAATAGCTCAACGTGCATTTCTGCATCCCATCAGATGTCTCAGAACAACTTCATTTACAGTGATACTTCATTAAGTGAAAAGTCCTGCTGGATAAAATACTCTTGGGCTGATGCTTATTGAACTGAGCTATCTATGCAGATAAGCAAATAATCATATATAACTACACAAAGTCATAGCAACAATCATTATAACAAAACGCTTACATAAATGTGTTTTAAACTTTTAAAAGGTAAAAAAGGACACATGATTAATCAAAGAATTAATGTATATATACATAATTTATATATTGTTCATCTATATAGGTAATCACACTGAATCTTTATGTTGTTTTTTAAAAGGGAAAATATCAAGAAAAAATTAAATTTTTGAGTCCTTAAATACATTGGGTTGTGTTAGTCTGTTAGGAATGCCAAAAATACTTTTAATTTAGTCTCTCCAGGTGCTGCGTAGATATACTTATATTCTGTTTGGGTCATAGTTTTCAGTCAGTTCAGTTTTCTCCATCATCTGTTAAATTTTTCCAACTGTTACGTCACAGTATTTGCTGCAGAACAACTAAATAAGGTCACGGCTTTCCGGCTGATCAATTTCACGTATCCGCCATATTTATTTCTCATTGCGATTTTGTAGTCCAAGCTCAAGTATCACTACTCTAAAAGAAGATAGGTTTAGTTCAGTTGTTGGGTGTATTATCCCACACAATTCATTGCACTGTCCCCCAGCATCAGAACCTCTTCAAAGTGGTTACATTTCATTTTTCATGGAAATGTTCCCACATCAGTGGAGAAATTCCTCTTCGTCAGCGCGAAGCACTTCAAGGACGAGTGTCTTCCCCAACCTCCACCAGTATCAAGAAGGATTTGCTAAAAAACTTCATCTGATTAAGGGGTCAGTTCCTTCTGACAGCAAAGTAGTAAGCTGCAAATAACGCTAAAATGACAACAAACTTTATTTTAGACATGAATTTATTGTGTGTTGAAATTACGTCCTGGCAATTGTTCTGAAAGCAGTAGCATCATGGCTTCTGCTTATGTTAGTGGTGTGTGCTGCTTTTGGCTCCTTGGGGACAGAACCGTACTGCGTGTTTTGAATATTATTTTTACATAAACAGTTTTTCAGTTGTTGTTCAGTTGTTGTTCATTGTTTAGATAATTGTATCTCTGCTGTCAAACTACAAACATGGCCAAACGAGTTAAAGTGGAATGCTCTTTGACCCTCCAGGTCAAAGAGAATTCCACTGCCTCAATAGCGTTTAAAGAAACGGCACCAAAATAAGTTGCTCTCAGATGCTCCTCAGAACAGGTAAAAGAGTAGCCGGTGGAGCTACAATAACAAGGAATTCAGACCAAAGCATTGCAGTTCCACTTTATATAGACCACCACTGAATGATTTAAATTTAAAAGGAAGCATTTAAAAGCATATGTCACCTTTAAGCAAATGTTGCATGTTTTACATTTTCAACTGTACATTTTAAAAAGAATGTCGAAAAGCCACAGGAGCAAACAGAAGATTTGTGTAATTTTTATTTTAGAAAAAATATTTGTAAAAATAGTATTTAATTGGTATATATCATATGCACCTGATCAGTCTATCCACCTTGTTCCTGACGGCGCCACTTGAGATATGATAGCTGCAGCAAAACAGTTTGTTTTGGTATGTACTGAGTTGTGGTTTTAAAGTAACTGGTTTGCAGTTTAACTAAATTGCTTCTCTTTTTTCCATTACTGTAATCACACCCAGGTCCTTTTGAAGCTCTGACGTGGTCGAATATGACTGCTGTTTTTGGTTGGACCTTTAATCAGATGAAGCTTGACCTGTGGCTTCAGCTGGTGCATACTTAACATGGATTTAAAGGTACTGTGGATAACTCCTGTGAATGGTAGTTATTTCCTACAGATCAGGGATCAAGACTAATGAGGCTGAATAATCTAAAATGAAAGTCATTGAAAGCCCGGCAGGTGGGCTCTCCTCACTTGCAAACTAAAGCCAAGGAATGTTGAAAATTCTTACTCCACCTGTGCTTGGCTAATGACCGACCACCAGAGAAGAACCATTAGCTTCTAAATAGGATCAACAGTGCTGCTGAGAGTACATCAGGCATAGAATATGATTTCAAAAATAACAAGTAATGTTATGTCCTTGATGATTGTTAATTATTAATTAGTGCATGACATCCCAGTGCTTCCCTTGCTGACTGCATTCTCACTTCAACAGTCAATTAACTCTCGAAAATGGTCAAATATAACTAATCTGCTCTCACTGATTTAAAAGCACAGAAAATGCCAAATCAAGACATAATTAAATGTTTAATTTTACCTCCATTCTTCATTTATTTGCTCAGCAAGAGATATGTTGAATATGCTAGACCGAACGTTGCCATCAGAATTTCTGCGATGCATCATGAAATCAAGGAATAAAACTGAATAAAATCTTTTACCTACTGCCTGCTAAAGCCAGGGACCTCTGGCTTTAGCAGGCAGTAAGTAAAGAGGCGGGTTACCAAAATAGCGTCATATTTTATTCTCCATATTAGCAACTGAGTATGGAAGAAATCAGATTACAGTTGTTTAATAAGATTTATAAAAAAAAAACTTGCTAAGATTGGCTTTAAAGACTGAACATGGACTTTTTGATCAGTTAGTTTGGTTTTCTCTCTGCTTTCTCTGCAGTTTTTGGGCCTGAAAATCCATCTAGTACATATGTTTCCCAGGACGGAGCTCCAGACGGTTGTTTGCAGGAAAAAACTGCTTATTACTACCTAGTTCTTACACTGAGATCAAATAACAAGACAGAGAAGGTGAGATGGTGATGTGTGTTTTCTGTATGTCCTTTGAATTAGTACCTATGAGTCCAGCGTAGGCTCGGAGGCAGAGGCCTGGTGAGTCTTTCAAACATCCGCTGGCTGTCAGATGAGATGGTTGGCAGTTACTGAGGAAATCAGCGAGCCTGGACCTGGCAAAAACACAAACAGCTCAACATCAAATGAAAAATGTGGGCAGAGAATTTGGGTGAATGATTTTAGGTGAGTTTAAATTTAGGTTAGACAGGAAAGTTGTTTAGTTCAGTAAGATTTTTCTCCCAAGAGTTGACAGATTCTTGTTTGTGTCCAAATTACTGTGTGTCCTTTCATTACTGGTTTTTTAACAGAACCATTTCTAACGTCAGGTGGAAGCAGCAATGCAGAGGAAAATGCAATTCTGAAAGCTGGTGTCAGCTACCCTATGTATGAAGCTTAAAGACTCTCCAAAGTGGAAGAAAAATCTGGGACATTTACGATATCATCAAAAGATTATGTTGAGCTCATATTCTAAAACCTCTATAGACGGATAATAAATGAACAGAAAATGACATAAATGATGTAAATACCAAGCTATACTTTTTATTAGGTCTTCTAGTCACAAACTAATCATAAATCCTACCTACACATAAACATCGTTGTCATTGAAAAAGTTCTACCAAACACTGATTTGACATAATTTATGCAAATTCATGAGGGATTTATCCTTGTCCCAAAGTTCAGTCACTGATGAATACAGTCAGTCACATGCTGACCAGTCACCAGCCCTGAGATGGTACACACCAGAGACTACGGACTGAGGTTTGTTTTACAGGCAGTTGCAGAAGCATCCTAACACGTGAAGAGGATCACACACAAAGGATAGCTCTTAGCATTACCAGCATTTAATGATGTTTCATAGGGGTTGTTGTTTTATATGAGGATAGGTGGTTACAGGGGCCACGTTGGTCTACTCTTTACACAAACATTTGGGACCTATGTATCTAGGTACCCTCATGTACTAACTGGTGTCAACATTGGATGACTGTGACATCTATGCATCCTAACACAACACATTGACAGGACCACCCAGTCTATGGGTGGTCAACAATGCAACCCATCTAACTGCTTTAAGCATTGCCAATACTTTCTAAGAGGCATCCTGTGTATTTGTATTTGCTGAAATCCATGCTTTGTTCTGACTGATTCTCAGATGCTCCAGCAACTGTCTGAAACACTTCTGCTCTCTTTGCCAGCTACTTGCAAAATTAAATTAAAATTCACATTCATATACCCCTCAATTGTCTGCATGCATACCAAATGACATCCATAATCCCTTTTCCACTGAAAGCCCCAGGATTTAAAGTCCCAGGATTTGTTTTACCCGGGTAATAGGGATCCAAGGGAATCTCATTCGTTCCTTTTCCATTTCCAAGGACCATGTATTTAAATCAGCCTAATCAGCTAATAAATCTTTTTTTGTTTCAACTGCAGACCCATCTCCATAAAACTATAAAAGAGTTCATACTCCACTAAGTTAGGTTTACGTTAAAAGACAATTGAGGGAAATGTGTTTTTTTTATGTACATGGAAAATTTAAAGTGCTCTGATCATCGGCATTGCATTAAAATATTTCTTACAGAACTGTGCCGAAATAGTTTATAATTAATGCCAACAATAACTTAAAATGTCACAATTTCTGGCGAAAAGTATAGCATTTTATTTTATTTTATTTTAATATGCAACTTCAAAATTAAAAGCCTTAAAAATAAGACATTTCACATTTATTTTCCCAAAGTTTCTGTGTATATTGCAACAACACGGTTTGTTCCCAGTGATTACTCTCACTTCAGGATGACAAGAGAACACTTTCAGATTCCACTCATCAAATTTCATCAAGATCTGATGTGGAATTTCAAAATTAAAGCCCATCTATCTTTTACTAAATTGCCGAAAATATTCATGATATCATGTTTTATTGTTCGATCATTTGTGATCTCTTAGTCATCCTTAAAACATATACTATCTGCAACTGCCAAACCTATTGCATTCCAGTATCTAAACAACTGAAGGGGTAGTTGCAAGAACGGTGCAGACGCCACTTGATTGCTGTCCATCTTGGGTCACCATGGAGGCTCCCATTATTACTTCTGGGTCAGCCTTGGAGTTGGTAAAATCCCTTTCCGTTTGTCATTTGTAAATGTGTTTTGGGACTTGTAAATGTGGTTCGCATGTTGTTACAGTGTTTTCTCAAATGTTAATTTGTTTTCTGAAATATTGATTTGTTTTCGCAAATGTAAATTTGTTTCGAGACTTGTGAAAGTGTTTCACATCTTGTTAATTTGTTTTCTGAAATGTGAATTTTGTCTCAAGCTTTGTAAAAGTGTTTCAGATTTTGTAATGTTGGTATGGACCTCCCTGCCACTGTACTTGATAAACTGACTGCACAGATGAAGTTTGGAGGTCTACTTTCTCGCTTAAAAACATTTTAAAACTACTTTTTGTGACAAATTAATAGTATAAAAATGATTAATTTGTATACTAACCTGTGCCATTATTGAAGCCTTGTTGCACATAGCTCCGCCCCTTTAACAAATCCCAGGGAAAGCTGAAAAGACCATCTCCAGAGTAGGACCATTTACCCGTGAAATTAAAGCCCCAGGAAAGAGAAATTACCCAGGTAAATTAACAGTGAAACGCGACCTGGGTTTTACAAGGCCTGGGGCTTTCTATAAGCAATGGAAAAGGGGCAAATATTGGACCAATTCTTTCAGGAGCTTAACCTGTTCTGTCTGTGAGTTTGTCATTGCCAGGTATTTAAGAACTTTTTAAACTTCAACCAATGTAATTACCATGCTAACTCAAGTAAAAGATCAGTAGTTCTGATCCATATCACTGTTATATAGAAGTAAGAGAATTATTTGATAGCTATTTAATGACTGAACTGTAAAATACAGTGAGCACTGTTTTCATTGTGCTCATCTTCTAGTTTAGTTTGCTTCAATTGTCCTCTTTTTCCACATAAGAAAGTTACCCAGCAAGTCTTCGGGTAAGTATTTGCTCCAGACTCCCTGTTTAGGAATTTGAATAGGAACTCTCAATGTAAATTATTTATTTTTTAAGATCTCATGATATAAAATTTTGAAAAAGTTTTTGAACATGCACTTTGACATGCTCGACAAAGTGTGCAAACTGGCATTTGCAATTTTTTAAACAATTATTTGTGTTCAGCAGATATCTAACCTGCATAGGTCATCTCGTCGACAGAAGCTCTGCTGGTGGAGGCAGTTAGGCTGCAGACTCTCTGCATCCTGGTAGGAGCAAGAGGGTACAATGGTTTTCCTCCTCCTTTCACCACACAGGGTGTTGGTGCAGGGACAGAACAGGACACCCAGGCTGTATTCCTCAGGTACCCGTTCCAGGAAGCGCCTGAGGGCCCTGTGGCACTTGTACTGGTTGCATCGGATTGTGCCGGGCACTGGCTTAGTGCAAGCCAACACATATTCTGATCGAAGAGCACCACACTTCTCATACAGGCCACAGTCCTGTGCTGCTTTCAAGCACTGGTTCTCACCATCCGGCAGCCGGAAGGATGGAACTAGAGGGGCGAATGTGAAGAGAATGGAATAAAAAGTCAAACACATAAATATAGTTATTCAATATCATAAAAGATAAGCAGTAGATTGAGAACCTCTTACACGACTGTATAAGTCAAGGTGTAACAGTAACTTTCTCCTCCTAACACCCAGCGGAGGGAGGCAGATAGCTCACCTTCCTGAGTTCAGTTCTGTTGGAGGTTCCTTTCTACAATAAGGGATTCATGCCTCTAGACTGTAGCCTGTGTTTGCTTTGAACGCACCAAAGTGAACATTTAATGAAAACTTCAGGTCTCTCGGGTAGTCTTGATTGAAATTAGATTGAATTGAACTGTATAGGATTGGATAATTTGGATCGTATACTGCTGGTAAGGAATTGGACCTGTTAGTCTTATAAGGTGCCCAGAGTTTCTTGGTGCTATAGTAGTAAAACAGAATTGAAGTAAGATGCAGTCTCTATTAGTACAAGCTTGATTCTCTACAAGGCCGTGTCATGTTGATTTAACTTTTTTAAATACAGATTACATCACAACGTATGGATTCATCCTTCTTATTTACAATACAGTATGCTCCACAGAGTGTCTGCACCAAACACCAAGGTGTTTCCTTCACTGCTCACAGGTATTCTAACTGACCTAGTTGGTGCTGGTAAGAGACACATATGGACATTAAAAATGTCCTCAAGGGGAAACTACATTAGTGGCGATTAAAATTTTCTTGCTTTCCAAGACAACCATACCATTAACCGGTTGTTTAAAAAAATATGAAGTTCTTTCAACTGTGGATTAGTTAGCAGTATTTGGGAGAGCAGCTGAAAAGGAGAAAGTCCACTCTAAAGTTCTGCTGTTGGAACTACATGGAACTGGAAACACTCTGAGACCAATAAACTCAGAAGACCAATACATTTTGAAACCAATAAACTTAAGACAACAATCACAATTATGCTTCTGGGTACATGTGGATAAATTATTGCCAGATTCAGAGTGGATTTAGTGGTAACCGAGAATCTTTTGTAATTAAAACAGATTATTATGGGCTGTTTTGCTGCAGTATGTTTACCACACAGGTATAGCATGTGTGAATTGGGTGTTCACAGACACAATCACCTGTTTTGCATTCGTTCTGAAGGCTTTTCTTCAGTTTGTTATCCATGTTGTTTGCACAATTCACGACCTTTGACATGGTCTTATACATAGTGATAACTGAATGTTTGTGTGTCGTGTTTAAATAAGAGGAAGTAATATCTGGTCTAAATAGAGAAGGTACAAAGCGGCGTAATTAGACAGCACAGATAGATTATATGACTGAGTCAGGCAACAGTTCAATTAGTTATTATTTGTTCCTTCAAAATTATCATATTAAAAACCTTCTATTTATTGCAACTTCCTGTCAATGATAAAACCATGAGCAAGGAGGACCTAAAGGGGAAACCTGACTGCTCAATAATATATTGATAACCTTCTAATAAATAATTGGCAAAGTGACTGCTGGTACATTGCATAAATCATCATAATAAAAACATCTTTCCTTAGGATTAAATGAGCTGACACTTTTTGAACAAGACCATACGTTATAGCCAAAGTTTAGTGGCCATTGGCAATGCTGAGGTTTAGGGCCTTTTGGATGTCCAATATTTTTACTGGTCACGCCTCTGAATCAGTTAAGGGAAACATGCCTAGTTGGAAGTTGTTTTCTTTTGTTCGCTTTTTTGGTTAAGCTTCAAATATTTTTCTACATATATGCAAACCGAATCCCTTACCAGACACTAAAGAGGCCATGCGAGAGTCAATCAATGAGTCATCATAAGGTGATATTTCCAGTTCATCCCTTCCTGTGGAAAACAAAGAAAGATACAAACAGGGGTAAAAATATGAGAAACCATTTACATTCCACAAAAACAACAGCAGGTTGGAAGGAACAAAAGGAGGAGAAATATTATATTCTACAAAATATGTCAAAAACAGCATTTTTGACATAAATCCATTCATCCCTTTTTACCTTTTAGTACTGTATAGCACTTTGCTTTAAACAATTAGTTTTTAAATGTGCTTTATAAATAAAATGGATTGGACTGGATCCATCCATCCATCCATCCATCCATCCATCCATCCAACCAACCAACCAACCAACCAACCAACCAAAATCAGATATCTTTCTACTGAGTTCTCAAACTATCTCCAGGTTATTCTGGGAATTCCCATTCCAAAAGAGCTACATGCTTCCTCCAGCAAGTTCTTGGTCTGCCCAAGGTCTTCTTCCAACTGTAGCTCTATCACCTGGACGAGAGATGAGACTTTCCTCAGACTAATCCTAAAACAGAGTCCAGTCACCCTACAGAAGAAGCTGATTTCAGCAGATCGTGTCCAGGATCTCATTCTGTCTCTGATGAACCAAATCTTATGGTCATAGATGAGGGTTGGGATGTAGATCGACAAGCAAATTATGAGTTTTTTATTTTCATTTTGCTTCTTCTTCACCTTGGGATGGACTTTGGAAGATGTCATGGAACTCACCTCACCTGAATACTCCAGTCAGAAAAGCCCACCCAAGATCCAGTCCCTACAATTAAGTGTGCTGCTCACCATCTGTCACCACTGTCAAGAAGAATCCTGCGTATTACATCTACAGTGCCTTGCGAAACTATTTGGCCCCCTTGAACTTTTCAACCTCTTGCCTCATTTCAGGCTTCAAACATAAAGATATAAAATTCTCATTTTTTGTGAAGAATCAACAACAAGTGGGACACAATCGTGAAGTGGAATGAAATTTATTGGATGTGTCAAACTTTTTAACAAATAAAAAACTGAAAAGTGGGGCGTGCAATATTATTCGGCCCCTTTACTTTCAGTGCAGCAAACTTACTCCAGAAGTTCAGTGAGGATCTCTGAATGATCCAATGTTGTCCCAAATGACTGATGATGATAAATAGAATCCACCTGTGTGTAATCAAGTCTCCGTATAAATGCACCTGCTCTGTGATAGTCTCAGGGTTCTGTTCAAAGCGCAGAGAGCATCATGAAGACCAAGGAACACACCAGGCAGGTCCGAGATGCTGTTGTGGAGAAGTTTAAAGCCGGATTTGGATACAAAAAGATTTCCCAAGCTTTAAACATCCCAAGGAGCACTGTGCAAGCAATCATATTGAAATGGAAGGAGTATCAGACCACTGCAAATCTACCAAGACCCGGCCGTCCTTCTAAACTCTCATCTCAAACAAGGAGAAAACTGATCAGAGATGCAGCCAAGAGGCCCATGATCACTCTGGATGAACTGCAGAGATCTACAGCTGAGGTGGGAGAGTCTGTCCATAGGACAACAATCAGTCGTACACTGCACAAATCTGGCCTTTATGGAAGAGTGGCAAGAAGAAAGCCATTTCTCAAAGATATCCAAGTTTGCCACAAGCCACCTGGGAGACACACCAAACATGTGGAAGAAGGTGCTCTGGTCAGATGAAACCAAAATCGAACTGTTTAGCCACAATGCAAAACGATATGTTTGGCGTAAAAGCAACACAGCTCATCACCCTGAACACACCATCCCCACTGTCAAACATGGTGGTGGCAGCATCATGGTTTGGGCCTGGTTTTCGTCAGCAGGGACAAGGAAGATGGTCAAAATTTATGGGAAGATGGATGGGGCCAAATACAGGACCATTCTGGAAGACAACCTGTTGGAGTCTGCAAGAGACCTGAGACTGGGACGGGGATTTATCTTCCAACATGACAATGATCCAAAACATAAAGCCAAATCTACAATGGAATGGTTCACAAATAAACATATCCAGGTGTTGGAATGGCCAAGTCAAAGTCCAGACCTGAATCCAATCGAGAATCTCTGGAAAGAGCTGAAGACTGCTGTTCACGAACGCTCTCCATCCAACCTCACTGACCTCGAGCTGTTTTGCAAGGAAGAATGGGCAAGAATTTCAGTCTCTCGATGTACAAAACTGGTAGAGACATACCCCAAGCGGCTTGCAGCTGTAATTGCAGCAAAGGGTGGTGCTACAAAGTATTAACGCAAGAGGGCCGAATAATATTGCACGCCCCACTTTTCAGTTTTTTATTTGTTAAATAAGTTTGACAGATCCAATAAATTTCATTCCACTTCACGATTGTGTCCCACTTGTTGTTGATTCTTCACAAAAAATGAGAATGTTATATCTTTATGTTTGAAGCCTGAAATGGGGCAAGAGGTTGAAAAGTTCAAGGGGGCCGAGTACTTTGACAAGGCACTGTATATACTGTAACATAATGAATAATGTCAAAGTTTCGTGGATGGAAAAGTCAATAATCAATAATTATATGGCCAAATTAAAAGGATCTAGGAGTAGTGGAATATCATCTTAAATTTAAATTTACTCAATCACTTAAATATGTAGTCTGTCACAGATCATTAAAATGATGTCAGACATAGTCAAACTTGGCTTATCTCTATGCTGCTCAGTCACCAAAATAAATGATTCTGAGATGTTTTAAATTAGATCTGTAAATTAAACTGAACTGTGCTTTTTCCAACAGCTCTCTGTACTGAACTGTACATGTTCTTCCTATGAGCTAATTGGGACAACAAAGGCCTCCCTCTGCATTTCCTGCAGTGCAGGGAGATCCCCAAAGGTAGAAACATGCATATTGAAAAATGCTGCTCCCTGACTTGTTTTATGAGTTTTCTATCAGAATTTAGTACATGTGGCAGAGAGTAATCACTCGTGTGTAGATAAACAAACATCCACTGTGCTGGCTTTGACGAATTGCTTGCCTCTAAATTTCACTTTCTGACAGCCACACAGCCATATTTTACAGATGTAATTCCCACACCATGGCTCCAATCAGTCTTTTACACGGTAACACTAAGTGACCAAGTGAATGCTGACATTATTGAATACATGAAATGACATTGAAATCAGATTCAGAGGCAGAGATGGACTATACAAGTGCAAATTTCTTTTAAATTTGTATCATCATCTCTAAGATGTTGTGATTTTCTGTATGCTTATGTCAAAACGTGAATTCCAAACAAAATGTAAAATATCTGTTTTCCAGCCAATAATCTCTACAAGGGTTTTGTACGTTGAATAGAAATGTTGAATTTTTGATTTACATAAGCACACTAATTCATTCCAGCATCAAGATCCAAGACGACACCTGTGAGGTGGCACACAGTGTTTTTTTAAAATTTACCAAGAAGTGTGTTCCAACAATCAGAGAATCACACTTCCCAACCTGACTGGCAAAGTCTATTTTAGGATGTTGGAAAGGACCACTGTAGAAATTCGGATTCAGAAGGGAGTGATGTGACTTCTGACCCAGTCATTAATAAGTGGACTAGATTCTTTGCCATTGCAAAGCTGGTGAAGGTGACATGGGTGATTGTGCCACCGACATCTGGTTTGTGGATCTGGAGAGAGATTTTTTTGTGGAAAGTGGGCACTGGTCACTGTAGAACCAGAGCGTAAAAAGTCGAGCTGTTTTCAGATGTGGGTTGACCAGCAATGGCCGTTGTGTCCGATCCTGTCTGTGGTGTTCATGGCACTGTTGTGGAGAGGAGGGTGTATAAGAGTCTCATCTTTGCTTTTTGCAGATAAGGGTAAGGGTCGTTTCTAAGTTCTGTCTTTGCACACAACGTGGTCTTCAACATCTGTGTGCACCAAATGTTGGCATCTTGCTGTCACACAGGTGCTTGTATTTAGAACATTCTTGTGTCAGCTGTGCGTCAGCAATCTTCATTATATAGTATATTTTCTAAATAAGCACCCTTGTTTTTGGTTGGATATGTGGTCAGTCTTGGCTGCTGTGTGTTTGGCACAACCTTTTGAATGGTGCTTTTATAACCAGACATACATTTTTGGCATGCATGGTCTGCTTTGCCCCAGAAATCTGGGCTACCCTCTGCCATCCTGCCACTGCAACTAGAGTGACTACCCAGAGTCACTACCCAGAGACTTGCACTTTCTCCACAAGGCCATTGGGAAGGGGTGTGACACCTCACTCTTCAAAAGGGTTCCGTCAGGAACAAATCAAAACCAGTCCAGAACATTTTTTTCTTGTTTGACCTTAGTGAGCATACAGCCTTCATGACACAAAAACATCATATGCAAATAAGAGTCATGGCGGAGGGCAAGTGCATTGTGCTCCAGCGATTTACAGATCCACGCTTAAAGCCAAATCAACACCTCTGCTTCCTAATGCCACAATGGATGTAATGTAACAATGAAACAACTCAAAAACCTCCAGCAAATGACGCCGTATAACTTTACTAGAGCCCTGACTGGTGATGGGTCAGTTGGAAACTCAAAAATCAATTTCTGATCAAACGCACCATACAATGTGGTGGTTAGCACTAACCAAAACACATTTTGGTATGGAAGTTGTTACCACGAGAAGATAATTTGAAGTTAATACGGTGTTTAAAAGTGAAGTAAAAAGAAGAAAACAAGGATGAAGAAGGCATGTGTCTTTCCTACAGAGGTATGTTGGCTGTTTTGTAGTTTTGGGTGTTTTAGGTTGGCTTTCTCGGGTGTGAAAAACAAGTCATCAGCCAACGGAAGTCCATTTTAATTGTCAAATCTGTAAAATGACAGAAGATGTTTCAGCAGATAACAGGAAGGCTAAACATATTATGAGTTGAAGAAAACTTTTTTTTATTATTTAATAAATTATTCTTTATGGTCAGCAGGTCTGGACCTGGAAAATTCTATTAGAATACGTTTTTAGTAATTTATTTATGACTTATATATAAGTCATAAATGATAAAACAAATAATAATTAATAATAATAATTGGGACAATCTATCTATCTATCTATCTATCTATCTATCTATCTATCTATCTATCTATCTATCTATCTATCTATCTATCTATCTATCTATCTATCTATCTATCTATCTATCTATCTATCTATCTATCTATCTATCTATCTATCTATCTATCTATCTATCTATCATATTACAGCAAAGTCGCTCTGTTTTATTCTTTGGAGCTTTTAAATTATTTTGATCATGAAACCTGCTGGTTTTAGAAAGGCTGGCAGCCTATTAGAAATACATCTTTTTAAATAATAGTAAAATGCTGCTCACCGACTAACATCCCCTATATAGATTATTACTTCACTCTCGTGGAAGGAAGGCTTGCAGGAAATACTTTAGAAACAATTAATTGTGGTTTTTCAAGAGGAAGCAGAATTGGTTGGAAAAAGAACAACTATTTAAACCACTTAGAACCCTACAGTTCACAAACCAGCCGAAGATTCTTATGCCTACACTGTAAGACCTGTGGATCTTTAGGGCCTCAAACAAAAACAAGCAAACCTGCTTGATGAAATGTCCCACAGAACAGTTATAGGCTTACCACAGTATCAGAAGCACTTAGACAATAGATGACATTAACACTGATTAAGGTTCATTTAGGTGTCCCAGTAACAAAAAAGAAAGAAGCGTGGAAGGAAACAAAAGCACAGTGCACCCTGACAGTGAATCTTCAAATCCTGAAAGCCCCTTATATTAAATGTCCTTTACTAATCTAGTAACAGATACCATTTATAAGAAGACATTTAATTAATAAAAAATATGTTGAGAAAGTTATCTTAATAGATAGTGTTAGGAAGAACATCATTAGCCTGTGACAATTCCCTGTGTCATACAAATCTATATAAATAATTACAAATAAAAAAAATATATATTTATGTTCAAAACAAAATGCAAAGTAATCATAATCTCATGTTTTTACTGGCAATTTCTTTCCAACTGTAAAACTGCAAATTATTTAAACACAATTCAAAGAACAAACTCAATCAAGAATCCAATGGCATGTAAAGTGTTTATGTATGTAAATCCTATTCCTGCCTATATATTTAGGGTAATGAAACGCTAGAGCGGCCTAGCAGCACTGGGAACTGAAGAGTGTGTAATTACACTAATACTCCACTGACTAATAGGCCACAGGGGAAGAGGAGTCTGCCAGCTAGTGTTAGCTCACTTACTAATGCATACAATACACCAGCACTTGAGATATGCTCTGTGGCTCTATGTGTTTCATTGTGTTCTGAGCAGAGGCTTTTCATTGGAGAGCACTTAAATATGTGTCCAGCTTGGGATGTTTAGGACCAAAAGAGAAGACAGACGGTATGAAGCTCTGCATGAAGGACAGGTCTATTTAATCACAGTTCAATTTAAAATAAGCTAACATGGCTGGATTTCTGGTTTTAAATAAAAAAGCAAGAAATAAACATAAAAACAACTCTTGCTGGTTCCTCTGTCTGAACCACAAATGCTAAATGTCAGGAAGTTCATAACTTTTTTTGTTGTTTTTTTTTCTTTTCTTTTTCTTTCTGTTTTTGTTCTGTCTTTTTTTCTATTTCTTGCACGATTTTTTCTATTTTCCAAGATTTAAATATCATTGTTTGCCACCCCCTGAACCCAAGCTGCATCTGGTTTCACTTGAAAGAAGACTGAAACCTGTAGGGTCTTCTTCCGATTCTGCTTTTTTCTACTCGTGGAACCACAACTTGCAGCTGATTTGTTTTATTACACCAAATGCATAAAATTATCGGTGTATCACCAACATTACAATCGAAAATTAAGTTGTGCTTTCTAATTGTATTAGCTAGTTGAATGAAAAAAATAGCAATGTTCCAAGCACACAACCAAGTGGAACTTCATGATCATCTCTAATGACTGTTTACAAAAATAAAATCTTGTCAGATTAAAATGACTTTAACAGCCTATTTTTTATATTCCAATAGGAAGTTTATGCATCTACAACGGCTGATTTGTGAAAGGGTTTTTTTGTGTGTACTTTTATGACAGAGTGGTATTTGGGTAAATGATCATTATCAAACATTGCTAAAACTTAAAGTATGTTTAATTGTTAGTTTTACAGCAACCACAATACATTGCTTCAAATAGGCTGAAAGAACTGACTGATTGAGAATACTCAATAAGGGAGAAATGTCGCAAACACACAGGTTGAATGAGGTTCAGATGACAAGATTATATCATATGAAACATTTCTTGTTTTAAAAACCTGAAACCTGAGTCTGAATATGCAGCAGTCACCACAGATCAGTGGGTGATCAAGGGCTTTCTCTTGCCTTCCAAGATCGTATGAACGTTTAAAAGTAAAGACCCTCCTAACGGTCAGGATTTAGATTGTTTTGTCTCTAGTTGTTGAAGTAGAATGGTGGACTCCATGGAGACTGAGTATTCTGCACCTGGTTTGGCTGAAAGCTTCTATCTGTTAAAAGAGTTGTTGCTTTCTACCGATGCCTGCTGCCCAGAGCTCAGAATGAAAAACGGAATAAATCAAAAGATCTGATACAATGTGTTGCTTTCCTTAGATAGACAACTTTCTACTAAGTGGCATCTTAATGTTCTCTAAATCAGTTTCTTAAGAAATGGCCATTAACCTTATATACAACAGCTGTCCCTTTTACAGTAATTCAGCCCTGAACTACAAAATTCTCCTCAGTGGTATCTGTGAAATTTGTCTTCCTTCCTTTTATTACTGATCCCATTAATGCTTAGTTTGACTGAGCATTAACTTTCTCCAAATATGAGAGAAATTTGGAGGTCAATTCAACATCTGAAATTGTTTGTTAAGATCCTGAAACAACTCAGAATCAGAATCAGAATCAGCTTTATTGCCAAGTTTGTACATACAAACAAGGAATTTGACTCCGGTACACTTTGCTCTTTGTTTTTGCACTACAGAATATACATATTTACAATGTACAATATACACATATATAAATAAAAATAAAAAGGTGCATTTGCAACATCTGTATGCTGTTGTTTGTTTTTTATTGAATGTTCAACAGAGAAACAGCCTGGGGGAAGAAACTGTCTCTGTGGCGGCTGGTTTTTGTGAACAGCGCTCTGTAGCGTCGGCCTGAAGGCAGAACTCTAAACAGTTTATGTGCAGGGTGTGTGGGGTCTGCAGAGATTTTAGCAGCTCTTTTCCTGACCCTAGACCTGTATAAGTCTTGGATGGAGGGCAGGTCAGCCCTGATGATTCTCTCTGCAGTCCTGATTATTCGTTGCAGTCTGGACCTGTCCTGTTTTGTGGATGAACCGAACCACACAGAGATGGATGAAGACAGGACAGACTGAATGATGGCAGTGTCAGAAGATGACCAGCAGCTCCTGTGGAAAGGTTTGTACTTCTTGAGTTGCCTCAGGAAGTACAGTCTCTGCTGGGCCTTCTTCCGAAACAGTGTCTATGTGTGAAGACCATCTCAGGTCTCAGAGATGGTGGTTCCTATGAACCTGAAGTGATCCACAGCCGCACACGGTGTTTGTTGAGGATGGTGAGGGGGGGTGTATGGAGGTGGTGTTTTCGAAAGTCCACCACCATCTCCACAGTCTTGAGTGGGTTTAGTTCCAGGCAGTTCTGACTACACCAGTGTACCAGCCGATCCACCTCCTGTCTGTATGCAGACTCATCACCGTCCTGGATCAGGCCAATGACAGTGGTGTCATCTGCAAACTTCAGGAGTTTCACGGACGAGTCCGCTGAGGTGCAGTCATTTGTGTACAGGGAGAAGAGGAGTGGGGATAGAACAACACCCCTGGGGTGGCACCAGTACTTATGATCTGGTTCGGGAACGAAGATGCTCCCCAGTCCTCACCTGCTGCTGTCGGTCCTTCAGGAAGCTGTTGATCCACTGACAGGTGGGGGAGGCTGGGACGTTGCGCTGGGTGAGCCTTCTGGTGGAGGATGTCTGGTATGATGGTGTTGAAGGCCGAGCTGAAGTCTACAAAACAGGATCCTGGCGTAGGTCCCTGGGTGGTCGAGGTGTTGCAGGATGAAGTGTAGACCCAAGTTAACAGCATCATCTGCCGAACATGTTTGCTCGGTTACGCAACACTGCAGGGCGTCCAATAGAGGGCCTTGTGATGTCTTTCAGGTGCTTCAACACCGCCAGCTCAAAGGATTTCATGACCACAGACGTCAGGGCTACAGGCCGGTAGTCATTTAATCTAGGCAGTGGGTTTCTTGGGCACTGGGATGATGGTGGATCGTTTGAAGCAGGAGGGGACCTCACACTTCTCCAGTGACTTGTTGAAGATCCGGGTGAAGATTGGAGCGAGTTGATTTGCACAGGCTTTCAGGCATGATGGGGAGACGTTATCAGGTCCTCCAGCTTTCAGGTATTTATGCAGTGTGATAGAATGCATAACACAGCTGATAGAGCTACACCTCTCAGGGCATACTGTTTCTAAATAGGGTGAAAGAAACATTGACATGAATGACAAGAACCAATGATTCTCAGCAGAATAAAACCCTAACCCTCCAACTTGTATACCTTGTATAGCTCATCCTGGTGTCATGTCTTTCCAGGGTCATTGAAACATAAGCTGATAGCCACTGAACTGATATAAAAGAAAAATTTATCAGATTTATCGATCTTTATTGATCTTTGGATCGAGGTAGTTTTGATGGTCCTGTGAGAGCTGCACATCAGAACTGGACCCCTATAGATGGTTGGGACAATGTGTTTACCTTACCTGATTAGGGTGGATTATTTGAAGACAACAAGCTAGCGTGGTTTGCTTGAACTCTTGGGTTTGGTTACTTAAATTAATATTTCTTTTACATGTACCACCAATGTAAGTGTCTTATACACTGCTCAACAAAATAAAGGGAACACTTAAACAACACAATATAACTCCAAGTGGATCAAACTTCTGTGAAATCAAACTGTCCACATAGGAAGCAACACTGATTCACAATCAATTTCACATGCTGTTGTGCAAATGGAATAGACAACAGGGGGAAATCTTTGGCGATTAGCAAGACACAGTCAATAAAGGAGTGGTTCTGCAGGTGGGGACCACAGACCACTTCTCAGTACCTATGCTTTCTGGCTGATGATTTGGTCACTTTTGAATGTTGGTGGTGCTTTCACACTCGTGGTAGCATGAGACGGACTCTACAACCCACACAAGTGGCTCAGGTAGTGCAGCTCATCCAGGATGGCACATCAATGCGAGCTGTGGCAAGAAGGTTTGCTGTGTCTGTCAGCGTAGTGTCCAGAGCCTGGAGGCGCTACCAGGAGACAGGCCAGTACACCAGGAGACGTGGAGGAGGCCGTAGGAGGGTAACAACCCAGCAGCAGGACCGCTACCTCCACCTTTATGCAAGGAGGAACAGGAGGAGCACTGCCAGAGCCCTGCAAAATGACCTCCAGCAGGCCACAAATGTGCATGTGTCTGCACAAACGGTTGGAAACCGACTCCATGAGGATGGTATGAGGGCCCGACGTCCACAAATGGGGGTTGTGCTCACAGCCCAACACCGTGCAGGACGCTTGGCATTTGCCAGAGAACACCAGGATTGGCAAATTCGCCACTGGCGCCCTGTGCTCTTCACAGATGAAAGCAGGTTCACACTGAGCACATGTGACAGACGTGACAGTGTCTGGAGACACCGTGGAGAGCGATCTGCTGCCTGCAACATCCTTCAGCATGACCGGTTTGGCAGTGGGTCAGTAACGGCGTGGGGTGGCATTTCTTTGTAGGGCCGCACGGCTTTAAAGCTATGGACTGGCCCGCCCGTTCCCCAGACCTGAATCCGATTGAGCACATCTGGGACATCATGTCTCGCTCCATCCACCAACGTCACGTTGCACCACAGACTGTCCAGGAGTTGGCGCATGCTTTAGTCCAGGTCTGGGAGGAGATCCCTCAGGAGACCATCCGCCGTCTCATCAGGAGCATGCCCAGGCGTTGTAGGGAGGTCATACAGGCACGTGGAGGCCACACACAATACTGAGCCTCATTTTGACTTGTTTTAAGGACATTACATCAAAGTTGGATCAGCCTGTAGTGTGTTTTTCCACTTTAATTTAGTGTGTGACTCCAAATCCAGACCCATATTGGTTAATACATTTGATCTCCATTGATGATTTTTGTGTGATTTTGTTGTCAGCACATTCAACTTTGTACAGAGCAAAGTATTCAATGAGAATATTTCATTCATTCAGATCTAGGATGTGTTATTTGAGTGTTCCCTTTATTTTTTTGAGCAGTGTATATTACACCTGTTTATTGAAATCAGATTTACCTGAGAGCAGTAACATTTTCTCTGCAGAAGAATGTTCCCTGCTACACTGCAGAAATGGTTCAAGAATGGTTCAAGGAACGCAGTTTGACAGGGTGACTTTGCCTCTAAATTCTCCAGATCACAAATCAATCAGGCATCTGTAGGATGTAGGCATGGACCAGTTACCGGTCTCAAGGGATCCCTTGGTTTTAAAAAGATACCATTTCAAAACCATTTATTTGCTTGTGATATTGCTACTATGGTTTGGCGTCATTTTGGTGAAATACCACAGAAAGTTTAGGAGCGTAATCACTCCCTTCCCTGTTTCGGCACACCGCCACACCACTCACTCTTGTTTATACTGAAGGAATTTAAGTTTATTTGAGTTTATTTATTTAGAAAAAAAGGGGACAATGCATATTAATAGACGTACATGTAAATATGACAGATTATAGCCAACAGCTAATTTCCATCTGTAGTCCCTTCGGCAGGTTGAGTCAACGATATAAAATAATGAAATCAATAAAACAACAGTAACAACAATTAGAATAGTAAGCCATCATTGCTGTGAGCAATATAAGAAGGTGGAGTAATTACACAGAGAGATAACAGTTCCTTGAAAACAATAGGATAAAAAATAAAAGAAAAAGCAAGAACAATAAAAAAATATTGTGGATCATAAAACATACAGGCCAAAGAGGTCAGGGGACCATACGTATTTCACTAGTGTTAGAAAGCTAAAATTAGATATCAAAGGCCTGATTAAAGTGCAGAGTGCAGAAAGTGTATGCTAGTATTAGACAAATATACAAGTTTAGGTATGGCTGTGGCAACAATACTGTTCTTCCAATTGCCAAGCTGTAAGATGTTTGGTAAAAGAGGTCAGAGTTCATGTATTGAGTCTGGTATTGAATTCCAGGTGTGAGAATCACGAACAGAAAAAGTGGCTTGACTTAAGGCACTCTTTCTAAAAGGAACCACACAGTCACCTCTAGAACCAGCTCATCATTTTCACAAATTATTGTAACAGAAGAGGTGCTTTGCCATGGAAGATTTTGAAAATCAAGATAACATCGGTGTGTTTAAGAGTGTTGTCCCAGTTTAAGTGCTCATGTTTTTTAATATCTGACATTGATGGTACCTTTTTGGTTTTTTCTCCAATACTTTCAGTGCTTGTTCATAAACTGTTTCAATTGGCTTCAGTGTCGTCTTACAGGCTGATGCCCAACTTATTACGCAATAGGACATGTGTGATATGATCAGGGTATCACAATACAATTTTGCTGACTCAAGAGTTAGATCGTGTCTAATAAACCTAAAGTTGGACAAGTTAAACTTAATTTTGTTCACAGTATTTTTTATCTGTCGTTTCAAAAGATGTTGTGAGTCAAGGGTGATTCCTAAGTATTTAAACTCTTGTACGACAACAATTGTTTTACCTTGCACAAAAACGTTAGGATCACTGTCAGTATTTGCTCTTTTTGAGAAGTATATACACACAGTCTTGGATATGTTCAAGCATAGTTGGGATTTCTCAAGCCAGTTATAAACATTTATCATAGCATCTGTCAGCTCTAGCGCAGCATGTTTTTTATCCTTTTCATGGACATACAGAATAGCGTCATCAGCATACATTTGGCAGATGAAATTTGAAGGAGAACAACTTGGCAGATCATTTATAAACAAACTGAAAAGCAGTAGACCTAGCACTGAGCCCTGTGGTTCCCCAAGATTGTTTTTGCGTGATGTTGACTTCATGTTCTGTATCCTAACACACTGTGATCTTGCAGATATATATGATTCAATCCAGTTTAGAGTACTTGGGAAAAGTTAAAACTAGACAAGTTAATCAGCAGTATCTGGTGATTATTGGTGTCAAATGCTTTTCTGAGATCAATGAAAACAGCACCAACGACACCACCTGCATCCAATTATGATTTTTTGTTTTCTAAAAAGAGACAAACCGTCGTCTCAGTAGAATGATGTTTTCAAAAGCCAAACTGCATCCTGTTAAAGGTATATAGACTATTGTTAAGATGATCTGCAATTTGCTCTGGTACTATTTTTTCCAAGACTTTTGAGACTGGTGGAAATATGCTTATCGGTCTGTAATGCTGGTTATTGCAGGATTACCTGACTTAAAGATTGGTGTAATGACAGAGCACTTCCAGGGTTCAGGGAAGGAACTTGTGTTTATGGATTTATTTATAATAGTAGTTAAGGGTGCGATGAAAGATTCTTTGTGATATTTTAGAAATGTTACATCCCTTCAAAATGCATCTTTGGCTTTAGAGCTTTTGAGGCCACACACAGCTTTATCAACTTGTGACACTACGCACAAATTAAGACAGATAGAAATACTGCTTGCTTCATGGAAAGTTCTAGAATGGAAACTAAAGAACACCCATTACTTTTATAAAGATAATGCTCTTTAGAAAGTAAAGTAGCTTACAGGGCCCGGCTAAAGATAGCTAATATTAGCTTTCGCTGTTACTCCATGAGGAGCAGATCGAGAAGCAGAATACGTGGCGCAACAGGCATCTACATGCTTCTACTTAACTTAGTCGATGTTCATTCATATTCTGCATCAGTCTTCCGACCCTGTGTATATTTCTTTAAAAAATCTTCAAAAATGGGCTACTGTTTTTTAGCTTATACTCTTTTAAATTGCATTTGTTACTGGACTGTAGTTTAGTCAAATGCTTAATTCAGTTTTAGGCTGGTGGTCATAATGTTTTGGTTGATCAGATTGGGTAATCTATAATTCTGTTGTCATTAAATATTAGCAAAAGTATTGTACCTAATTGTGTAAATGATGTTTTCTAATACACTCAAACTCTCCAAATCCAGCACAGGCCTAACTCACCTGGCAGAAGACGAACCCTCCAGTATATACGAAGGCACCGCTCCTCCTTCCGGAAGCCACGCTGGCACTTGCAAGCCAACAGTGAAGGGTGTTTGGCCAGAAGGGCATCCTGTCTCTCCAAGCACTCGGATGCCGCTTGTTCCCCTAGTGGTGAGACTGCTGCATCAGCCGCACACAGCTCTAAGCCTCGGTACAGTGCCTGGCACCGTGGGTCAGTGGAGCACACACGATGAGCTTCAACACAGTCAGTCACAGGTGGAGGAAATGGGAATACTTCTGATGATACTTCTGAGAAAAATAAAAGTGGGGGAAAAAAATGACAGTGATATTTGTAAAATGGAGGAGTAAAAATCAACAACAATGTTGAGCTTGTTGTGTGTGTGTGTGTGTGTGTGGGTGTGTGATACACCAACACAAAGTAGCACATAACTGTGGAGTACAGGAGAAAGAAAATTATACAAGGTTTTTAAAATTATTTACAAATAAAAAACCCAGATTGTGGCATACAATTGTATTCAGCCCCGTTATTTGGATACCGCTAAATAAAACACAAAGTAAACAATTACCTATGGAATTCGCCTAATTAATAAATAGTACCCCTGTGTGTTATTTTATCTCAGGATAAATGCAGCTGTTCAGTCAAGGGCTCGGGGGTTTGTTAGAGAACAACAGCATCATGAAGACCAAGTAACACAACACACAGCTCAGGGATCTAAACCATCCATTGTGGCTCTGGCCACAATGGATGGTTTAGATCAAAGCATATTTTGGTGTTAGAATGGCCCAGTCAAAGTACAGATCAAAATACAGTTGAGAATATGTGGCAAGACTTGGAATGTTTTGTTCACAGAGACTTCCCATCCAATCTCACAGACCCTAAGAAATTTTCCAAAGACAAATGGGCAGAAATCTCAGTTTGTAGATGTGTAAAGCTGGTAGAGAAATGCCCCAAAAGACTTGCAGCTGTAACTGCAGCCAAAGGTAGTTCTACGAAGTTTTGATTCATAGGGGCTGAAAACAAATGCACACCCCAAACCAAGTTTTTCATTTTCCTTCAAATTATGTGCTACTTTGTGTTGGTCTGTCTTTTAAAATCCTATGAAAATGTATCAAAGTTTGTGGTTTTGATGTATTTAATGAGAACTTTAAGAAGTCAGTCTCAGTGGTTACAGTTGAGCTGAAAGTTACAATAACAACAATTCATCAATAAGTATTTCTAAATTAAACTAGTTAAATCAAACGTATGAAATCATCAGTGTATTTCGTCACCAGCAAATAAGTGATCCAAGGTTAAAAGCTGCAAAACCTCATCTTTGTTCCATAACTTCAAGTGTGTTTTAATTCAAGCATGTACACACATATTCATCCAGCGTTGCATTTCCATACACTCACCACAAAAACTATAGAAGGCAGTGTATAGTGTGATATCTTTAAGTTGATGTTTTTTAGATTTGTGTGTTTTGTTTTTGCCTTTAGCAGATTTCCTCTGCTAGCAGGGTTAATGTAAAGGACGGTGCCAGTCAGCTGATAATTGATGGCAGTATCTTTCCCTCTGGAATCTCCCCCTCTTAAAGGTCAGCAGTGTCAATATGGCTTGCTTCTTGTAATTTAGTGTGAAAGTGACACCAGCCACCATAATTCAACTGGAAAAGAATATTAGCCATCATCTTTAACTTAGGTGATTAAAAGCCTGCAAACACTAGTGTTTGCAGGCTTTTAATCAAGAAGATTAAAAATTATGAAATCTCATAAACAACTCAAACATTAATGAGCACAGAAAAACCATAAAGGTCTGAATATTAAAGCATAACATATGCCTCTGATAGTTTCATGTGCAGATCCTTTTAGTAGGTGTTTCAAGTTATCTGTATCCGTTCTCATCTCCCCCTATTAAGGCAGAATCCTTAGAACAGACTAAATTTATATCCTCCATCTCCACTACATCGAATAAAGCCAATCATTTTATGGTTGAGGAAAATATTTCCTTGGATTAAAAGAGATCCCTTAACAACTGCATTTTGTTCTTTCTGGCCGCTTCCTTTAGAAGTCTCCATAGGGTATCATCAATCCTTTGTCACACAAACTCTATGCACGTCTTTCATCACTACGTCCATGAACTCTCTCCTGCACACCTCTCTGGCAGCGCTACATTTTACACCAATTGTCCTATATGTCCACCATCTCTTCACTGAATATGCCTCTCTGCGTTTGTCAATCTGAGCTGTCCCTCTCCTATGTTGAATCCTGCCTGTTTTGGTCACTCTCAGAAGAAACATCTTCAGCTCTGCCATGTTTATAGCTTTACCTCCTGTGTTTTTGTTAATGACGCTGTCTCTAAACTGTACATCACAGCGGGTCTCGCAACCATCGTGTAAATGTTTCTTTTTAATCTTGAAGCTATCCTGTCACAAATCACCCCTGACACTCGCAAACATCAACTCTACCCAGGCTACATCCTCTTCTTCACTTCTCATCCAGGCTGTTACATTTTATGATGATTTAACTCATCAACATCTAGTACTTCTACTTCCTGCAGCTCCTCTGTTCCACCTGCTTGCTGCTCTCTCTTATTACTGAAACAATCCCATCCCCACCCTTTCACTCCTACCACACACCTCACCACTGTCTCAGTGTTCTTGTCATGCATCACCCTCCATGCTTGCCTGCAACACCTGACTTCATGCAGTCCTCCTCGTGGCATCCTATCACATGTTCATATGTATATGTAACATCTACACATCTACACAACATCTACAAGTTTTAAAGCTCTAAAAAGTGGCATGGAATGGAAACTACAGAATGAAATCAAGGAAAAAAACATTTTTATTATGACTTCATGTTACATAACTCATTCTGTAAATAGAAAGTGTTTAGACAGAAAAAGCATCAAAGATATTTCTGAAATCTGAATTTCTTAAGTAACAGAAGATTAAAAATCCTTCTTTGGATAACAATATATAACATTTAATGAATAGAACCTTTAAATAAAAAGGAACAAATTACTAACTTCCTCCCTAATTTTTCTTTAACAAAAAATTTAGCAAACTTTGTGAAATCATGGAAATCATGTGGGTGGGGTGGGGTGGGGGGGTCCACGGCCCCCTGTCAAATAACATTGACCACCCCAGTGGCTGTTGGTTTAACTACTAAAGCTGAATGTAGGTTCAAAGAGTGGTTAAACTCCGCCCTGCCTACACAATGTTTTAATTTAATTGTTAATACCTGTAGTGTAATGAACCACTGTTCTATCTCTTTAAATCCGGTAACATTTATGAACCAGTGAGGAGGTTGAGCCTGGTAATTTGTATACGGGAGAGTTTGGCATGCACTGCAGAGGGCTGAATCAGGTTCTGATCCAGCTGGTGAGTTGAAGTAATTTGTTTAGCCTTTTCTGTCTAACAAAAGTCCAGTGGTGTCTGTCAGTTAAGTTGCTGGGTCTAATACGTTCGCTCTGTAACGGATGCAAAGCGTCTATATAGAAATTTACACCTTGTATCCATGTGGTGTTTTAGCTTTCATGCTGACTCCAGCTGGCTTTATTTCACATCTGTTCCACATGTTTACATGTTTACAGATGTTTTGCACCCTTAGCAGGTGAATTAAGGTCAGTCAGTCAGTCAGTCAGTCAGTCAGTCATTTTCTACCGCTTATTCCATACTGGGTCGCGGGGGAGCTGGTGCCTATCTCCAGCAGTCTATGGGCGAGAGGCGGGGTACACCCTGGACAGGTCGTGAATTAAGGTATGATGTGTTATACATTTATATTGTTCTTAATTTTACTTGTGAGGAACTCTACATGTTATTCTATATAATAGTGTTTGGTTTAATTACTTTGAATGCAACCATGGCAAACATTACCTGTTTATTTGCCTTTATTTTGCATTTTATTACAATGTAAAGCTAATGTTCTGAAGGCTGGACTGTGATGCAGTTTTTGCGATCGCCACCAGGAGCGTGGCCGGTTTGTGAGTAATGTTAAGATCTGATGTGAACAAATGGTGTTTAAAGAGTAAATAACCCCAAATCAAGGTTTTTGCTGATAAACAATATAAAATGGGCCTTGAAAGTGCTATCTTTATGTTACTATACAATGTTCATGTAAACTTATTTAATTCTGCAATATTTGTCTTAAAACCATCTTAGTGCTGCCCTCTTTGGGTTAAACGGTGGCTACTGCAGTTGAATTTTCATACTGGCTCAAATGGCCTGGTACATGCCTACGTCACAGCCCCACATTCAGGTACAAAACCATCTCACTCAGACTCACTCTCGAGTCAGGAGATCGAATTGCGAGGATTGATCATAACGTTTCTCAGGTTAGCATTTTATTATTTTGTTACTGCTTTGAACGTTAGCCCATGTTAACAATGATGCTGCTAACACTGTTAATCACCTTACCACTCAGAAACTGGACCCATTCTGTCCTCCACTGCCTCAGCAGCACTCCTCACTGCACACAGCTCTGGGCATCTCTGAGTCAGCACCTTCAGCCAGCGGCTCGAACTGATAAGGCTCACGCCCGCTGGGTTACATTAAGCCTCCCTCAACCCCCAGTGACGTGAGGGGGTGAAAAGTCTTCCAACTCAAAAGACCTATCCTTGGCGAAACTACCAGCATCACTTTGCTCTCTTTTCAAGTTCAATCTGTCACGTAAAGCTAGCTAACACTTTCCCTCCCCCATCTGACCACACCCCAAAATTTGTATGCTTTTACATCAGGTTTAGCTCCACTTTAAAGAAACAGGTAAAGCATCACCTGGCCTGGACATTGGCTTGGGGGTCATACAGGCATTTAACCAGTGTACGCTCTGCAATCACCACCATAGTTAGCTGGTCATTAATCTTAGAAATCACCATTTCAGATAATGGATTCAGTTATGTTGAGAACCTTGTTTATCAAACACTGTATGAACATTCATTTAAGTTTATTCTGTGGTTTTAATAGTGCTGGAAAGTGCAAGAATTATCCTGGATGCTCCAAAAAGGAGAAATAAATATCTGCACCCATCAGAGACTCTCTTCTGGGATTTCTTGATGTCAAGGGCTTCTACATGTAGGCTGTGAAACTTTAAATGTCAATCTGAAATATAAATTTGTAAAAACAAAATAAGACAAATTGTCTATGATAGTTTTTTTTTGTAGTTTCTATTAATAGTACAGCATCACAGCATTTTTCAAAGTCAGTCATTGGTTTTGATTTTGGTGTGCCACCCTAGGATTTTTAATGGCCTCTTGTGGCACCCCCCTGCTGCACCACTGCTGCCCGGTGGGACAAAGTCAAAGATGACCTGTCAAAGCTATTTGACTTTATAATTTCAGTAACCAAAAACAACTTAAAAATGCAGTGATACAAACTGCTGAGGCTCATTTAGTGGTTGATATACAGCTATCAAATTTCACCAGTTGATTCATACTTTCTATGGAAGACAACATTTTATTTTGGTATGTTTACATCTTTGTGTATATCAGTCACATGGCTGAAGTGGGCATCTCATAGTCTCACCAGTGGAGCTGAACAGTGCGTCCTGGGTATACCCTTTCTAACACACCACTGGAATTGGTGTGGAAACGATGCCTATTTGAGGCACAGATTTCCATCACCATGTGACAAATGGTACACATCCCCGGTCAGAGCAAAGTTTAGAATCACACAAACAAACAACAATGTTGCAACACTATCAAACATTATCAAAAGGCAAACTGTAACCTGGGAGAAGATTAAGAAAGAAGGAGATCTTGACCTAAAACTGTGTGTGTTCATAAGAAACTCTGACCAAATGTGTTTGCAAACCAGAACTCAACCTGAACTGAAACAAACCAGGAAAACCCCGCAGGAATTTAAAAAGCAACACACGGAAAACAGTGATTCTATCAAAACCCAACACAAATAAAGTATATCATCCAAAACAGAGCATGGAGGTAAACAAGAACCAGTAAACTATTAACAGAATTATCTACAGGAACCAACACCTGTACTGACTTCATAGGAAAGAAGAAGGGCTGTAGCAGCCATGTGCTGCAGATAAAATGGCCTGATTCACTAATCGTCAGCCACAGTGAGTAGGACTATTAAGGGATGTCGTTGCTTTGGCCCTTTTTGGCATCTATAATACAATGAAATGCTCAGCAAATAATGACACTGCAATATTTCATGTTTAATACATACACTGAACAAAAAAATAAACGCAACACTTTTTGCTCCCAGTTTTCATGAGCTGAACTCAAAGACCTAAAACATTGTCTATATACACAAAATAACAATTTCTCTCAAATATTGTTCACAAATCTGTCTAAATCCGTGATAGTGAGCACTTCTTTGCATGGATAATCCATCCCACCTCGCAGGTGTGGCATATCAAGATGCTGATTAGACAGCATGATTATTGAACAGATGTGCCTTAGACTGGCCACAAAAAAGTTAAAAATTTGCTACAGGAAACCAAGAAAAATCATGGATAATTGTCAGTTTGTTCAATTAAAATAATTTTAGTTTTGATTTTGTTGCAGTTAAGAAACTTGAAAATCCACCATGCTCTGATGTCATTTAAGCAATTAAGTAAGGGCTATAATAAATATTTAGATCAAATTTTTAAGGGTAGGTTTATATCTGCATTACAATAAAATTGTGGGTACACAAAGGGTGGCTTCCCTTATAGCCTAGGGTGGACCAATGAAGAACTCCACTTATCTGCAAAAGAAAAATCTTTTCTATCTAACCTCAGATCCAACCTGCAGGGACATAGCTAGTTGTTGTGGGTTCGTAAAGGTTTTAATTCATCTCATTGCATTTGCTGTCACAGAACAGGGTATAGTACAGCTTGATATGCAACATCTCAGGGTTTATCATTAAATGTAGCTGCAAATCCTCCTTATATAGTAAAGTCTATTTAGAAATAGATCGGTAAACAGATGAGCAGTTTAATGACTTTGATTTTGTAAACTTTGTTTAGGGTGAGTGCACATTTAAAGTAAAAGCATTTTTTCCTAAATAATGAACATTTATTATAACAACTACTGGGCAAAAATGGAAAAAAAACCCAAATAGTATGAGTTTTTGCCTGAGTTGAGATTTTTCTAACAGTATAAATTAGAGCTTTTGTCATGGGCCTTCCGCTGGGCCTCTTCCCTCTTCCCAGGCGTTCAGGGAGCATTCGAAACAGATGCCTGAGCCACCTCAGCTGACTCCTCTCAATAGAGGTGCAGTGGCTCTACTCTGAGCTCCTCCTGGATGGCCGGGCTCCTCACCCTATGTCTAAGGGAGCCCTGTGGAGGAAGCTCACTTCAGACGCTTATATCCAGGATCTCGTTCTTTCGGTCATGCCCCAGAGTTCATGACCATAGGTGAGAGTAGAAAGGTAGGCCGCATTACTACAGCATTACTACAGCAGCCGCTCCAGTCCATCTGTCAATATCCCACTCCATTCTCCCCTCACTCATGAACAACACGCCAAGATACTTAAACTTTCCTACTTGAGGAAGGAGCTTTGTCTAAAGAGGGCAAGCAACACTTTTCCAGACAATACTCTTGGACTTGGAGGAGCTAATTTTCATCCCCACAGCTTCATACTCAGCTGCGAACCACCTCAGTGCATACTGTAGGACTTGGCTATAGGGAGCAAGCAGAACCAAATCATCCACATTAGGGTTAGTGGTGAAAAGTTTCAGTCTGGTTTTAAATTGTGTCACAGGACTAAAACTGCCCTTTTAAAAGTTTTTTATGACCTTTTTTAACTGTTGACATGGGGAAATCAACAGTTCATTTGCAATCAGATTTGTCCACAGCCTTCAACACTGTGGACCTCTGCATCCTTCTGACCCGCCAAGAGACATTTGTCGTTATTAAAGGTACAGCACTCAATTAGTTTTGGTCCTATCTCTGTCAGGAATTTTTCTGTAAATCTAGGACAGTACTCCTCTTCTTCATCTCCTCTGAATTACGGTGTGCCCCAGGGCTCGATTTTAGTGCCTGCTCTATTTGCCCTGTATATGCTCCCCTTGGGTTTTAATTTTAAAAAGCAAAAAGTCTCTTTTCACTGCCTTGTAGACGAAATTTACATTTATCTGCCTGTAACCACCAATGGCAGCCAGTCCACTGTAAAAATGCTTCAAAGTTGTCTCAGGGAAGAGAGAAACTTTTTTGAACCTAAATAAAGGTTACCCTGCATGGACATGACAGTGTTATTGGTCCCTTGTCCTCCTGCTGCTGTCCTTTTGTGAAAAGTCTGGGTGTGATGGTTGATCCTCTGTTTAAATTTGACAAGCATATCAGCGCTGTCATCATGGTCAGTTTGTTCCAGCTGAGGACCCTTGCAAATATAAAACTTTATCTTCCACAGGCTGACTTTGAAAACGCAATCCACACATTTATAACATTACGGCTGGATTACTTTAATTCTTTGTATATAGGTTAGGACCAGGGTTCTCTGCAGTGTTTACAGAGTCCAAAATGCTGAAGCCCGCCTGCTGGCCAAAACAAAGAAGCATGAATCTATCACCCCTGTTTTGTGCACCCTTCACTGGCTTCCTGTCGACTTTCAGGTGAAATTCAAAGTTTTATTGATTTTTTAAAAATGTTTAAACACTATAGGACCATCTTATTTAGGTGAGCTTTTGCAGCCTTATATTCCACCCAGAGCCCTGAGGTCAACTGACCAGCTTCTGTTGGCCGTTAGTAAAGCCAGGCTAAAGTCCAGAGGTGATAGAGCCTTCTCTGTGGCAGCACCCAGACTGTGGAACAGTCTCCCTTTGTCTGCCAAGTCATCTCAGTCCTTAGGTCAGTTTAAGCCCAGACTGAAAACATATGTTTTTTTTTTGTTTTTTTTAGCTGTGTCCTGTCCGGCAGTGTAGCACTCAGAATTGTTTTCTGAGTGCCAAGAAAAAGCCCAACAGATTTATTTTCACAAGTGGAGCATTACAGCTAACGCTTTAAAGCTCTTCTTGATATTCATAAAAAGAAACTTTATTAGAAACTGCTTTGGGATTCTTTCAATTGTTACGGACACAGAGACAAAAATGAAAAGGAAAAAAAGGAGGAATGAAAGAGAGAAAGGGGGGCAAAAAGGAAAAGGGGAGAGAAGGAGAATAGAATGGAGGAAAGAAGGAAGGATGAAGAGAACACAAGATAACACCCTGCTTGCTTCTACACCTGCAAAAACGTTCATATTACCAGCTTTTTTACCGAAAATTGCACAATACTTATGAATGCAAGATGTATTTAGTGGTAAATGCGGCTCAATATCGAACATTTGTGTATCTGTTAACACCTGAATCTAAGCAGCTGTGGGTCTGAGTGTGAGCGCGCTTGTGTATAAAAGGTTTCTCCATAAAAATATGCAATAGTGAGTGTGAGGAGCCACAGACCCGCCCCCCTGGACCCGGGACAGATACGGAGGAGATCCGAGCTACAGACATCCAAAGGCCCCCCAGAGAACAGGAACCCCCAGGAGAACCACCACCGGGACTACCATAACCCCCACAGAGAGGAGCAGGGGAGAATCCCAGGGGAACCACCCAGCAGCCACAGTGCAGAAGCTCCAGGGAGCTGCAGCGACAAGCCCACAGGCCCCGCCGGCAGCCGTCTACACCCAAGCAGATCCAACCATTGAACCCAGAGACCCGAGACCCCGGGACATATCACTCCTCAAGCAGAGGCCCGACCGATCCCAGGGGTCCAGGCCCCGGCAAGCAGCCACCGGGAGTGAGCCAGCACACACCAAAGCATCCAGCCCCGGATACCGAGAACCACAAGTCCACCGGCGGGCAGAGACACCAACCACCGGCAGGTAGTGTGGGAGTGAGGGAATAGGCCCCACATTTGATGGGGGTGGAAATTTTTCACCACAAGGAAATTTGTCGAATATCTTCTCCAGGTCCACAAAGAGTTTGTGGACCTCCAAGTCCCCAGTCTCTGTTTCCACCAGGGAAGGCGTGATGACAGGGTTGGGGTCATCCTAGAAGTACTCCTTCCACCGCCTAAAATAGTCCCCCTTTGAGGTCAGCAGCTCACCACCCCCACTGTGGACAGGGTTGGTAAAGCACAGCTTTCCCCTCCTGAGGCGCCAGATGATTTGCCAGAATCCCTTCAAGGCCAACCAGTAGTTCCTCTCAATGGACTCACTGAGCTCCTCCCAAGTCCATTTTTTTTGCCTTGGCAAATTCCCGGGTTGCAGCATGCTTGATAATCGGCAGCCGCCTCAGTAGTCCCACATGTCAGCCAGGCTCAATAAGACTCCTTCAGCTTGACAGCATCTACCAGTGTCCACCAGCGGATGGTGTCACAACAGGTACCACAGACCTTACAGCCACAGCTATGGGTGGCCTCTTTGACAGCAGAGGTAGAGAACATTGTCAGCTCAGACTCAATGTCTCCAGACCCCTCCTCCCCACAATCCAGGAAAAGCTCTCACAAAGGTGGGAGTTTAAATACATCCCTGACTGAGGGCTCCACCAGATGTTTCCAGCAGACCCTCACTACACACTTGGGCTTGTCGAGTCTGTCCAGTTTCATCCTCTGCGAGCGGATCCAACTTACCAGCAGGTGGTGATTGGTAGACGGCTCAACCCTCTCTTCCTTTCTCCCAAGTTTCCAAGACATGCGGCTAAAGGTCAGAAGACAGAACTACAAAGTCAATCATTAACCTCGGGCCTAGGGTGTCCTGGTGCTAAGTGCACTGATGAAAACCCTCATCCCAGGGACGGCAAAGAAGACCAGGTATTCTGTGCTGCTGCTCGGCCCGTAGGCCAAACCAATGGTCAGAGACCTCTCCCTAAACTGAAGATGCAGGGATGTGACCCTTTCATTCACTCAGGTAAAGCCCAACACGAGTTAAATGAGCTGGGGAGGGACAAGCAAACCCTATCTATTTCTAGCTGGTATCTATCGGCCTCCCCCACAAGCTCAAGATCCGTCCCTCCTAGATACATGACATTCCCCATCCCTAGAGCCGGTTTGAGAATCTAGGGATCATGTCGCTGAGGTCCCCGCCTTCGACCGCCGCCCTCTCCTCTTTGCACCAGTCCCTCATGGTTCCCCCTGCAGGTGGTGGGCCCACTGGAGAAATGCCCCTCAAACCCCTCCACCACAATAAGGTGGCAGTTCAAGCAGGGGAAACAGGTCCAAGTTCTCTCTTTTTTTTTTTGAGAAGTACATGAATTAGTGTAAAAGAAGACCAAAGAGTCTTTTTCAAGACTTCTGCGCTGATTGGTTGCACATATAAAACCAACTAAACTGCATCATGGCACTTGTCATGGTCCAAGGGCACAAAACTCCATTTTCCTTGTAACAATTACAGAAGTTCTAGAGTTGGGATTTTACACTTTTTCAGACACGGATGATTGCTTAACGTTTGCTTTGAATTTATTCAAAGATTTTGTATTGTATGGAATCCAAAGATTATCCCTTTGGATCTGCTTGTTGTCTGCAGTGTGGTTACTTTGATTAGCAATAGTAAAGAGGAGGCTTCCTTTAAAAAAATCTATATGTATATGTAGTCTGGGGACTGCAAAAAATGTCATATGAGAGGCAGAAATCTGGAAATGGAAAGATAGATGGAAAGAGACAGATGTACTGTAGGAGAGAGCAGAAGAAATAGAAGTAGAAACAGCAAAACCAGAGTACCAATGTGAACCTTGATGGGTTGGACGCGCGCACAGCATGAAGCACAATCAGCATGCACCACTGAAAATGATGTTCTTACACTCGCACCAAAATGTGCACATATTCACACACAAACACACACATGGGGTGACAAAATAACAACAGAGACATCACACACACATGACTACCCTGAGAAGGACCCTTTTATGTACTTGTCCTGCTGGGAGGGAGACTGGGAAGCACAGAACCCATCATTATTACCAGAACACAATACTGCACAACCACAGGGGAGGGGGCAGAGGGGGCGAAGCAATCTGTCTAAGACCCACACCTGTACACACACACTTTCACACACACATCTCAGTGTCAGAATAAAGTGGCTGGGGGAGCATAAACAGCTTAACATTCAGTGCCGGATCAGTAGACAGTATGTAAATTGAATACTGAGTGTGCTGATGAAAGACTAACCACACACATAAAACATTGTTGTAGGTTGAACAAACAGCCTTTGTGCAGCGCTGATACTCCACCACAGCTCAGTTTGCGGACACTTGGTACGAACTGCCCAGCATGGACGGCTTGACTCAGAGCCGCTCTCTGACCAGAGGCAGTCGTTTCTCCTGCCAGCCTCACATGGTCACACTTCTGCAGAACATTCATTCATTTCTATTGGTGGTGTAAAGGAAACACAGCATTGATGTCCATGTCACACACTTAAAGCTGGGAGGCTTTCCAGCACACGCACAACACAGCAGACAGACTCTGATTGAGACATTTTTGCTCAGTTCAAGCTTTACTGGGATGAAAAAGAGAACAGTGTGACTCCTTTAAATCTGACACATCACTATTCTATGTATAAGCAACTGGTTGCAAATATCTACAGATCTTGAGAAAAATTTACACACACTCATTATTGACATAAAAACTACAGTAAATTACGGATTATAAGCCGCTACTTTTTTTTACACACTTTGAACACTGCGGCCTATACAACGGTGCTTCTAATGCATGTTTTTTTTCATGCCGCCAAAAACATTTTGCCTGGTAACAGCAGACCAATCAAATTGATGAGTAGTTCAAAGAGGTCCAATGAACTTGTGCAATAAATCAAGAGCACTTTCACAATTCAATTACCGGTATTGTAAATCAGACATTTATATTCACCCTCATCAACATGGAAAATCACCAACGGGTTTCTAAAGGCCGGACTGCTGCGTGATTAAGGGGACCGGGTGTGCTCAAGTGAGAGCGTCAACGAAGAGGCTGAAGTGAGTGACGAGATCCTGAGGCTGTTAAATTCGGACACTGAAGAACAGGACTTTGATTGTTTCAGTGCGCAGGAAGAAGATGAAGAAGGCGATCAATGACTTTTGTCCTGGTAGGCTGCAGTGCATATCAGTTAGGAGATACTGGAATCTTGTTCGTGCACTGTTCAGTAAAAAAGCATTAGTAACGAAATTTGTGTGTTACTGATAACGTACTATAGTTAAAGGTAGCCGTGTTAGCCACTGTTCGAAAAAAAGCATTTGCAATATGCATTTGTTTATATTACCATACGGATTAAGTTAAAAGTTAAAAATTCCTTACGAGTAATATCTTTCTGTGTAAATCGTATTACGTGGGACACCCGCGGCTTAACACCCTGTGCGGCCTGTACAAGAACAAAATTGGTTTTCTTTCTAAAATTAGAGCATACGGCTTTTAATCAGGTGAGCTCTGTAGTCCGGAAATTATGGTAAATTAATTTCTGTGGCAAAGTGGCACGTCATGCACACACATTTACATCAATCAAGAAGCATCTGGCATAATCTCAGCTGGATATTTGACCTCTCTTCTTGGCAGGAGTTTATTTTAAATTGATTGTTTTTCTCATACAGACCCAACATTTAAACATAGTATTTTTTTCAATAGGGTGGTGGTTTTGGGAGGGCCACTCCAGAAGCTTCATGTTAGCCTGCAGTTTTGGTGTGTCTTTCGTTTCCATCTCTGTGTTTATTGCATTTGAAATAATCCCAAAGCAATCTCTAATAACGTTTTTTTTCCATATATCAAGCGGAGCATTGTAGCAATAGCCGTAATGCTCCACTAGTACAAGTAAATCTGACAACAATTCTGAGTGCTACTCTGCTGGACAGGACATGCAAAAAAAGCCTAGCTTTGTCTTTAACATACTTCTTGATATATTGGCCACATAGCTCAATCTTTGTTCCATCTAACAACAAAACATTCTTCAAGAGTACTCTTTTTATGAGTGTAGCTGCAACTTTTAATTGAGCACAAAGGTGCTAACTTTAGAGCAGTGGCTTGTTTCTTGGTTGGCATCCTCAGGCAATGGCAATGACTGAGGTTCAACTGGTGTTCCAGCAGTTTGTGGTTAACAGTAGACTTGAACGCTGGTGGTTCCTAGCTTGTGCTTGAACATCCTAATACTTTCCTTTAAATTAAGGGTAATAGTTTGCATATCTGTGTAGAATTGGGGGTGGGGGGGTATGTACAGGTCTAGGGTCAGGAGACAGATGACAAACATCACTGCAGACCCCACACATCCACAAACTGTTTAGACTTTTACCCTCGGTTCATTGTTACATTACCCTTAATACTACAGAGCCGTCACAGAGACCAAGGCCTGAGTAAGCATTTTACGCTGACCTGCGTTTAAAAAAAGAATAGAAAGAAATATATTGGGTGTACTTAAACATTTATTGTACATGAACAATATATACATATTGTTCTTTTCATCTTTTGTTTTATTTCCTCTGAAGATTGATATATTTATACTTGTCTGTATGCTGCGAGAATCTTAAACAAAGTCTGATTCTGTTACCCCGTGTAACTTGATAAGTGCAAAAGCTCTTGAAAGCATTTTAAGTCTTTATTTTCCTGTTTTATGTGCTGCTCACAAACACAATAGCCCACTGGACAATCACTGTGGTGATGAGAAAAAAAAGAAAACAACTCATTTAATCTTGGTTGATAATACCCAGCAGCAGGAATCGAAACATTAAAAAAGACATGGATGAAAACTATACCATCTACTTTTATATTTTGTTTCACTGCAGGCCCGATCAAACCAAGAGTTGCGCACAATACAGACTAAATTTTCACACTACATGCCAAAGTAGCAACAACATGCTATGTAGATTTGCTGTTGCATTTACATCACAGATCAGTCTGAAACCCTGAGTAAACTGCACTGATATTCCCATTCGGCACCAACGGGCAGTAACTTGGCCGCACCAGCCTATCTCTGGCTTCATCAGTAACTGTATGTGGCAGGGTCCCTGCCTCCAGCTACATTTAAGGAGCTTTGACCTTTTTACTGAAGGATAGATCACAGCTGTCAATCACTGGGCAGAAAGAAGACAATCTGAGTAGTAATAGGTGTGTTATTTTGTGTGCTCAAAACAAAAAAACTTGTGCCTAGATAAATATGCTTTGGGCCAATGTTGTTTAACATAATTAGGGCAAACAAGGGACTGTATAGGTGCAGAACAAAAAACCCTAGAATATTCGGAATGGGTTTTAATTTGACATTGAGAACAAACTGGTAAAAAGTATCAATTTCAGAATTTGGGACTGAACATTAGAGTCCTTTCAAATTGGATAATGAGGTGCAATAAAAGTCTGTCTCCAACATTAAAACAAATGCAGCCTGATTACTGATAGTTCTAAAGTTCTCATTTTCCTTACATTTGACATCTAGAAACAATAGCCAGCAGCCATTTTTTTGGTCTTTCTCCTGAATAGAAAAGAAAGCAACTGGCTTAACAAAGTTTATGACAAATCCTTACACCTAAATATATTTTAAAAAATCCCCTTAAGTGAATATCAAGCACAAACAATATGTATCTCTCTTCAAAGACTTTGTTAGTTAATGACCTGATTTGTGACAATCAGATCGATTTATTCTGTCTCACAGAAACCTGGCTGCAGCAAGAGGATTATGTTACTATAAATGAGTCAACTCCTTCCAAATATTAAAATTTTCACATACCTTATTGGGCGAGGAGGAGGAGTAGCAACCATCTTTCAGTCCGATTTATTGATTAGTCCCAGACCAATTAATAGCTACAATTCTTTTGAATATTTAACCCTTAATTTTTCTCATCCAAATTGCAAAGCACTAAACCTGCTTCTCTTTGTTGTCTTGTGCCGTTCACCAGGCCCTTATTCTCAATTTTTAGATCAGTTCTCAGGCTTCTTATCTGATTTAGTGTTAAATATAGATAGGGTCATTATAGTGGGGGATTTTAACATTCATGTTGACACTAAAAGGGATATCCGAAATATAGCCTTTAATGCCATCTTAGACTCAGTTGGCTTTTGCTCAAAACATTAGCGAACCTACCCACCTTTGTCTTCATTCTCTGAACCTTGTGCTGACACATTTCCTCATAACCACATTTCCTCATAACCCTCTCCTGTCTGACCATTTTTTAATAACTTTTGAGTTTAATTTAACTGATTAAACTTTACTCCAAACCCTGAAAGAAAATTTCAATATAGTAGAACATTATCAGACAATGTTTAAATAACCTTTAAAGAATTTTTAATTTCCTCATTATCACAGAAAAACATAGTGGATGGCAATAATTTTGTTTCTTCCCCTTCACAAATTGATTCTCTTGTTCATAGTGTGACTTCCTCATTGCGCAGTACATTAGACAATGTAGCCCCCTTGAAAAATAAGGTAATTCATAGGAGGCTGGCTCCCTCGTTTAATTCAGAGCTGTGTACTTAAAAGCACAATGTTAGAAACTTATTGGCATACTCCTGAAGATGATTACTTCATCCTCAGTAAGTGAGACGGCATTGGAGGTAACTGTAGAGTCTGATCTGTGTTTGGACTGTTTTGATCCAGTGATATGAGATATGATTAATTTATCCTTAGTAAATGGATATGTACCACAGGCTTTTAAGGTAGCTGTAATTAAACCTTTACTTAAGAAACCTTCGCTTGATCAAGATGATTTAATAAATTACAGACCTATATCCAATCTTCCGTTCTTATATAAAATTCTAGGGAAAATAGTTGGTAATCAAATGTGTGAGCATTTACACAGCAATTACCTGTTTAAAGAGTTTCAGACCTCAGATAATGGACTTGTCTCTGTACTTGTTCTGTTAGAGCTCAGTGCTACATTTGATACAGTCGACCACAATATTCTCTTAAAAAGGCTGGAATATGCTGTAGGGATCAGGGGAACAGCGCTAGGCTTGTTTAAATCATATTTGTCTGACATATTCCAGTTTGTTCATGTAAATGACAAATCATCTTTAAACTCCATGGTTAATTGTGGAGTACCACAGGGTTCAGTGCCTGGGCAAATTCTCTTTACTATACAGTGGGGCCAAGAAGTATTTAGTCAGCCACTGATTGTGCAAGTTCTCCAACTTAGATGAGAGAGGTCTGTAATTTTCATCATAGGTACACTTCAACTATGAGAGACAAAATGAGGAAAAAACAATCCAGGAAATCACATTGTAGGGTTGTTAAAGAATGTATTTGTAAATAAAATAAGTATTTGGTCAATAACAAAAGTTCAACTCAGTACTTTGTAGCATAACCTTTGTTGTCAATAAAGTCAAACGTTTCCTGTAATCCTTCACCAGGTTTGCACACGGTGTAACTGGTATTTTGGTCCATTCCTCCATGCAGATCTCCTCTAGAGCAGTGATGTTTTGGGGCTGTCACTAGGAGGAAGATGGAATCAAACCCACAACCCTCAGATTGCAAGACGAGCAATCTTCTCACTGAGCCACAGTCGCCTAGAAGTAAAATGGGAGGCAGATCCTTTAGTTATCAGGCTCCTCTCCTGTGGAACCAGCTCCCAGTTTTAGTCCGTGAGGCAGACACCCTGTCTACTTTTAAGGCTAGACTTAAAACTTTACTTATTGATAAAGCTTATAGTTAGAGTGGCTTAAGTTATCCTGAGCTATCTCTGTAGTTATGCTGCTGTAGGCTTAGGCTGCTGGTGGACATAATGACCACTTTCTGTTTCACTTTTCTTTCCTATAGAAAGTACTCCTGGATCAGTGCTTCTGTGTTCTTTTTGTGTCTCTGCTCTGTTCTCTCAAACCCCCAGTCGGTCGTGGCAGATGGCCGCTCACACTGAGCCTGGTTCTGCTGGAGGTTTCTTCCTGTTAAAAGGGAGTTTTCCTCTCCACTGTCGCTACATGCATGCTCAGTATGAGGGATTGCTGCAAAGTCAATGCCAGTGACTGTCCACTGTCACTACATGCTCATCCAGGAGGAGTGAATGCTGCAAGTCACTGACTCAATGCAATCTGCTGGGTTTCCTTAGATAGAAAAACTTTTAACCAATTTGAATAATAAACTGAATCTGATTGCACTGTTTGATAGTTAGGATTAATTGGAATGTATGTACCTGACTTGAAATCTGTATGATTGATTGAATTGACGTTGTAAAGTGCCTTGAGACGACGTGTTGTGAATTAGTGCTATATACAGGGGTTGGACAATGAAACTGAAACACCTGTCATTTTAGTGTGGGAGGTTTCATGACTAAATTGGACCAGCCTGGTAGCCAGTCTTCATTGATTGCACATTGCACCAGTAAGAGCAGAGTATGAAGGTTCAATTAGCAGGGTAAGAGCACAGTTTTGCTCAAAATATTGAAATGCATACAACATTATGGGTGACATACCAGAGTTCAAAAGAGGACAAATTGTTGGTGCACGTCTTGCTGGCACATCTGTGACCAAGACAGCAAGTCTTTGTGCTGTATCAAGACCCACGGTATCCAGGGTAATGTCAGCATACCACCAAGAAGGACGAACCACATCCAACAGGATTAACTGTGGACCCAAGAGGAGGCTGTCTGAAAGGGATGTTCGGGTGCTAACCCGGATTGTATCCAAAAAACATAAAACCACGGCTGCCCAAATCACGGCAGAATTAAATGTGCACCTCAACTCTCCTGTTTCCACTAGAACTGTCCGTCGGGAGCTCCACAGGGTCAATATACACGGCCGGACTGCTATAGCCAAACCTTTGGTCACTCATGCCAATTTCCAAACGTCGGTTTTCAATGGTGCAAGGAGCGCAAAATCTTGGGCTGTGGACAATGTGAAACATGTATTGTTCTCTTGATGAGTCCACCTTTACTGTTTTCCCCACATCTGGGAGAGTTACGGTATGGAGAAGCCCCAAAGAAAGCGTACCACCCAGACTCTTGCTTTGCCCAGAGTGAAGCATGGGGGTGGATCAGTGATGGTTTGGGCAGCATATTCATGGCATTCCCTTGGCCCAATACTTGTGCTAGATGGGCGCGTCACCCCAAGGACTACCGAACTAATTCTTGAGGACCACGTGCATCCAATGGTTCAAACAATTGTATCCTGAAGGGGGTGCCATGTATCAGGATGACAATGCACCGATACACACAACAAGTTGGTGAAAGATTGGGTTTTTGATGAACAGGGAAAGTGAAGTTGAACATCTCCCATGGCCTGCCACAGTCACCAGATCTAAATATTATTGAGCCACTTTGGGGTGTTTTGGAGGAGCGAGTCAGGAAATGTTTTCCTCCACCAGTATCACGTAGTGACCTGGCCACTATCCTGCAAGAAAAATGGCTTAAAATCCCTCTGACCACTGTGCAGGACTTGTATATGTCATTCCCAAGACGAATTGCATTGTATTGGCCACAAAAGGAGGCCCTACACCATACTAATAAATTATTGTGGTCTAAAACCAGGTGTTTCAGTTTCATTGTCTAACCCCTGTAAATAAAACTGAGCTGAAACTGAATCAAAATGGGCAACATTGAGGAGCTCATGAATTGTAATATAGAATGTAGGCAATTGTCTACATTGATTTTGTCTGCTTGTGCTATTTTAGCACAAGCAGACCATTTTGCCACTGAATCTGGGCCTTTGACATCTTAACACTACATCACAAACCCTGCAATGTCTCCTGACCTTTACTTGGCCTTCTATAGAAAATGGAAAGTGTTCAAGAGATTTCAGAAAACACAATCTAACATACAAAAAACACCAAAGATATAAATAAAACAGGGCTAATGAAATTATACAAAACATGTTTGAGACCTTAAGCTCAAGCACACTTGGGTTATACAGCAGGAAAAAGATCCGTAGCACACCAGCAAGTCCACCTCTGAATAGCTCAAAAAGGAGGTTTTGGAGTGGTCCAGTAAAAGCCAGGATTTGGATGCTGATTCAGATGCTGTAAATGTAAAAATAGATTTAACAACTGACCTGGCCCTATGTGAATCATGAATAAACATTATTTGTCCATGAATATTTATTTGGGTTGTTAGCAGTATTTACAATACTGCTAACACAATATAACTAACAACATACCTGACCTTCAAAATCAACAAATCACTGAAATAGAACTTGTCTGACAACATGAAGTAGGCTTGGATCTCAAAAGACAACACGTATCGCCCTGATCTATAGAATATCAAGAACAGATGAAAAACAAAGTCATTGGCATCTCTCCTCCTGGAAAATGTTACAAAGCCATTTTCCACAAATGCAGAAAATATCCAACACAGTGGTGAATCTTCCCAGGAGTGGCCGACCCACCAAACGTCCTCAAAAAACAAACCAGCAGCTCAGAACAACCCAGAGCAATATCTTAATTACTGCAGGCCTCAATTCACTCAGATAAGCTTAATGTTCATGGCTCAACAATAAGTAAGAGAGAATGGGCAAAAATGCCTCAGTGGGGGAGTTCCAAAGCCAAAATCACTGCTGACCAAAAAGAACATAAAGGCCTGTCTCACATTTGTCTCACAAAAACATCGTAATGATCCCCATGACTTTTGTGGACTGACTTGTCAAAAGTGGGATGTTTTGGAAAGGGGTGCACCTTGTTGTTGTATCTGTTGTAAAACTAACACAGCATTTCAGAAACAAAACATCAAAACACCAGAAGTCAAACGGTGACAGCAGTGTGCTGCTTTGCTTCTTCAGGAACTGGACAAAGTGGCAATACATTATAGAAGGTTTAATTGTGTTCTCTCAGGAGACCATGGAGAGACCATGGCCATAAGCTCATGACCTCAAACTAAAGCTTGCTTGGGTTATGCAGCGAGATAATTGTCCAAAGCACACCAGCAAGTCCACCTCTGTATGAGGTGGACTTGTATCAATAAAAACAAAATGAAGGTTCTGGAGTGGCCTAAATCCTATTGAGATGCTTTGGTGTGACCTTAATCAGGGCGTTTATGCTGGAAAACCATCTAATGTAACTGAATTAAAACCAGAAGGGGGCAAAATGTTTCCAAAGTATTTGAAAACAAATTGCCAGTTAACTTAAGGGAGGCACAAATAGAGAAGTTGTGTAGGTTGGTTGCAGAGCCAACGTGCAGAGAGGAACTCAGGAGCAGCATGGTGAGTAGAATGATTTCATAAATAAAACTCAAACTTACAGTAGAAACACAAGGAGCAACAGGACACGGAGCATGGGCAGAGTAAGTAACAGAAGAATCCAGCAATGAGTAAAGACAACCAGAAAGCTTGTATACTAAGGGATGTGTGGAGAAGGGACATAATGCAGGTGTGAGGAATCAGAGGATATGATAAACAGCTGAGGAGAGTGAAAGCAGGGAGCTGAACAGAGGAGACTACTGAACACAGGGGTGGAACAGAGATCCACAGAAACACTAGGGAGAACCCATAATACAATAATAGATAATACAAAATGTACAAAAAACACAAAAAATGAACTATGAAACTAACGCACAAAAGAATGAACTAAAATGGCAGCAACTAGAGAAAATAAACAGCAGGGAAATGAGCAAAAGAGACACCAAAGAAACCCAAAAAATCCAAACATCTAAGGATCATAACACAACGGATTAGTAGGTTTAAAGGCAATAGTTTTGTTTACATAAGGCCAAGCTGGTTTGGATAGCTTTTTTCTGTTAAAATGTGAAAATGTTATTTGAAAACTGATTTTTGTATTAATCAAATTATCTAAGTCCTGAGCTTTTTGTCAGGATTGTTTGTTTGTTTGATTGTTGTTTCATTTCAAAGTATTGTTTGTAATAAAGCAACAAGTTAGGAACTGGCGAACATACAAACCAATATGCTTGTTATGCTTGCAGAGGTGATCTTGGCTTTGGTGATTGTACGGGATATTTTGAACGCTACCAGTAAGCGGAACAATAGATTGCCTATTCCTGGGAACATCAGGTTTCAACAAGTAAATAATCCTCCACTGTTCCTAGGCTCCAACCAAATAGAGAAAAACATCTGAGGCAGAATATGTATGTTTGTGGAGAACAGCTGGGCAACCAATATCATGGTATTTGAAACTGACTGCGCCTAACATTATGAGATCATAACTATATCCTTCGGTCCTCATTATCATCCTCGTAGGTTCAGACAGATCACCGTTATACTGGTTCATGTGCCCGAGCCAGAATATGCTTTAGCAGCTGAGTGCATAACTGACAGCTACAATAAGGCATAACGTCACTCCTGGGAGAACCTGTTCTTTTTCTGATCAGTGATTGTCAGAGATGTGATGTTTCTACTCACCTCCCAAACCTAGGACAACATGTTACTTGTCCAACACAAAGAGATAAAACTCTGGACAAATGTTTAGGTAATATAGAAGGTGCTAATGTAGCCAGATGTTGTACACCTCCTGGCCAGTTGGAATCTTTCCAAAATATTGCCAGAAGCTGAAGAAGAAAAAAACCTGCTCTTAAGTACATTCAGTGTTGGACAATAGACTCTGTCAATAATCTGAGGACTAGCTTTGAACTCACTGACTGGGACTTGTCTCAAGTAATAATTCAGAACAGCTGAATTTTACTATCACCAGTTACGATAATTTTTGTGTTGATCATATTAATAAAATAAGAAAAGTCATAATCTACCCAAACATTGAAACATGGGTTGATGAAGAATTGAATCATATTTTAAACAAAAAAAGAAGCTTTAAGGGCAGGAGATATGCAGAAGGTGAGGGAATCAGAGAAGCAAATAGGATCCATTATTAAGAAAGCACAAATAAATTACAAAGACACAGCTGAGCGTGAACTGAGTCAGGGAAATGTAAAAAATGCCAGGAGGGGTCTGACCACAATAGTGAAAAGAAAACAAAAATATTCTTCTCAGTATGCTGAGCCTTGTAAATGATTTGAATGCCCATTACTCTAGTTTCAACAAACATGACTTCAGCAATAAAATTGATTAAATTTGTTTAGCTTTAAAACCTAGTCCTGTCACATCAAATGGTCAGCAGCTAATTTCAATCTAAGATAAAATGAATCCCAATAAAGCTGCTTGGCCAGACAAAATTAAGGGCAAGGTTCTGAAGAAAGATGCCACACAATTGGGTCACATATTTAGGCAGTTATTTGAAAGGTTTCTGTATTAAGCAAATGCAAAGAGCACCTGGTGAGTGAAAAACTCATGTCCTCAGTTGCCAACCATATGGACCCCATGCTGTTTGCTGACAGAGCCAATTGAGGAGTAGATGGTGCCACTCTTACCGCTCTGGACACAGTACATCCGGATACAGATAAGCCTCGGACATATGTTTATTTTTCACGGACATTTCATCTGCCTTTAATCCGGACCAGCCGCACACTTTTCTGAAGCGCAATCCAACTGCAGGGTCCTGAACACAAGGTTGTTTCTTATCTCCACTTTTGTTCTTCCTGTACACCAATGAGCTGCAGTTTAACAGCATAGATTTCTTTCTCATTAAGTATGCTGACATGGTCCTGGCAGCTAGCATGAAAGATGCTGATAGCCCCTCCTACTTTCACCACATATACTAGCTTTCCACCTGCTCGACAGTTTCCTGGACCTTAATGTCAGTAAAACCAAGGAGTTATGCCTGAGAGGAAAGTCAAAAGCAGAAGGCATTGGGCCTTCTTTTAGACCCGGTGTCATGAAAGGGCAAGCAGTGGAACATCTGACTGAATTCAAATACATCATAGATGACAGGTGTCTTTAAAAGAGCTAGACGTCTTTCTACTAACAAAGTTAAGGCGCTTCAATGCCAGTAAACACATCTTGCAACTGGTATATGGGGCATTTATTGAAAATGTCTCCTCCTTTAATTTAGTTTCTTGGTATGGGATCCTCCTTGCCAGAATCAGGAACATGCTGAACCAGGTAGTCAAGCAGGCAGGCAAAATAATCGGGCATCAGCAAATCTATCTTCTTGATCTGAACAAACATGTTTGAAGAAAAAAGCACTTCAGGTTTACAACGACCCAACACATCACCTACAATCCTCCCTTAAGCTGCTGCCATCCAGTAGGAGACTGATGGTCCCACGAACAAAAACAAACAGCAAAAAAACTCATTTATCTCCTCAGCTGTGTTCATTTTGAACAAGGAATACTTTAAATAAACACACACTGTTTTGATTGTTTTTACTGATACAATGATTTTGATGCATTCAGTATGTCGAGTTTATGAAGTTATTACTTTTAGCTTTTATCTGTGCATGTTGTATGGGTGCTTGTTTTGTCAGATGTCAAAGACAAATCTCCATCTGAAAAGGTGATAGACAATAAAGTTATCTTATCTTAATCTATCTATAAGGGGACAAATCCTTTTTCACAGTGATAAAAAAAGCCAAAATTACATAGTGGTTCCTGAAACTGAAGTGATGTTGCAACTTTCCACTGAGAAATGCTCTAGCACATTCAGGTTTCATCTATATTTCACATAAATTTCACTCCAATTTGAATGCAAATCTGAGGATAGAAACAAATAGTAATGCAGCTTTCTGTTCACTGTTTTCTGTGCACATTCAAGATGGGTTGATCAAGAGGAACAATAACTAAGAAAACAGTTATCACGGAGTGAGTCAGTAAACCATAAGAAAAGAAAATTTATGCAGGATATTTACAGAAACCCTATAGTTTTCTGATGAAAACTGGCTTTTCTAGATACCTTTCAGGTGGTTGTTTGGTTTCGATTAACTCTATACAGTTCTGTATTTGCTGATTTTTGAGTTTTCATTGTTTAGATCGCTGCACTAAATATTGAAAAGGTTAAAATGTTTCATATAAGGCATTACTTCCTTTGTTTGTTTATAAAGATTTTATTTCATTTTGAAATTAATTGTTGCATTTAAGGCAGATTTATTTAATATAGATGGAAGGCCAAGCATTTATTAACTCTTATTTACTGGACTAACTACCCTTAATCCAGACATTGTCACACTTGAACATTTAAAGGCGAATTTTGGTTTTACTGAAGATGAGTTGTGTTAGGTACTTGAACAGCCAGTGTCAGAGCAATCCCAGCTTAGACAATCATGGAGGAGTTCTTGAGATGGAATTAACAGCTACGTAAGCCTAAATATATCAGTTAATGTTAACTGTTAACCAGTGATGAAATGTTTAGCCGCATGCTGTCATTCAACCGCTGGCTGTCTAGGTGGTGTCCAGAAAATGATGTGGGCTACATTGATAATTGGCGAACATTTTGGGGAAAACCTGGTCTGATCCGGAGAGAAGGCATCCATCCCACTTTGGATGGAGCAGCTCTTCTTTCTAGGAATCTGGCCGAATTTATTAGTTCTCCAAACCTCTGACAACCCAGGGTTCAGACCAGGAAGCAGGGTCGTAGTTTAATACTCCTCTCTGCAGCTTCTGTACTGCTACCCACCCATCACCCTATTAAGACAGTGTCTCGCCCACGGCCAAAATTGAATAGATTAAAAAATTATCTAAAAAGAGGAAATCAGGAAATCTAATAAAATAAACACAACTCAGACTAAAAATAAAAATAAAACAATTAAATGTGGCTTACTGAACATAAGATCTCTCTCTTCAAAGACTTTGCTAGTTAGTGACCTGATTTGTGACAATCAGACTGATTTTTTTTTGGGCCTCACAAAAACCTGGCTGCAGCAAGAGGATTATGTTACTAAAAATGATTCAATTTTCTACTAATTTTTTTTAAAATTTTTCACATTGCTCGAAAAATTTGGGGAGGACGGGGAGTAGCAACCCCATCTTTCAGTCCATTTTTATTGACTGCCCCCCAGACCAATAAAATAGCTAAAAACTCATTTTAATTTTTAATCCTTATTTTTTCCTCATCCAAATTGCAAAGCACAAAAAACCACTTCTGTTTTTGTTTTTTTATACCGTCCCACCAGGCCCCTTTAAAACTCTCAATTTATAGATCAGTTTTCAGGCCCTTTTTTATCTGATTTAGTGTTAAATACAGATAAAGGTAATTTTATGGTGGGGAAATTTTAACATTCATGTTGACACTGAAAGTGATAGCTTAAATTTTAGCCTTTTAAAGGGTTCTTAGACTAAAATTGGTTTTTAACTCAAACATTAAACAAACCTACCCACGGTTTGTCTTCATTTCTCTGGCACCTTGTGGGGGGACAAAATGGCATTGAGTGTACAGACATAACAATTTTTTCTCACAACCCTGTGCGGTCTAAACCATTTTTTAAAAACCCTTTTTGATTTTAAATTTTAAACCCAAAGTGCTCCAACCTAAAAGGAAAAAATTTTTAAATTATAGTAGTTTCATTTTTAAACGATGCTTTTAAAAACCCTTTTTAAAAAATTCTTTTCCCTTTTTTAAAATTTGGGTCTTTAAATCACAAAAAAAAACACAGTGGAGGGCAAAAATTTTTGGGTTTTTTTCCCCTTCAAAAATTAAACCTCTTTTCATATTTGTTATTTTAAATCATTGCGTGGAGCTTTAGACAATGAAACCCCTTTTTTGAAAAAAAAAAGGAAAATTATTCATGGGAAAGGCCCTAGCCCCGGGTTTTAAAATTAAAGAGCTCCTATTTTTTAAACCCCAAAATTTTAAAAAATTTGGGAGAGGAAAAGGGCGCCCCTCCCACAACTAAAAATTCCTATTTAAAATTTTGGAAAATAGCCTATGGTTAAAAAAGGGACACTTCCCCAAGCTAAAAACAGCTTTTTTCTCACCCCTTAATAGAAGAAAAAAAACCAAAAAAAATAATCCTGGGGTTTCTCTTTAGTCATTTTCTAAACTTACACAGTCATAGCTCTGTTGAGCCATCCATTCCCTTGGGCTCCAGCAGTCATGATTTTTATGGGATTCTTCCAAAAAAAAATTGATTCTTTTAACATTTAAAATTTTTCTTTGACACACCCCCAAAGAGATGATTACTTCATCCTAAACCCCCAAGTAAAACAACTTTGGAAAAAACTGTAGAATCTGATCTGTGTTTGGACTTTTTTGTTTCCCTGGGGGGTTTCCCCTGATTTTACAAAACATTAGTTTCATCAAAAACCTTCAATTTGTATGTTAGCCCAAACCCCCAAACCCAAAATTTTTTAAAGGGAAAAGTGTTCCCTCGGATTCCCAGCCCCATTTTAGTTTATGATTAATTTTTTCTTTATAAATGGGTATGTACCACAAGCTTTAAGGTAGCTGAAATTTAAAATTTTTGTTTAAAGGGAAACCTTCGCTTGATCGAGATGTTTTAAATTTATTTTTTTTTTTTTTTTTTTTTTTTTTTTTTTTTTTTTTTTTTTTTTTTTTTTTTTTTTGTCAATTTTAAAATTTTTTTTATTTGTTTTTTTTTTTTTTTTTTAAATTTTTTTTTTTTTTAAATCTTATTTGTCTGACAGATTTCCCGTTTGTTAGTGTAAATTGATAAATCATCTTTAAACTCCAGGTTTAAATTTTGGAGTACCACAGGGGGTTCAGTACTTGGGCCCAATTTCTCTTTACTATATATATGTTCCAATAGGTAAAAATTATCAGGCAGCATAGAATACATTTTTACTGTTACGCTGATGATACTCACTTTACTTTATCCATAAATCCTGATGAGCCCAAAACCAGTTAGATAGACTACAAACATGTCTTGAAGGGCCACAAAAAACTTGGATGACTTTAAATTTTTGCTTCTAAAATTTAAGGACAAGACAAAAAGTTGTCCGTCTTTGGACCCGGAGTTCTTTAAAAAAGAAACTGCTTAGTCAATCACTTAACCTGGATGGCATTAAATTGACCTCCGATAATAAAGAGGACATAATGACCACTTTCACCCTCTTCGCTACATTCTCACACTACTCTTCAATTTTGCATTATTTGCTGTTAATTCAGCTTTTAACTTTGTTCTCTTTCTTTCTTTCTCTCTTTCTCTCTTTCATCGCTAGTGACTGTCCACTGTCTCTACATGTTCATCCGGGAGGAGTGAATGCTGCAAGTCACTGACTGGATGCAATCTGCTGGGGTTTTCCTTTTAATAGACAAACTTTTTTTTTCCCTTTGAATAAATAACAGAATCTGACTGCACCGTTCAAAGATTCGGATTAATTGTAATGCATGTACCTGACTTTTGTGAAGTGCCTTGAAACGACATGTGTTGTGAATTGGCGCTATATAAATAAACTGAATTGAATTGAAAATGTTCTTAACTCAAATGTTAAAGCTAAAGGTTAACGTTAAAGCTATTTTGTTCACTTTAACACTGCTGCTTCAAACCCCCTTCAGGACCCTAGTCAAAACAGCAGAAGCACTGGCTGAAGGTATTTTGTCTACAATGCAGACAAACAGAAACAGCCAAAAGATGCGGATAAGCCCAGAAACTAGTTGTGTGTACTGAGCGAGGGTTACAAAGACTAGCAGAACTACAACCCTGGTGAAGTATTTTAAAGAATATGCTCTGGTGTGTAAGAGGAAATTAAAAAGATCATGTATATGCAACAGTGAAGTATATTCATAAGATGCCGGTTTCTGTATATATATTAGCAGCTTATTATCAATAGCTTATTATCAACAGTTATTATCGATAGCAACAAATCTGTTTTTAAAAATTACACAACTGAAAACAAGGTGCATGCTTCCATAAATGAAATTACCATCTTGAAGTGTTTCCTAGTCTACTGTTTGCTATACAGGAAAGCCACACTTTTATATGAGTTTTGCTGATTTTCTGCTACCTAATTATTTTTTCCTGGTCTTTGTTAGAACAATATTGTAGTATTTTACATTTATTCCAACTCAGAAATGCATGCTGGAGCACATGCTGCCATTTAAACTGATGTATTGGTATTAAAGATCAGATCATTCAGTATTTGACTGATTACTACACAATTAGATCTATGTGGGAAAAAAATCAAATGATCTTTATTGTTCCCAAGGGGCCTTTCTCCGGGCAGTTAGATGACATCATGTAAGAGGCAATGTGCCCATGACAGAAAAAATGCTCCTTTATCACCATCCAATGGCACTTATAAAGAGTACACTGGCGGACAGCAAAGCATGAATATGTTCTGTTCCCTGACTCCCTGCAGACTTAGCAGAGGGGCACTGAAATGGATTGACCAAAGTGAACACACAGAACATGCTGATTTTCTCCATTTGCAATTACACCATTTCTACTTTTACTACAAGCTAGCTGGGTTGCATTGGGGAGTTGCAGGATATACATTTATAGGCTCTTTGCCTGAAAGCCATGCTCTTTAAAACAATTACTTTTCTTTACTTTTTACAGTTTACTGTAATACTTTTCAACAAAACCGTCCGTCCATCCATCCATCCATCCATCCATCCATCCAGACATACATACAAAAAGTTTCCAGTGTTCCTGGGACTGCCCCAGGCTTTCCTCTCAGGGTGCCATTCCTCCAAAACCTTCAAAAGGAGATGTCCAGTAGGCATCCTGATCAAATTCCTGACCCGCCTCAGTTGAATCCTTCAGTGTGGATGAATAGTAACTCTAGTGTTCAATTCCTCATGAGAAGGAGTCCCTCATTTTATCTCTAAGGGTAAGCCTAGCTACCATAATGAAGCATCTTGAATCCAGGATCTTGTTATTTCACTTCATATCCATATCTCATGGCCATAGCTAAGGGTCAGAACATGAAAAGATTGGTAAAACATGTATGTTTCTTTTTAGCTCAGCTCTTTCTTCACCATGACATTGCAGTTCCCACTTGATTTTAAAGCCCTTCAGTACATGCAGACGGTCAAGGCTTGGAGACAACCACAGAGCCACATCATCCACAAAAAGCAAACTAATTCCTCTCCACAACCATGCTTTAAGACTCTGTCCATAAACATCACAAAAAGGAACCAGAGACAAGGGGCAATTCCTTGGGCTCCACTGTGCTGGGCAAAGTACAAAAGGAATTCAGCGTGGAGGTGTGGCATGTGTAGGTCCATTCCAAGTTTAGTTCAAATCTTTGCTTAGTACAAGAAACATCACAGTTTTGCTGATTACCATTATCACCATTAGTTATTTTGAAAGCTCCACCTCTTTTGCTCTGTATGCTGCTGTGGATGAACAGAGTGCAGGGCCACTGGTGTTGTTCCATTTTAGCTCCACAGGGTTGATGATGTCATTCACCAGTTAGCATATTTATTACGTCATCGCCTAGGATTTGTAACCTTAAATCTGAATTATTCTCTCCTGTTGTCATGAACTGTATGCTTTGTGCTTCTGTTGTCAGAAAGCAAAAGAAAACTGAAGGTTTGACTACAAAGTTTGCAATGTGGTCACTCTTAACTCTCTTAGCAAAAAGTCAGCGCAAACCAGGTTTTCCAGGTGTTTTTTGCTTTAGCCTTTAAAATTTTGATACACTGTCAAAAACACAATAACTGCCTGGTACTGACAGTTCAGGTTCTCTTGGAAAAGGGTTATTCGGTCATCATAGTTATTGGTCGCACCAAGTGCCGCACCAAGTGGGCAAACCGGCCAGGCCCTCCACCAAAGCGAAGCCACATTCCAATTAACACCGCACAGTACCCAGCCAAGACCCCCTCGCCGGAGCCCGATGCCCCCCCCAACCGACAGACCGGGCTCCAAAGCCAGGGAACGACATCCAATGAAATCCAAGCGATCCCGAGAGAGCCGAAACGCCAGACCCAGCACCAGACAACCCCCAAGACCTGAACCCAAACCCCCACCCAGATCCCGACCAGAAGGCCCACTCCCTCTCCCGGCCTCCGACCCCAGACGGCAAACACCGAACAGGGGTGTAAAAAGACCCCAAGCTTACCTCCGCCCACTCAAATGTGGTGTTGATGCGTGTTGTTGTAGTACTCGTACTCGTACTCGTACTCGTCGTCTTCCGCTTATCCGGAACCGGGTCGCGGGGGCAGCAGACTCAGCAGAGACACCCAGACGTCCCTCTCCCCAGACACCTCCTCCAGCTCCTCTGGGGGAAGCCCAAGGCGTTCCCAGGCCAGCCGAGAGACATAGTCCCTCCAGCGTGTCCTGGGCCGTCCCCTGGGCCTCCTCCCGTTGGGACGTTCCTGGAACACCTCCCGAGGAAGGCGTCCAGGAGGCATCCGGTATAGATGCCCGAGCCACCTCAACTGGCTCCTCTCGATGTGGAGGAGCAGCGGCTCTACTCCGAGCTCCTCACCCTATCTCTAAGGGCGTGCCCGGCCACCTTACGGAGGAAGCTCATTTCAGCCGCTTGTATCCGGGATCTCGTTCTTTCGGTCATGACCCAAAGTTCATGGCCATAGGTGAGGGTAGGAACGTAGACCGACCGGTAAATCAAGAGCTTCGCTTTTCGGCTCAGCTCTCTCTTCACCACAACGGACCGGCACAGCGCCCCCATTACTGCGGAAGCCGCACCGATCCGTCGATCTCCCGCTCCATTCTTCCCTCACTCGTGAACAAACCTCGAGATACTTGAACTCCTCCACTTGAGGCAGGAACTCCCCTCCAACCTGTTGTAGTGTGAATTTAAAAAAAAAACTGGTGGGAAAGAGTGACTGCCACCCCCCACCGCCCCCTTGAGGTGAGCGCAGGCTCCAGATGTTAGGTTAATAAAAGACACTCCCTCTTGATGCCATGGAGTACGCCCCCCCCCCCCCCACCCCGGGCCCTACATGTGAATTGTAATGAATATGTTATAAGTGAGAGTGTCTAAGTTGTAAAATAAAATTGGGGCACTAGCTGCCATGGGACTGCAGAGATGGAAAACCCTTGTGGCACTCCATTAACACCCACACCCCAAGGCCCCTACATGAGTGGTAGTGTGATAGAGTGGGTGGAGGGAGGTGTCCGGAGATGGGGAGGGAAGGACTGGGGGGCAAAATGCTCTCCCAGGGAATCTGTATTTGCATAACTTGAAATTTAATGCATTGCTTTGAAAATTTATTTCACTAAACTGAAACTGAATTTAATGGTTGGAAACTGAATTTGTTTGCTTTGAAAGGGAATTTGTTTGCTGTGGAACTGAATTCGTTTGCTTTGAAACTGAATTTAATGGTTTGAAACTGAATTTATTTGCTTTGGAACTGAATTTGTTTGCTTTGAAAATTGCTTTGCTTTGTATTGGAAATTCGGTTTGATTACTTTCACTTTCACTTCTATAATTCAATTTTAGCTCCAAAATTCTGTTTTTTGTGTCACACATGAGGGCCCTTGAAGCCACAGATTAATCAAACACTGATCACATTGCTTTTAAACTCCCGCTGGGTTTTCCCAAGGAGTGGAAGTTAAACAGATACAATTCTGTCAGATGATATCTAAGTTATTTGCAGTGCAGACAGCGGTATTAATCTTCAGGCTTGATTTGTTCGGCTTCACAGCTCTGTGCTTCAGGCTAATATGGTTGCTAGGCGACAGAAGTTACGCCGAGGTAAGGGCAGGGGAAAAGCAGTCTGATGTAACACCGGCGGCACACTTTGCTAATCTGGCATGTTTAGCTAATAGCTACAGGTAGCATATGTGTTATTGACCATCATTTGTTTACATGACACTTCTTATAGATGCTCATTTGACTTGGTGATTGACATCCAGCAAGCTCATGTATGCTGCACTGCTACAGCTCAACATGCCCTAAAGGAAGTCTAACCTGATGTGAAACGTAAAGGATGAATCCTTGTTTGATTAATCTGTGGCTATCCTCAAGGACCCGGATGTGTGACGCAAAAAAAACAGAATTTTGGAACTGAAATTGAATTTCAGACCTAAAAGTGAAAGTAGTCAAACTGACATGTTTAGCCGCATGTTGTCATTCAACCGCTGGCTGTCTAGGTGGTGTCCTGAAAACGATGTGGGCTACAATGATAATTGGCGAACATTTTTGGGAAAACCTGGTCTGATCTGGAGAGATGGCGTCTATACCACTTTGGATGGAGCAGCTCTTCTTTCTAGGAATCTGACCGAATTTATTAGTTCTCCAAAGGTCTGACAACCCAGGGTTCAGACCAGGAAGCAGGGTCGCAGTTTAACACTCCTCTCTGCACCTTCTGTACTGTTACCCACCCATTACCCTATTAAGACAGTGTCTTACCCACGGCCAAAATTAAATAGATTGAAAAATAATCGAAAAGGAGGAAACCATTAAAATCTCATAAAAATAAATAAAACTCAGACAGAAAAGAAAAAAAATATAATTAAATGCGGCTTATTGAACATAAGATCTCTCTCTTCAAAGACTTAGACTGTTAGTTAATGACTTGATTTGTGATAATCAGATTAATTTTGTCTCACAGAAACCTGGCTGCAGCAAGAGTTACTATAGTATGTTACTATAAATGAGTCAACTCCTTTTAATTATTTAAATTTTCACATACCTTCGAAATACTGAGCGAGGAGGAGGAGTAGCAACCATCTTTCAGTCAGATTTATTGATTAGTCCCAGACCAATTAATAGCTACAGCTCTTTTGAATATTTAATCCTTAGTTTTCCTCATCCAAATTGCAAAGCACTAAAACCACTTCTGTTTGTCTTGTACCGTTCACCAGGCCCTAATTTTCAATATTTAGATCAGTTCTCTATCTGATTTAATGTTAAATACAGACAGGGTAATTATAGTGGGGGGATTTTAACATTCATGTTGACACTGAAAGTGATAGCCCAAATATAGCCTTTAATGCTATCTTTAGCATTCTCACTCAATTGGCTTTGCTCAAAACATTAGCAAACCTACCCACCTTTGTCTTCCCTCTCTGGACCTTGTGCTGACATATGGTATTGAGTGTAAAGTAATAATATTTCCTCATAACCCTGTCCTGTCTGACCATTTTTAATAACCTTTGAGTTTAAATTAACCAGGTACTCCACACCTGAAAGAAAATTGCATTATAGTAGATCATTATCAGACAATGATGTAACAACCTTTAAAGAATCTGATACATTTTTAATTTCCCCATTATCACAGAAAAACACAGATGAGGGCAATAATTTTCTTCCTCCCCGTCACAAATTGATTTTCTTGTTCATAGTTTTACTTCCTCACTGCATGGTGCATTAAACAATGTAGACCCCCTGAAAAAGAAGGTTAATATTCATAGGAGACTGGCTCCCTGGTTTAATTCAGGGCTGCATACTTTAAAGCACATCGTTAAAAAATTGGAGTGAAAATGGTGCTCTACATACCTAGAGGATTCCTACTTAATCTGGAAAAATAGTCTACTGTTGTATAAAAAGACACCTCACCAAGCTAGAACAGCTTATTTCACATCATTAATAGAAGAGAACAAGAATAATCCTAGGTTTCTTTTTAGTACAGTTCCTAAACTTAAACAGAGTCATAGCTCGGTTGAGCAATAAATTCCCCCAGCTCGCAGCAGTAATGACTTTATGGGATTCTTTTTAAATAAAATTGATTCTGTTAAAAATAAATGGCATACTCCCAAACATGATTACTTCATGCCCAGGATGTGAGACAACATTGGAAGTAACTGTAGAACTTGATCTGTGTTTGTACTGTTTTGATGCTGTGGAGCTTCCTGAGGCTTCAAAAATATTAGCTTCATCTAAACCCTCAACTTGTATGTCAGACCCAATCCCAACCAATTTATTTAAGGAAGTGTTTCCTCTGATTACCAGCCCCATTTTGGATGTGATTAATCTATCCTTAGTAAATGGATATGTACCACAGGCTTTTAAGGTAGCTGTAATTAAACCTTTACTTAAGAAACCTTCACTTGATCGAGATGATTTAATCAATTACAGACCTATATCCAATCTTCTGTTTTTATCTAAAATTCTTGAGAAAATAATTGCTAATCAAATTTGTGAGCATTTACACAGCAATGACCTGTTTGAAGAGTTTCAGTCCGTTTTCAGAGCTCATCATAGGACGGAAACAGTTCTGGTGAAAGCCGCTAGTAATATTCTTATGGACTCAGATTATGGACTTGTCTCTGTACTTGTTCTGTTAGATCTCAGTGCTACATTTGATACAATGTAGCACTGAAATACAGTCGAACAATATATTCTCTAAGAAAGGCTGGAACATGCTTTAGGGATCAGGGAAACAGCAGTAGGCTGGTTTAAATCTTATTTTTCTGACAGATTCCAGTTTGTTTATGTAAATGATAAATCATCTTCAAACTCCAGGATTAATTGTGAAGTACCACAGGGTTCAGTGCTTGGGCTCTTTATATATGCTTCTAATAGGTAAAATTATCAGGCGGCATGGGATACATTTTCACTGTTATGATGATAATACTCCGCTTTATTTATATATGAATCCTGATGAGCCCAACCAGTTAGATAGACTACAAGCATGTCTTGAAGACATAAAAACTTGGATGACTTTAAATTTTCTGCTTCTAAATTCAGACAAGACAGAAGTTGTCGTCTTTGGACCGGAATCTTTGAAAGAGAAACTGCTTATCATCAATTAATGTGGACGGCATTAAATTGACCTCTGGTAATAAAGTAAAAAACCTTGGTGTTATTTTTTACCAGTAAATGTCATTTAAATCCCATTTTAAACAGGTTTCTAGGATTTCCTTCTTTCACCTCTGGAATATAAAATGCAGTTAAAAGTCTTCAGCTGGTTCAAAATGCTGCAGCAAGAGCTCTGATGAAAATTAAAAAGAGAGATCATATTTCTCCTATTTTAGCTTCCCTTCATTGGCTCCCTGTTAAATCCAGAATATAATTTAAAATTCTCCTCCTCACATATAAAGCCCTTAATGATCTAGCTCCATCATACATCAGAGATCTGATTGTTCCATATATTCCTAACAGAGCACTTTGTTCTCAGACTGCAGGTTTACTGGTGGTTCCTAGAGTCTCTAGAAGTAGAATGGGAGGCAGATCCTTTAGTTATCAGGCTCCTCTCCTGTGGAACCAGCTCTAAATTTAAAATTTAGATCTAAATATAACATTTATATGTAGATATAGGATGTAGAAGAAATTTAGCATATAAATATAGATATAATATTTAAATATGGATTTAACTTTTATATTTAGCATGTCCCAATATATATGAGAATAAATGCAGTAAATGTAAAGAAAGTGCGCTGAATTTTTACATTCGGCACACCATAAACATCCTAGCAGATATAGAAGAGAAAATCTTACCTTTAGAATTGTATTGAATGGAGTGGAAGAGAAATATTTGCAAAGACAGTGGAAGAGCAGCAGATATTATTCTGGTAAACACAAACTGAAGGTTCTGGACTGCTGCCTGACAGAACCCTGATTATCACCATCATTAAGATCTGTAACCTGTAGAAGGATCAAATCAAATAACTGCACAAAACATGGCAGCCATCTCTCACACAGCACATGAAGGACAGAAGAATGAATAGGTATTCATGCGAAAATATCGATCACTTGCTTTCGTGCGGTGAAGAAGTGTGATAAATCACAAATGACAACTTTACCTAGCACAGACAGCAGCTTCAGCACCAGCTCTGTCTTTAATAATGATGCACTTCAGCATCAATAAATCATTAGTGCATTCATTCTAAACTTGTGACATAATTACCATAAACAAACAGATACAGCTGCTGCTGGCCTTTATACTGCTACCGGATTAGACTCTGTGCCACACAGTGGGATTTGTTCTTAGTTTAAAGCACAAAGCATGATTGGAGCTACACCAAAATGATATTCCTCCTCCTGCTTTCCAGCTACCCAGTCTAACTGCCTTTCCTGCTCAAAACACATTCCTACTGTGGTGAGGACAAACGGCAGGAAGAGTGTTTTTCTTGAAGAAAGTAATCCCAACACTGTGATGAAAAGTGGAAGTGATGCGTTTCACATCCACTTCAGGTTTGTTTGGAACAAATAGAGCAGTAAATGGTTGGTTAGAATAGCAGAAGATGGCAAACACAGCCGAATGAACAGACAAAAGAAAGACAGCAATCTAAAAACAACAAACTAATTGATCACCCAAGAGAGCAGAATAGGGTCTCAGTGGGAATGAAGGAACACAGCAATAAGGAGTGCCTGGCATAAAAAAATAGAAATAAAGCCATAATCCCATCAATTCCGATTTAAATGCCATGCCAGTTTCAGATCAATGGAGTCAACATGTTGGAGAGTGAGGTAAGTAAACAGAAAGCTAGTTCAATTATTTGTTACAGAGGCACTCTGCTGTAATGTACAGCTAGAAATGGAGTCAGCACTCACCTGTACTATTTTATTCAATCAGACCTGCAGCATTCTACTCTAACCAGTGTCTTTGCTGGTTCCATTATGGAAGCTTAATGTGTGCAAGCACATATCTTTGTAGAACTTTTATGACTTAGTTTGTGTAATGACAAAAGTTGGCCTACAGAAGGTTTTATCTCTGTAGCTATTATTCTCTTTCTGACACGTGATTTCTTAGAATGTTAGGTCACCTGGGAAAAATCTCGAAATATGGTTTTAAAGATGCCTTCTTTTGTATCACATGGCAACAACACATATATTGACTTTACACATGTCTATCCATCTTAACTGTTGTACCGAGAATTTCTCTACTGATAAATTTCATATTTTCTCCCTGATTGAAGAAATAAAATCAGCGAAGCTCATTTACCTGATATGTAATTCCAGAAAATCTACGAAAAAAGCGAACAGCTCAATGAGGTTAATGACTAAGAAATATGTAAATTTTCTGGAAAATCCTTTGACAATAAGCAGCTAACACTCAAAGCTCCCAACCCTAGCAGAATCCCAACACTTTGAGAGAAAAGAATTAGCGATGATTAAAAAAGTGATCTGTCAAATCCAAACCACAGGTTCAGGTGAGAACCACATAGGTTCCAGATACATATTCTACATTAATATAGCAAATACCTCATAAGTTGTGACGGAGTATTGATTACATACTGAATAATTAGTGATAAACTCCAAGAAACTGGTGCAAGGAGCAGAACAAAAGTACTAAGGCGACCATATCACCTACGGTTTAATTACAGAGTAAACTGATGATTACAACAGGAACTAACAGCCATCTTGGTTTTATGTTAATTAAAAACGTATTGTTTTGTCAGTTCATCCATGTACTGATCTATGACCCTCTCAGTTGTCCAGTTACTTCCCAGCTGTTCCACAAAGAGGCTGCACACAGGGTGCTCTCTGGAGCTATCGGGCAAACAGCAGGGCAGAAATTTCAATAGCAATGAGCTAATTTTTTAAAAACTTTTTAAATCTGAAAATTGGACATTGGTAAAAATTATTCTCAAGATCTCCTCAGAACCAAAAGGTTTGACATCCCAAAATGAAAGCTTATCAGCTCAAGCTGAGTCCGTCATAACCTGCTCCCACCTTAGCTCTGTGCTGCATCTTTGGAGCATTAAAAAAAAACTTAATAGAAGGAAAAGCACAGGAAACTGATCAGCAAAACATCCCCCTTACTTTCGTAAATACTATATCTATACCATGAAATTGTACAACTTGAGGTAGAACCTTTTATAAATATTATGGTTTCAAAGCCCACCCTCTCAGAGAAAGGATATGACCTGCAAAAATATTCCAGGGGACATAAACAATCACTGAGCTGACACAGTCCTTTGCCTGCCTAGCAACAGAGCAGAAGGAATTCTGATGAAAACTGGCTGCCTTTAAAGAAGACAGGAAATTATCGGGCATTTGGTTTATTCCTTTAAGAAATAAGTTAATAGCAGTTTATATAATACAATTTGGGAAAAAAAATAGTTTTTACATTTAATAGGCCCTGAGATAGGGTGTAGAGGGTCCTAATGGTTCGCCTCTGTTGTTATGTTGTACTATACTATAAAGGGTTGACTGCGGCACTCTTTGGTCCAGATGCTGTTACTGAGTGAATAAGACTCTGAGTTAGCTATGTTCAGTATCACTCAGGTTCACAAATATGTAAGGAGGTAATTTCTACCTGTTGAGACAGGTCTGTGGTTTATTTAGGTGGCAGAGGGAGAGAGAAGCAGGCTTTCAGCAGATAACAGGAAGGTTAAATGGAATACTACAGAGCCGCTCCGTTTATTGCTTTTGAGCTTTAAAAATTCAGTATATCTTTACATAAAAATAAAATATTTTGATTAAAAGAGGAAAAATGAGGGTAGACCATGTTGAAAACCAATGTTTGTAGTTTTTATACATGTTACATAGATAAATACGCTTCAATTATTGGGGCAGTCCACACTAGATACATATTTTATATAAATGTTGGATGAGTGTTGTGATTATGAATCTGTAAATATTATTTAATATTTAATATTAATATTTTATCAAATAATATTTCGGTCTGTTAAGGGTTGTCCTGTGAATACCAGCCCAGTAAGGCGATGGTATTAGGACACAATAGAAAGGTGTGAGACGAGCTCTGACATTATTGAACAGCATAAACTCTGCACACACATGGAATGAATTCACACAATTCCTTAAAATACAAGAATTTATTAACAAAAATAAGTCAACTCAAAGTCAAACATATTTCAACAAACTCTTTACTATGCTAAAACAATCCAACTAAACTACCAAGCAGAATTGAAGAATAACGAAGACTAATGAGCTATGTAAAATATAAACAAGTTGATCAAAGATGATTGAAAACCATGACCAAAAGAGTGATGCAACATTACCATGCAATGTTTATGTTTGAGAACCAAGGATTATCTTGAAGAATCTGGAAATTAAGTTAAGTTAGTCTTGGAACCAACTTAGGCAATAATCAGCAAACGTTTAGACAACCATTCACAATGCAAAATCAGATAAAATATTATTTTAATAAAATAATGTTTTAAAGAAAGATCTGCTGAATAAAACCAACCTTCTGGATGACTAATTCTCAACGGTGTCTCATTAGCTGCCTTAATTAATTAAATAATATTTAAAGAAATATTAAGGAAATGGTAAAATATTTAAGGGAATATTTTGGAAAAGAGCCAAATCTTTCTGGAGGAATGGGGCTTAATGGTGTTTACTTAGGTATCAGAGTTAGTAAAATAATGTTTAGGGAAATATTATTCACTAGCTTGAAAACTAAACCTTTCGGCTAAATATTCTGTAGCAGCAAGCACGTGTTCTTACCGGTTAGCAGTTGAGCTAACAAAAGAAGCTGATAGCTTAGCACCAGAATCCCACACACACCTTTACACCATCAATAAAAGGGTTCAAATGCATAAGCGCGGACAGCGCGTTATGAGCAATCTTCTGTGTTTAAAATCACCCTTTAAATAAAGTTTGTCTTAACTTTAAAAACACACAAACACAGAAAACAAACTGAGCACGTGTGCTGCAGATGGCCTGCTAGCACTAAGATAGCAGAGTTTCACAGAAAAAAAAACAAACTTCATAAATTGAAAACGTTCATCCTAACTGTTATTCTGCCCAAACCTAACCTCATGAACCGTGGTGAGGAAACGTTGTCCAAGGGGCGAAGTTTGAAGAAGCGTCCATAGTCAACAAGCGGTTAGCTTTCAGCTAACCTAACGTAGGTGTGGGTGGGCGGCCCGTTCTGTCCGCTGACCACACTGGTTAACACGGTGATACGGCTACTTGCTTGTCCTCCTCTCAGGCAAGGAAAACCGCTTCACTCGGCTTGTAGAGACCGCGTCTCTGCAGGGACTTCTCTGGGACACAGTTTGCTTCTGCAGGCCTCAGAGAGAAAGTCAAACAACGCTTGTACCTTAATTCCCGTTCATGAATGAATCTACCGGATACACAGACAGTGATTCATTTGTACTTATCTTTGCATATGATCGCATGTTCTTATGACACCTTTGGATCCAGTTTGAAGAGTTTATGTCTTTTTGCCAGCAAAGAGACATCAGCTCGCTTTGTCCCCCTCCTATCCCGATGAACACCGGCGTGGAAGAGGTCGGCTTGGTTGGAGAGGGGGTGCTCTTATTCAGACAGTGGCATCATGGGAAGTCTGCTGCTACCCCCCTTTCCTCATTTGCTGGAAGTCAGTTAAATGCAATTTATTTTGAAAGTTCCAGAAAAGTGTGTACCGGAGTTTTAATGTTGTTTCCATGGCTGGGTCCCAACAGTGTTCCGGTAGAGTTCTGGGGTCTCAATCTCGACTCAGCAAAGAAAGCATCATGCCTTGCTCATGCCTATTATCTCTTCATGTGCTACAAACCACAACAACCTTCAAAGACATATGTCTGTTGTCAGTCTAACAGTGTCCTGACTCTCTTTCCTATAAACCTTGAATGCTTGGAACAGTTGCGTTGTGCCACTGTTAAAAGCACTGCAGCAGTTAATGATGTTCCTTCCAGCATAGGGGTGGGCGATATAGACAAATAAAATATCTCGATAATTTTTTTTTTAAATGTCCTGATAACGATAATCTGAAGATATCCTTTTTCTTTCTTTCTTTTTTTTTAACGAAAATTGCTGTCAAACCCTACTTGCCTACCAGGACATCTATGGATAAACACGGTGTTTCAGAACAACAGCTCTTGTTTATTTTTCAAGTGCTTCATACATCTTCTGCAAAACATGCACACAAACATATTATGGCCTTCTGCAAAACATTGCCCAACAATGGCCATATTTATATTTGCTGAGTGTGTTTTGCTGAATTACTTGTCTTTCCTTTGGCCGTAGTAGTGCTCATAGAGTCGCGAAGTTTTACATAGTCCTCATACTCTTTTGTATGGTTCGTCCGCAAGTGGTGGAACAGATTTGTTGTTGAACTGCTTTTCACGGTGACTGCTTTTCGGCATATCTTGCATATAACGTTATTTTGACCGACGTCAGTCTTGTCAAAACCGAACCATTTCCAGGCTAGGGACATGGACCCACGTCTTGCTATTAAATCATCCGCTGAGACAGAATATTGCTGCATATTTCCTCCATGTGAGAAGATTGTTGTCTTTTGGTTGCTGTGAGTCACAACATTGAATTCTGTTTGCTGATTGGCTTCTGAGGTACGCATTCTTTGAATGAGAATTTTCATGCATCTCTCCTTTACCGTGTATGCACCCTCCATTTGTTGTCTTTTCGAGACAGTACGAATACTCGATAACGTAAAACTGCACATCGTCAAAGCAACGTTTACGATACTATCGTCGGCGATATATATTGCCCACCTCTATTCCAGCATGATTTATAATAGCTCCTTATTCTATGTGGCTCACACATATCTACAAACATAAACACCATTTCTCAGTTCTTCCTAAATGGTGGCATGTTTTCAAGTCACACTGGTGTTAATAGTAATGAAACCCATTGATCAAACAGAACCCTGCTAAGGATTATGTACAATGGTTATATTAAATATTTCCAAGCTTAACGGTGAATTTTGGTTTTTTGAAAGGAGATCACCTTTCATTTGAACAATATGCCTCAAGACGAAGTAGCGAAGGCTCCACAAATGTACTAAATTTTAATGCACTTAATTTCAATTTGACGAGATAATTTTCATGCTCTCCACACGATTGGTCCATGGACCAGAAAACAGAGTCATTTCTTAGTGTGAAAAGTGAGCTTGTTTGAAGAAAAAGTTGCCCAGTGCTGCAGAGGTGTAATGTTGCTCAAATCAATAGATTGTGATGGTATCTTTAAAAAAAACTGATAAAAAGTCTGAATACCTGGTCTCTTGTGTCAGTTTCCCTCATGAGAAAAAAAACTGAAAATGAAGAGTTTCCAGAAGATGGTATTACAAAAATTTTGCAAGAAACAGAAATGAAACGTGTTCAAACTAAAATCTGAAAATCTATTTTTGCTGTTGAAAAGAAACAGTCCTGCATTTATAGCCCTAAAATTCCTTAAAATTGTTTAAATGCTTTATTTTCAAATTTGCAATAACCTGCTGCCATTAACTGTCTCATATTGTTCTATGTTTCTCTTAGCTATCCATTTCTAAATATTGTTTTGCAGATTAAAAAAAAATCCAGGAATTGATGTACTGTATATCATTTATAACCTGGTATTTCCTGGGCCCATACTGTCTGCAGCATACTTTTGCAGTAATGATGTCAGTCTTTCCAATGAAAGAGCCATGCAGTGGTGGAGTTTTCACTCTTGATGACTCCATTCATGACTGATGGCTGAATTCTTAACAAACTGACTGAAGATGAGTAGGGGACAGGCGGTGTGTTTGCAGCCTGTGATTACAGGACATCTGAGGGTCCCTGCATAGACTTTGGCTCCACTTCATGTGCTTCCTTTCTAAGAGCTGAAGCTGAGAGCTAGTAATTGGAGTCTGGGTGACCTTTTAACAGATCACAAACTTCATAAAACTTGTAAAATTAGACCTGGAGCACCCGGGTAGGGTGCTCCAGGTCTAATTTTAAAAATATTAGAACATGTGGAACACACTGCAAAAGAATAATAATATATGTTGCTCATTTTATACCTCTAAGTCTTTCTAATAATTTTGCACAGAAGTAAGCATGTCACCTGCAAAGCTCTTATCACATTTCCCAGATATTTAGAGTCTAAATCACAAATCTGATTTCCCTCCCTTCCTTGTTTATAAGACACTGTGCTAATATGGGGGCCATAATTAGTGTAATTATGACCAAAGACCAATATAATGGATAATGTCAGGATGGTTGGAAACACCCAACACAGTGATGAATGCCTCTCATTTTTCTCTGTGAAGGAAATCTTGTTGTGCTGCTGTGAACTGAGCAAGCTACAGCCTCAAGTGAAGTGGCTTTGTTGTGAGACTGAGGTTGAAGAAGAAAAGAATTGATAAGCAGAGATTCAACTGAGTCCCTAAGGTCAAATACTCAGAGTGGGCTCATGGAAAATGGGCCTTAAAATTGTGAACCTGGCATCATGGATTCTAGCAAACTGCAGAAGCACTTTGGATGCACACCAAAACCGTTAGTTATTATACTTTTTATAAGTGGCCAAGATCTGAAGATTCAATAGTGAAATGCAATTTTGACTCAAGGGGAAATTAGTTCACCATCAAGTGACTTTTTTTTAATATGGGCAGTACAGTGACCTGCTGTGGGTATTTGGTGCAGGAAGGAGTGGTGAACTTCACAAAAAAGATTGAATTGTGAGGGAAGAACATCTGAGGACATGTAAACAATGAACTTAGGCATACCACTAAATTAGTTACAAAGTGGCCTAATGGCCTTATCCCACCACTCTGCAGTTCTTTTTCACACTTGTTAAACAGTTTCTGTTTTGGTTATGAAAACAATAGCCCAAGGTTCCATTCGTAGTGACTTGAACATAGTCCCAAAAGTAAACAGAGCAGCAGAATGGCTTGCTGCAATAAGTATAGCTTGGAGGAAGATTACAGCAGCATTCATTTCTGTACGACCACAGATCATATGGTTCTTTTGAATAAACTAAAAATGATTATTGATCTTTTTAATTTTAAAGGTGAATAAGACTCAATGAACTGACTGTTAGGAAAATTACTAGACAAGACAACCATTAGCCAGGCACAGCTTAGAACACAGAATAACCACATCATGATCCGCCTGTGTTGGGTGTTTCAGTTTTGTCTGTTTGTCTTGTCTGTTTCTCTGCAATTCCTTATTTATGTTCTTTAGTTGCTGTTATTTTAGGTCACCCTATTGTTTACTTATTACTTGTATTCCTGTACATTTAGAGTTCTGTTAGAACCCTCCAGTGTTAATGTGTTCCTGCTCATCTGTGTTCATTAGCCTCCCTCCTACAGTTGCTCTGCATTCTCCCCGCCACCAGCAGCTCCACATTTCATCTGAATAGCTCTTCTAGTTCATTGGTCATCTCTCCACCCTGCCTCCGTATTTAAACTCTCTGGTTTTGATTGCTCACCACTGAATCCAACTGTTTGTCATGCCAAGCCTGTCTACAACTGTTTGGCTGCCTGCTGCATGCCTATCATTCTGCTCATGCTCCTTGTTCTGTTTTCTCCCCTGTAAGTCATCTTCTTATCATTAAATACTTCTACTCACCATGCGGCTCCCACGCTCTTGTCTGCACATTGGTCCTGCACAACACCACCTCATTATGACACGACATCATTGTGTTTCCTGCTATTGTGGATCAAGGTCAGTTTACCTCTTCATCCTTTTCTTTATAATATTGTTCAGAAGATAACAGGGCAGATTGTTTGAACCTGTAAATATGAACGCAGCATGTCTATCTGTGTCACATGGATTTGTGGCACATCACTTGACTAAATCGAGCACAAAAAAAAAAAAAAAGCACTGAACTATTCTGTAAACATCTTCCACAAGGTTTAGGACTGTGTTCATAGTTAGATGAGAAAACGAGAACTGCAGCCTCTGCTCTAATTTATCCCAAAAGGTGTTCAAGAAGGTGGAGGGACTGATCTACTGAAAAGGAGCTCTAAATTGCATGTGTTAAAAAATATTACACATGCAATTAGTAGGTGTGTTGCGGGTGATCTACTAAGATTGCATGCGCAATTGATAGCGGGTGCAAAAGTGGTGCAGACCACCCTATTTAAATAAGGATTTGGCATGTTCCATGAGAGTTTGGACACCTTTAGGCACGTGCACAGATAGACCTCTTTGGTGCTCAAGCACCTACCCTTTGGCCCTGGATCAGAAAAGCCCAATTTTTTTCTTCATTCATCAATAGTCACCCCCGCCTTGTCCCTCCCTCCTCCTACTCCACTTTGCCGTCATGCATTGTGAAGTGCAGGGCCATACGACTGCAGCCCCACACTTCTCCTGTGACTCACATGAGACAGGCAGGCAGACATGTCAGTGTTTCTGGAATCCTAGAAGGGACGTTGCAGAAAATAAACATCAAAAACTTTCAGACACCCAAGACTATTTTTAAAAACGTTTCCCTTCGGTGTCCCTTGGTTTCCTGTTCTCTGGTGGCTGTTAATGTTCCGCTTAGTTTTAAAACATGCCACAATATTCAGTCATGGTGTTTTTTGTTTTAGTTTAATTTAAATAAAATGAATACCTCAAATGGCTTAAAAGAAATGGCTTTGAATCAGGTTGACCTGTGTCTGCAGGCCCCCTGCATTAACCTGTCTGCAGATGCCATTTTTCCCCACAATTATGGCATCATGCCTATGTTGTGGAACATGCAGCAGACATAATAATCTGCGCCACCTTTTCTAGGCTATATAGAAGCGCTCCTCCAGTGTAATCAGGGTTGTGCCACAAAGTGATGATTTTATGTAACAGACCAACACAAGGTTGTGCATAATTAGAAGGTGGAAGAAAAATGACAGTTGGTATCGTTTTACAAAATTAAAATTCCTAAAAAGTGTGATGTGCATTTGTGCTCAGCCACTAATAATTTGATACTAGCAAATGAAATTCAGTGCAACCATCTTCAGAAGTCATCTAATTTGTAAATAGATTTTGTTTACCTTAATTATAGTGTTTTTATTTTCTGAGGAGGGACACTCAATGGTATGAGAAAAACGGACACGATAAGAGTGCAGTGCATCCTGCCTGTCTCAAAATGGTTATGCTGCATCCCTAAATGAATGACAAATCCACCAAAGTCAGTAGTTAAAACTTGGAAAAATAGATTTCAGAAAGTTGTTAACACGGCTCCATTATTCTGTATGTTAGACTCTCCCTCGTGATCATCTCCACAGAGGCATAGCAAAAAAAAACATGTTCATCTATACCAGTTAAAGCAGAGGTAGACAACCGTTGCACTGTATCCTGATGCCCTTCTTTACAAAGTAGCTAATATTACAGCGATTTAATTCCTTAGCCTGTTCCCTCAACATACACAGCGGATTGGGGCTGGATATCTTTTTTAAGGGAGCATTTAGGTTGTGATTTTAAAAATAAGACCCTAAATAAGTTTGGTTTCGTGCTAATGTGCACAAGTCTTTATAATTATTGAGAATAAAAAAAACAAAACTATGAGCATTCTTCACTTTAAAGGTATGGTGAGATAATTCAATTCAATTCAGTTTTACCTATATAGCACCAATTCACAACACATGTCGTCTCAAGGCAATTTACAAGGTCAGTTCAATCAAATCATATAGATTTCAAGTCAGGTTCATACATTCCTAGTAATACTAACTATCAAACAGTGGAGTCAGATTCAGTTAATTATTCAAATTGGTTCAAAGATTTTCTAAGGAAGATAAATAGGTGGGCACCTTTTGCCTTTGTGTTTATAAATTTTTAGACATGAAACCACAAGAGTTTTATACATTTGGTCCAGGAGCAAAGTGTAGTTTTGCTGCCATGAAGAGAATAAATGCACAATGACTGAAACTTGACTACTTGGAACTCCAAACATCCTGACTGCAAAAAATGCAGCAGAAAGAAAATCTGTCAAACAGCCAAGAATTACAGCTGTCAAGGAACTGGAGTGAGAAGAAACGACAAAAGAAAAATCTTGTCAAAGAAAATGGTACTGAGTATCACAAGCCTGACAGGAAAGAAAATGACTGATGGAGGAGCCACAGTAAATGATGGTTTCATGTTTTCGTGTTTCAGACACTTTGGATTACTGTGATTCGAGTAAAGCTTCCAAACAGGATTTGAAAAAAAATGTTTCGGTTATTGTTACTCAAAAGCTAAGGCTTTTCTTTGGTTTGGTCAGTGTAGAGAATGGGTTCACTTTTAACTACTCCAACATGTTCACATGCTCAAACAAAAATGATTAGGCAGCCAGATAGAATGGTCCCATTCGGAGGCAATTCAGTACACAAGCACAACAGTGATGGGAATATAAACTGTTCAAAACAGATGGAGCTGAAAGGTCTAATGCAGGCTTTAGCGGCAGTAGTAGTAGCATCATGAGTGGGCAATAATGTTATCAGGCACTTGCATGAAACCAGGTGGTTGTATCTCGCAATATTCCGGGATGTGAGGCATGCAGCTAACACATCGGACCGGTCTGCGAACAAATCCTGGGCCAATTTAACTGACTGAAAAATGCTGTGATGTTGTACTATTATTATATATTAAGAACTACAAAAAAACTATCATTGACCATTTGTCTTTTGTTTTGGTTTTACAAATTTATATTTCTGACTGACTAGAAATTAGCATTTAAAGTTTCACAGCCTAGAGGTATTTTCAATAGTTTTATTCTTTAAAATAACACGATTGTTTTCTTTTTACAAAAAATTAAAAACATTGAAAAATGATTCAAAATGTAAACACTAAAAATAATCATCTTTATATAAACTATTTACTAAACACTGGGTAACAGTGACAAATTTCAATCACACTGTTAAAATGAATTCAAAGTATATATTGTAGACTTTTAAAATTACTGCGTTTAAGGAAAAGGAAAGTGCGTGATTCGTACACCTGGATTCATACACCTCTCTTGCATCTCACTGAGAGCACTCAAAGTATTTAATGTAAATAAACATTTTAGTAGTTTTGATACTTGGTGTGCCAGTAACTAGCCCATGCCTATTAGCAACCGCGGATGCCCCACAAGCCCACTCATCATGTGACCCTTCACCATGTTGTAGAGTACATCCCACATACCTGCAAAACAACTATAATTCAACAGCATGGCTGAGAACATCCACTTCAAACCTGCTGTGCTACAATTACAATCTTAGACTATGCAGACTGTCATGGTTTTATTGACATAAAGTTGAACTTAGCTGGGTTCCGGTCATTTAACTTTTCGACCATTAGTATCTGTGCAGTTTTGATCATTTTGTACGTGACTTTTTCAGCTACGCAGGGGTGCCGTTTATCTCCAGAGGCTTTGCACAGACCAAAGGCCATCAAAAGGCCAGGGGAAAGTTTGGTACCCTTTGATAACCTATGATTTAACCTTTGATAATTTTTTATCAGACATGGTCCACTAAAAGGAAATGTGGTTTTATTACTTATTACAACAACCAGGAGGTCGCTTACAGTTATTCCGGTTTATCTGGGTTCTTAATATTTGATATTTTATAAGATCCAACTGGATCCAATCAGGAGAAGGACCATAATAAATGGAAACAGGGGGTAAAACTAAGTTTTACAAAGAAAATACTAAACAATTAAATTCAACTACACATGAGATTTAACATTTTCACAAACTTCTTAACTACAAAGGAAAATAAATTAGAATGCCATAGTTTAAGTAGATGAGTATGAAATGGTGTGCTTATGCTGAAAAATGGAGGTAGGAGCTGATGAAATGGCTATTTGTAGGTATGTAATGGGGGTGCGAACTAGCAAAAAGGCAAATTGACTCAGAGCCAAACACTTAAACTTTTTTACCTTTGGAAAAGTAAATGCAGTTCAATTTTACAATATGTTTGAAAAGTGAAAATTTAACAGAAAAATGGGAAAGGGTTTATTTTTCTCCACAGATAATGAACATTCCCTCAGAGATGTTTAAGTCCTGCCTCAATCAGAGGGCTTTCTGCTTCATACGTTGCACAACAAGCAGACATCTGAAGCTGAGAGCTTCCAAACATATTTAGGATTTGAAGAACAAGAGGAAATGCAAGTCAGTAGTCCCTCCTGCCATCTTAAATCTGTCAGAGAGACTAACTAGGGATTGTAGGTCCAGCCACAGAACTGAAGCCAATCTCTGACACATCTGTCATTATGATAGCAGATGGGCATGAGGTCAAGCCGTGGCCCAGAACTTCACCACAGAGAGCAGAGGTTCCTTCAGGGACCACTGACTCAGGGCTGGAGTAGGGTTCAGATAAGGACACACTCGCAGACACACACACACACACTCAACATAATGTTTGTTCACAGACTTGACAAACACACAGTGAAGGCAGCAGCAGCCAACACACCATCTGCTTTCTGTGTGTTTGAGTTCCAAATCCCAGTTATCAACAAACCACACAGAAGACCTCCAAACTACTCCCCTAGACACACCATTTCCCTTTGAGAAGAATGCAGCACGCACACACACTCATCTACAAGCACACACGGCGCATACACTCCTACTTCCAGATCAGATGGAGCCAGGTGGATGGGAGCCTCGTACGTTGTTCATTTTTCATTAAATGCAACAGAAGAGGGAAGATGGATTTCCTCACTTCTTTCACCAAGTTCATTCCCCTCACTCACCTCTAATCCTCTTCATCCTCCCTCCTCCCTCTAACTGGTCTGACCTGGGATGATCGCCTCTCCGTCCGATTCCGAGCAGCTTTTTTTTCCACACTTATCATCAAAGCAGCTTTATGATACTCATTTCACTGGCCTCATTGCTTTTCATAGACGTCATCATCTGTCACTGGAGATCAATACGGATAAGACATCCTCTCTCTGTCTCAATCCCACTTTCTGCTTACTGCAATGGCCCCTGTTGTTCAAAGTGTGCAACCCTGCAGTGCAGTGGAATCATCATCAGCAATAAGTGTGCTTCATAGGTGAGGTGGCTTAGAGTGCAGAGCCAAAACCGTCTAACATCTATATTTTTCTATGTATATGTGTATTTGTGTAGGATATTGGGTTTGCTTAATCATTTAATTTTTTTTATCCAAAGCCAGTTTTCAGGAAGGAGAAACACACAAGCTTCCGCATAGTAAGAAATCATGCCGTACAGATCCAATTCTTTAACGCCCAAAATAAACGCATAAAATGAAGGGGTGTTGAGGGACAATATATGCACTAGATAGGTGTGTTGGAGTGGTAGGACAGATCTCTTTCTTCAATAAATGAGCTGCAAAGGGTGTTTGATAGCATAGAAGAATTTTCAAATGTTACAGCAACTGAAAGCTGCTAGAAGTCACCAAGTAGTTTTTAATGTGTCCTTTCTTATTGTCTATACACCACTGGCTCCAAGGGACTACTACACATTGTGAAAAAAGTGTCCAGTCACACAGCCTCGGGCGCACCAATGGATCCAGTCTGATATTCCCTAAATTGCACTGGGCATTCCTTAGCTCTGGTAAGATGATAAAGGTATTTTGTGCCTTGAAAAATCAGATGTCCAAAATGCATCAAATCCCCAAAAGAAACAAACCTGGTGCTGCCGAACAAAGCCAGAGCCCAGCAGTTTGGTCATGTGCTCAAACTTACTAAAACACATGCTCAACTACCAGAATTTGTTGAGGGAAAAATTCCCCTGACTTGCACGTTTTTAGACTGTGGGAGAACCAAAGTATTTGGAGAACCACTAAAAGGAAAAATAGGTAGGAGTAAACGAGTTAACTCCACACAAAAAGAATACAACAATTAAACTTATTTTTTCTTTAAACACTTTAATTTGGTACCTTATACCATTGGAACCTGCAGGTGTTTTTCTAATAAATAACATTAAAAACGGGTGGTTGCTAGCTTCTGCTACAATAGTTTACTAGTTACTTTTTAAAGGTGTCACAAAATATTTGGGAATTTAGGGATTATTTTTGTTGCACTATATGATGCAACATGTTTTAAGGCATGATGTAATAGTGATCTCATTATTTTGGGTGCCATATAATACCTGAAATACTCATTTAAAATGAGAAATTCATATTTCTATTTCTGTCAGGATTTAGTTTTTTATATCATATAATCTAAATTATAAAATAAATAAATATAACTATGGTTTTATATATTGGTATGTTGAAGATTAAACATGTTAAAAAGGTGTTCATTGTTAATAAAAGTTAATTAATTGCAAAGACACCAAGGGTCTGATCTTCAAAAATCCCAAATAGCGGGTGCTAATTTGCGTGTACTATAAATAAATTGCTTGTGCAATAAGTGGCCGTTTTGCGTCCGATCTTCCAAGACTCACGTGGAATGATAGCAGGAGCAAAACAGGTGCAGACCACCCTATTTAAATGAAGAAATTGCGTGTGCTACTGGCTGGAACAAGAGGAAAAGCAAACAGATCCTCTGCTGTGTTGCTGGAAATATGCAGGGATTGTTACGCTGCATCATTATAAATGATCTAGTTTTTTTTCCTTCTGTTCCGTTCGGCCCTTGCTTTTCTGGACTGTTACACTTAGTTACCTTTTGTTGTCATGACGAGATTATTTCTCCTATCTTGCTCGACATAACTCGCAACAAATTACCAATCCATATCAACAGTGAAACAGACAAACAAGTCTGTTAATTAATTTATTACAGGTTTCTCCTTTCCTCCTTTGATCTTTTAATTCTTTTCGGAGACTCACTGGGTTATTTTGTTTTTTTAGTCTGTTTTTGAAGAGTTCAGAGTTTATCATAAACAGCAACTTATATTCTTTAGGCCTTAATTGAAATTTAGCAACAAAAAAAATAGTTTGTTGTGGAGTTGCCAATCCGGTTATATTAATAGCTTTGCAAAATTTTAAAAAAAATAACCCCATAACTGTCCTGCAAAGAATTTAAATCAAACATTTATGTACATAAAAATAAGTTATTTTCCTATATTTTACTGAATTCGTTTTGGTTGTTTTGCCAATATTTTAATGATATACAAAGTGTTTGATTGTTTAAATTGTTTTTTGGTGACACATAATAATTTTTACCTGCATAAACAAAACCCTCCCCTGGCATATGTTCACATTTAAACAACGTCATCCAACTGATCCCGCTTCGATTGTCCTGCAATGACATAACGTTACTGTTAATAATGCAATAATGTGTTTAGTTTAGTTTCAAGGTTAAAGCACGTCACAGCGCAGTGGATCCTTTGCATTATGTGCGATTACAGTTAGATTACAATTACAGTTGTGCGCGCGTCTGTGGCGGATGATCAGTTATGTGCACACCTCTTCGTGATCAGGTTTGTGCTTCAGCAGCAGATGATCTCACTGACAGCAATGTTACGCTGGAATGATCAAGATGCAAGAAAAAAGTTTTTAAAGGATTTTCTCATAAGGGGCCTTTTTTTTTTGTGATTGGCCCCAAAATCAGAGCTTAGATAACTCCTACATAGAATCCTCTATTCTCATCATTTTTCATATTTTTATTTTTTCCAACCCAAATCTGTTGTACAGAAGATTCTTTCTCCACATCATCTGTCATTTTATCTATGCCTCCTTCTGACCAAAGACAGCTGACATTTTTGCGTCCCAGCACCTGAATTTTAAACGTGTTAAATCCACACGCTAAAATTGCGCCCACAATCCCTTTCAGGTTTGAAAATCGCATTGCGAGTGGTAAAGGATGCATTTGCATATCCTCCTCCCATAAATGTGTGTGTTTGGGTCTTTATCATGTGTTCTGCATATTCAGGGAAGGCAGACATGCTAAAAAGTTTGCGCCCGCAGTTCTGCTGATATTGCACAAGTCGTTTGTAGATCATGTTTGCGGACGCAAACAGGTTTGCGTGTGGTTTTGTACACGCAAACCTTTTGAAGATCAGGCCCTATATTTCCATTAGAGAGAATGATGCAGGCTTGGACCACTCTGTGTTTCTCCCCATGTGTGGGTTTCCTCTCACAGCAAAGAAAAACACATTGTAGATAATGAGAGATTCTAAACTGCCTCTATATATGATGGTCTGCATTTATGGCTGTTTGTCTGGTTTGTGCCTGTGTTGCCCTGTGATGGACTGGTAACCAGGGTGTTCCTAGCCTCTTTACTGTTGACTGCCGGAGATAGGCATGAGCTTGCCCTGGACCATGAACAGGTGTAGAAAGATATATGGATGTAATCAGCATCGGCATCAAACTTGTATTCGAGTATTTTATTAAGCAAGAAGATAACATAATTTAAATATTATCAGATGGTATAATAAAAGTATATAGAATATATAGTATATAGAACCGTGAAAGTTTCTTTGCTACATGAACAATTATACAAAAATCTGCATTAAAACATTAACTCAAAACTTTTGTTTTTTACCCTTGAAATTGTTTAAAATTTGTTTTTTTTTCCAATGCAGCTCACCCCCCAGGGTGACATTCCATCAGAGGGCAGCAGGATCACTCAGAAAAAACATAATTATCATTGATCATTTCACTGTACAGTGAACAGGTTCTTTTAAATGCAGATTGAAATTTATGAAACATTTATTCTATTTCTTAAATCACAAAAAAGAATTTTAACGGTTTTTTTTGTCAAACTGATGAAACACAGATGCTTTATAAATCAAAGTTCTTAGTTTTATCAGACATATACATATACTCTTCTTCTTATATCATCATCTCATAACTGCACATGGAGGAGGAAGGGAGAACCCAGAGCACCACTTATACCAGAACCACCCCTAGCGATAAAATAGGTGCACAAAAAAAGGGACCTTTAAAGGGAAACCAAAGCAGAGTGATGCCAACCTGTATGCTGGACAGCTACACTCACAAAGTATCAGTATCACTATGGGTCCTGAAAAACTCCCAGGAGGTGTCTCTGCAAAGTGAGCCGTGTTACGCATTCTCTCCAGCTCCCTAAAAATAAACACAAACCTGCACACCTGCCGGTGCGCCGATAAGACGTCAAACACCGCTGCTCCAAATGTGTTTGCACACCGGTGTCGGTTGACTGCACTTCCTCATTGAACGACTTGAACAATTTATTCTGACGCGCAGCTGAATCCGAGGGGGAATTTAGATTGAGATTGAAAAAAAAAGTGAGACATGACCTGAAAGCCTTGAGGGAGAGAATGAAGAGCGGAGGATGGGTGGGGTGAATCTGGAGATATATGAGCTTGTCACTCAACGTCACGACATCAGGACATGCTGGACAATCATTACCGAGACTAATGAACACAGAAGGGCCATGCTGCAGTACAGAACAAGCTCACGTTTAAAACCACCGTAGGAGAATTTCATTAGTTTGGCTACGGCACTGATAAAAGCACTGATTGTAGAGTTGCACTACCTGTACCTGGAAGGACTGAGGAGCAGCAGAGCAAATTTCAAAACAGAAACTAGATGGATCTTATATGCATTTACTTTCTGGCTTTGTTCTGTTGTTTTGTCTGCTTTCGGATAAAATTGTCTTTGAAAAAAAACAAAAACAAACCCAATGAGATAAGTAGGAAATTATGGTAAATTACATAAAGTATATGATATGATAGTTTTCTTTTAGGGCGGCTGAGCTGCTTTAACATTGCTCGTCCTTCCACTAACCTGTATCCATTACAACACCAACCACAACATTGAAAATCCACTTTCCACTTTCTAACCTGAATTTCAATCCTAAACCCTGCCCAACGAGCAGGGTTTTCCTTCATTTATTTTAATTATACAGATAAAGTCCCACTAAGATTCAGATCTTTTTCTTCTAATTCATTTGATGGAAAACATTCATTCCGATCACACAAAAAGTGGAATGAAAATCTAGTAAAATAGCATTTTTTTCTGGGAGTGTAGATCCCAGAAAAAAATTGATTGACTTTTAAAAATCAGTCAGCAACAACATTTATATCCAGTTTCACTCATCTTAAAGCCTTTGAGCTGAACAAATATTTGACCATAGCAGGTAAGGTGTAATAATGAGGCACAGGCAGAAATGCCCTCTGACTCTTTCTGTGAGATTTTGACCGCCATACATCAGAACACAGACCCCATGCTGAGCCCCACAAACGTGCTCTGTGAGCTTGCTTATTTTTATAAGAAACTCTTTTATCTTATCTATATTTTCTTAAGATGTGAAAAACTATCCAGGCCCCCTGACCTATTAGACTGAATGTTTATCCATAGTTACTGTATTTCAAGCCAGATAATTGCAGATTATTTGGAGGAGTAGCATCTACCTGTCAGTGGATCTCAGCAGACTGCCCTGTCAAATCACAAAATGCTTTCTGCAGGCTCAACCACACGTATAAAGTATGGCATGACAAGTGTACCCATGTTTTTATTTTATTTTTTACTTTTAGAGTTCGAAACAAATACCTGCTACCCAAAAGTATACACAGAGAGATGGAAGCAAACTCAACAAGCTGACCCTCAGGAACACGCTCCCACCCAGAAGGAATGTATCTCGTTTCATTCTAGCAAGACGTAGCATTTCAGATAAAACCTGCAAATATTAAAACATGCCTCAGAAATGTTCAGGAACGGCTGCTAAGCATGTGTTGCAAATCAAATACTCCTGAGATCAGGGTTATTGTTCAGATGAGATAAAAGGCCCTGCTCACAGTGAGAAAATATGAGTTTCATCAAGACCTTAAAATAACCAGTTCTGTCAGAGTGAAAATTAGAACAAAATTAGAACAACATAAAGGCAAAAAAATACTGTAGATCCTAAGAACCCGACAGTGGTTCTGGAGTACTTTGATGTTCCCTCTGAAGAGGAAGAAAGAACAAACTGCACCAAGAAAGTATTTAGAACCGCTGAAGTCAGGAAAAAGCACATAGGATAAATTCTAGAATAGGATATGTTAAATCTTAATTTTTCCAATAGCTCAGACAGGATATTAAGCAAACTATAAATAAAACTATCTGAATTTTTTTCCTGAATCTGGTGTCAAAATACAGCTTCATCACTAAAGCAAGGCTAGAGAGAAGTATGTTAGGCTTCCATCAGCAGACACACTGTACAGTTTCCAGGAAAAAAACACGTTAATAAGCCATTCCTTTCTAATCAAAGTTACACAATAAAAATCTGACTTTATTAAACACTTGATGTGTATTTATATGATTCTTTCTGTTATTAAGTGATATTAATGCAATTGTTGTTGGAAAGCCGCCTGGAGCGAACACTACCTCCCTGACATTTGACTGATTGATCAGTGAGGAATTTCCTGCTTCAGTCACAGCAAACTTTCAGCTGGAAGGGCGTAGCCTTGTGGCGTTTTTTATGCAAATATATTTACAGCCTGCATGTCTCCCGCTAAACCACAACCAAAAACTAACCTCTGACATTAAAATACATATTATTAGGATTTCACATTTTTTTAGAGAAAATTTCCTGCAGAAAATTTGGGAAGCTCAGTTCTGTTCTACCACTGAGGATTACTGAGCAAACGAGCCAAAAGCGCCTCGGAGTCAAGAACGAAGTTTGTATTACTGAATGAGAAGACAAGTGAAGTTTCCTTTCCATGATCATGTCTGTTAAACTTGTGAGGGACAGTGTTGATGTCCCCTTGAGATAGATGGCTGTTGTTTACAGAACCACAGCAGAGAGCCTACCTTACCTGGGAAGAGGAGAACGAGCAGGAACCCCAAGAGAACCATGTTGGTCTTGTTCGGGACGCCCAGTCGGGGGTAATACTGGACTAAAGTGGGACGGAAACAGTTCCAGCAGCTCCGCTGTGCGCGCCGCTAAAAGACGCGCAGCCAGCCGGCAGACACTATCCGTGCGTCCGTTTATCCTCCGCCTGCAGCGGTCTGCGGAGCCAAGTTTTCAGTTCCCCGATGGAGAGAAGATGAAGCCTCGGAGGAATCGGTCGGAGCGAAGTGCGCTCTGGAGATACAGAGGCAGCTGCTGAGCGTGTGTCTGTGTGCCAAAGCTCCAGCGTTCACACCGCGCTGCGCTGAGAAGTCCACCCGGCTGGGTGGAGGAAATGTCGGGCTCCACGGGTTGTAGTTCCGCTCACTGACGCGGCTCCTTTGGTGGAGAGCTCACGGTGCTTTCTGCGATCATGATGCTGACAGGCAGGGGGAGGCTGAGGTTATTAACTGGTGACATCCCTCCTTCCTCCTCCTCCTCCCCACAGATCATCATCATCTTCACCTTTAGGGGCAGTCGGATGAAAACAGTGCCTCGTTGAGGTCATTATGGAGCAGTCTGGCTGCAAAGACTTTAAACGGGTTTTGAAACAAACATTTCTGACTTTTATTCCGAACATCAAAAATCAAGAAAGACCGAATCTTACTGATGAGAACTTTCAGACGATTCATATATTTGTTCCTCGGTTCAAACAAAATGTATTTTCTGTTGTTTAAGTTTGTCTTCTAATTTTCTGAAACTACGCAGCAGAAACAAGAAAGCCCTCAGTGCAAGAAACAGCTCAAACTGACCTGGCAGTTTTTCTTTGCTACAAGTTATGTTACATTCTCTTGTTTTAAAACCAGACCAAACTAAAACAGATTTTATATTAGATTTAGATGCTGTTATAAAGGGTAGCTTTTCTGTTCTGATACGCTAGATTAACAGATACAGAGCTAAGTATTCATACTGCTTAAGCGTTTTACATTTTGACACATTACAGCAACAAACTTCCATGAATTTTATTTGGATTATATGTAATAGTCCAACTCAAAGTAATGTACTGAATGAGAATGAGACATAGTTTTAAAATGTATTTAAAAGGAAAACCTTCCTCCACATGTTTGCTGTGTCCCAGCAAGACATGTGCCAAATTTTAAACCAGACTTTTTAAAACTTTTCCTCTTCCCACCCCTCCATAAAGGTAAGATTTATAGAGCACACAAACAATGGTTTTCCTGTCGACAGATTTTTCCACCTGAGCTGCGGAGATCTGCAGCTCCTCAAGAGTTACCATGGGCCTCTTGGCTGCTTCGATAAGTAATGCTCTATTAGCCCAGCCTATCTGTTTAGTTGGATGGCCACTTCTTAGAAGGTTTGCAGTTGGCCCTTACTCTTTCCATGTTCTGATGATGGATTGATCAGAGCTGTCTGGGATATTTTTTATAACCAAACTCTGCTTTAAACATGACAACTTTCTCCCTGACTTGTCTGCTGTGTTCTTTGGTCTTCATGATGCTGTTTGTCCACTAATGTTCTCTAGTACCCCTTTTCCACCAACACAGTTTAGAGCCCGTCCCGGTTCCCAAACATAATTTTGAATATCATATGTTTTCACCGACGAACAGAGGTTCATGAGTGCGAACTCTAGTTTAACTTGGGCACCATAGAATACTTGGTTTTTCTGTGCAAACCAGAATGTCACTTATGGAACGTACTGTATAAGCACTATTTATGTTTGCAAAAGCACACTAAACACGCAAATCATAAAACTATTCATTTCCATTACAGTAGTGGATGCTGAACATATGCCAGTGAAAGCACTGTACAATCAAATGTAGTTTATGGATGCTCTCTTTTTGCATTAAAAGGAACATAGCGCACAGCTCAGCAAGCTCCGCTTTCTCGCTGCAATGCTTTGTAACTCCTACTGTTGATGACTCATGCTAGGTTCCTAAAACAGTTGGAAATGCTCGTTGGTTTTTAGCAAAACACCAAAGGTCGAAGGCAAGCAAACTGAATCTGTTCAAGAACCAGAGTTCCTTCAATGGAAAAAAACTATAAGAAAGCTCTGTGGTTTTTCACTGGAGGGCAGACACGGTGGGTGAGTATGCTGTAGTCTGATCAGAGAGGATCTGCACTGGTTGGCCGTGGAAATGAGGGAAGTGTTCGTGGTAAGTGTTGTGTGTGTGGCGGCCACTTGAGGATTTCGTTGTAAAGATCAAGGGATGAGGCAAAAATAAAAGGAATACACACACACACGCACACACACACACACACGTACACACACACAAAGAGAGCTTGGTTATCACACTGATAGGTGACTATCAGGCAACGTAGAAGCTGTCCAGCAGATCCTTTAAAATCCAGTGTTAGAGGAAGAATATCACACACAGGCAAACATCCACCTCAAAATCATGATAACCTATCCACCTTAGTTACCATTCGATCAATATTTTTACAGACAGATGTTTCTGTTTCATGATTTTTGTTTTTTTTTTCAGAATAAGCTTATTTGAAGGAGTGGGGAGGGGTTTGAAGTGGCTTACCTAGGGTCCATTTAACAAGAACAACCACTAAATGGCACTTAAGTTTCCCTCATACAGTGATGTCAAAAAGTGTTTGCCCCTTCCTCTTTTTCTTATTTTTATGCATGTTTGACACACTTAAGTGTTTCAAATCATCAAACAAATTCAAATATTAGTCAAAGACAACAAAGTAAACACAAAATGCAGTTTTTAAATGGTTTTTATTATTAAGGGAGAAAAAAAATCCAAACCTACATGGACCTGGTTGAAAAAGTGCCGGATAAACCGGTTGGGCCACCCTTAGCAGCAACAAATGCAATCAAGTGTTTGCAATAACTTGCAATGAGTCTTTTATAGTGCTGTGGAGGCGTTTTGGCCCACTCATAAAGAAAGAACATCTTCTTAAACATTTTCTGTTTTTATAAGTCCTGCTAAGATTTGATCTGTTTTAAACAGGCAGTGGTAAAAATGGGCCAATCAGTTACAGTATGTCTGCACTACTGGAGGTTTTCTGTAATAACATCTGAAAAGGTGATAATGATATAAAACATCACTGTAATGAAGTAAAAAACAAAAAAACCCAACAGGTTGAAGATACTTTATATATCACCTCATCTAAGAATATATTAATGAGTCGTTGGTGTTATGGAGCTTCAGGCAACATAAACTAGCTGGATAATAAAGTAGTTCAGCAAGTTTCAGACATGCTTTCACTGTTCTTCTCAGTGAATTCTGAGACATCTAATAATTTTAAGAGGGAATATCACAAAAAAATACAAAGAACACTGGGAATAAGTCCTCAGGTACATGCGGTGATTTCACTTATACTGGATGGAAAGAGAAGGCAAGAACTATAAAAGGAAGCACTTTTCAGGGGATTATACTTTATTATTGTAATGGGCCACTCTGCACCACATGCAGCTTTCAGTTATTTTGCCTCTGAAAGGCAGCGACTTAAAAAGTGGGGTCATTTAGAGGGCTGCAGGGGCCCCACCTGTTAAACCACTGTAGCATCACTTTCATTTCATTTGTACATAAGACAATAACAGAATCATAAAGGTCCATAACTGCCTGCAGTATCACAATGTTCCAGCAACACCGCATGGGTTTGATGGCTTTTTTGACATTTGACCGGCAACAGAATCCTGTTCAGCACCAGATTGGGACATTTCCACATGTCGTCCTTATAAGGCACAGTTGTATTGTTGATGGCAAAGTACATTCCCAGGAAGTTATTTTGTACAGTGATTTATTGTGAAATAATGATTTTATTACCATCAGATGTCTAGGACTAGTGTATTTTTAAATATGTAACTCGTTTTTGGCGTCCCTGCACCTTCCACTACTATTGGAACCATTGGTAAAAATGTGTAAAAAAATAAATCAATCTTTTACTCCAGTAAAATCAGTGGTGCTGTGGTAAAAACTCAAACATTAATCTAATATTACCTTGCCTAATCAATTATTTTGCAGTGTACAAGACTATTGTAAGGACCAGAGTGCTGGTTAGATTGCCCCCTTGACAAGTCATATCTTTGCAGCTTAGGGGAAAAAAGTTGTCCAACAGGGGACATTTTGTACAGAGTCAATTTAATGTTGTTACATTCCAACCTGTAATTGAAATGTTTTTTTACGTGATGGACCTGCACAAAATAGTCTAAGTTGATGAAGTGAAATGAAAAAACAACAGTTAAAAAAAAAGAAAAACAGAAAATTGGCATGTGCATGTGTGTCAACCCCCTTTCATATGAAGCCCCTAAAAGGTCTTGGTGCAACCAATTACCTGAAGACCATGGAGCTCTCCAAACAAGTCAGTGACAAAGTTCTTGAGAAGTACAAATCAGGGTGGGGTTATAAAAATATCTGAATCTTTAATTTAGAGCACCATCAAAATTAATCATCTTCAAATGGAAAGCACATGGTGCCACAACAAATCTCCTAGAACTCACAGACCGGCCAAGAAGGGAAATCAGAGAGGCAGCAGAGAGACCAAAGGTAACCCTGACGGAGTTCCAGAGTTCCACATCAGAGACTGGAGTATCTGTCCATAGGACCACAATAAGACATCCACTTCATAGAGCTGGTCTTTATGAAAGAGTGGCCAGAGAAAAGCCATCAACTAGTAATAAAAAATAAGAAGCACATTGAGTTTGCCAAAAGACATGTGGGTGATTCCCAAATATATGGAGGAAGGGGTCGGTAAATGAGACTGAAACGAATTTCAGCCCCAAAGGAAAAAAGCTATGTCGGGGGGAAACCCCAACAATCCATCACCCAAGAAAACCATCCCCACAGTGAAAAAAGGGTGGTGGCACATCATGCTGTGGGAGTTTTTCTGCAGCAGGATGGAAAAAATGGCCAAGTCGAAAAAAGGGTTGGCCCCTTTTTTTGGGGGGGGAGGAACCCCGGGCCCCCGGAGGGGCTCGGAGTACAGCGCTGCTCCCCCACACGAGAGGAGCCCTTTTAGGTGGGCCCGGGGGTCTATACTGGATGCCTCCTGGGCCCTCCCTCGGGGGGTGTTTTCCCGGCACGTCCCCCAGGGAGGAGGCCCAGGAACAGTCTAGGACACATTGGGGGGAATTCTCTCGGTGGCCTTGGGGGCGCCTTGGGCTCCCCCTGGAGGAACTGAGGAGGGGGTCTGGGGAGAGGGGTCCCGGATGTCTTAATGGTAGCTGTCCCCAACACGGACCCGGAAAAAAACGGAAAAACTGTGAGAAGTATTTGAATGTCCCTTTTGCCTCCAGCATTTGGGTCCAGATGTTCACCATTACAGAACAATTTCAAATAGGGCCCCGGGTTTGGGAGTATACCTTTTTTCATATTAAAAGAAAATTTTTTTGAAAAACCGAATAAAATGATTATTTTAAAAACAAATAGATCTTTTAAATTTTACAATTCTGTTTATCCCAACGTTTGGGCATTTCTTTTGAGTTTCGTTTTTTTCCCGTAAATTTTAGGGTTTTCTTCAACACAGGGAGAGAGGGATTTGGTGCAGAGCACTTTTGGTGCACAGGGCTGGTGCTTTCTTCAAAAACATTTGGGTGGTGGCAGTTGGTGCTCGCTGGGGCGGAGAGGAAAAAGAAGGGAGATGAGTGGATCAACCTTTTTTCTGGTCAACCCAAAAATCATTTTAAACATGACAAAAAGCATACCCTCATGGGTTTGGATCTTTTTTTTGTATGCATGTTGTAGGAACCAGCTGAGATAGGAGAAAAAATTTTTTAGTGACTTTGGATTTTTTCTTCTGACACCCGGCAAAACCCAAATAACGGGAGCCCAAAAAGAAATAGTCCCCGGTTTTGGTTGGAAAAATGCTTTAAACAGGACACAAACGGGCCCAAACCAGGAAAACAACAGGGGGTTTTGGGGAAACAAAAATATGCAAAACCCCCATTGTTTTTCATTTTGCCCGTTTTTCTGTTTCACTTACAAATCACAGATTGTAATCAGAAGAATAATTTTAATCATGTCTGTGCATACACACACACACACAAACACATAAGTGTTATAACCTTACACCATCAAGCAAATTACATGCCTCCTCACTTACCCCCAGAGGTCATCCAGCATCATGGCCTGTGGGGCACCAAGCTGTTCAGTTAATCAGTGGAGAGCCTCGTCTCTCCAGGGAGAAGCATATGGTGAAGAGCACTATGACATCACACCAAATAACCACCACTGTCACATCACAATGGAAGCTGTGCAGCAGCACTATTAATCTCTCTCTGAACACATCTGGCTGCAGCATGGAGGTCTGATAACAGCCTGGCTGAAGGATTCAGCGTATAGCTGCAAAGATGTGTGTTAGTGATCATCAGATGTTAAGTAATAATGCATTGCTCCCTACAGCAGTAGTTGGCCTATCTATATCCTAAAACTGTGTCTATTCCACTCTACGTATGTATATCAGTGGTGTGGCCACATTGCTGGGAGTCTGTGATCACAGCATTTCTGCGCACTGACCATTGACAGATGCAGCTGAAAGCATTGATTATTTTGTTTCAGTGGCCACTGGCAGTGAGTGGAGAAACACTGGCAGCAAACAAACCTCCTGCCACTATAGTTACGTATTGAAAGCTGAAATCCCAGCATAAGTGGGACAATTTGAGCCAGTTTTTTGAGACATAGTATATCTACAACTACAGCTCATGCTGGAAATTCCTGGTCTGTATAGGGGGAAGGTTCAACCATAATTTGTCTAAAGTTTTTCGGGGTGGTTTCAGTTGAAGCTTGGACCATGCACCGCTGGCCTGGGAACATGAGGGCCCTACAGAGTACATTTTGAACTTGATCTTCACAAGGGTTGACCGCCACGCATTGTTGAAGAGGTGTGTCAACCATGACAGCCCCACAACATCCAGAGACTTGAGGTACTCAGGGCAGTTCTCATTCACCCCTGAAGCCCTGCCAGTGTGGAGCTTTTTAACCATCTCGGTGATTTGAGCCTCGGTGATGAAAGAGTCCAACCCTGAGTCCCTAGCCTCTGCTTCCACCAGGAATGCATGACGATTGAGGAGATCCTCGAATACTCCATCAACCACCCGATATTGTCCCCAGTCAAGGTCAGCATCTCCCCACCCTCACTGTAAACACCTAGGCGCCGGACGGTTTGCCAGAATCGCTTCAAGACCAACTGGTAGTCCTTCTCTATGGCCTCACCAAACTCTTCCCAGGCCCAAGTTTTTGCTTCTGCCACAGCTCAGGCCTGGGAACGCTTGCCCTCACGGTACCCGTCAGCTGCCTCACGAGTCCCATAAGCCAACCACAGCCGATACGACTCCTTCTTCAGCTTGACAGCATCTCTTACTGCCAGTGTCCACCACCGGGTTCGGGGATTGCCGCCGTGACAGGCACCGCAGACCTTACGGCCACAGCTACAGGCGGCAGCATCAACAATAAAGAGCAAAACCGTGGACTTTTGACATTTGAAGATAGTTTTAGGTTGGATATTGCATATTTGTGCTCTGCAGATTCAGGCTCAGCAGGGACCAAAATAGTACGTACATACCGGTATGGAAAAAACTGTAATAGAAAGGCTCACACAGCAAGCCGAGTGGAGTCAAGTAGGGCCAAATTGAGCCAGTTGAAAAGGGGGATATGTCTCAACCTCCCGCTGAATCTGGTCAAAGCTCTCCCGGAAGTGGGAGTTGAATACATCCCTGGCCGAGGGCTCCACCATACATTCCCAGCAGACCCTCACTTTATGCTTGGGCCTGCCAAGTCTGTCTGGCTTACTCCTCTTCCAGCGAATCCAACTCACCACCAGGTGGTGATAAGTGGACAGCTCAGCCCCTCTCTTCACCCAAGTGTCCAAAACATGCAGCCGAAGGTCTGAAGACACGACAACAAAGTCGATCATTGACCTCCTACCTAAGATGTCCTGTTGCCAAGTGCACTGATGAACACCCTTATGCTTGAACATGGTGTCCATTATGGACAATCCGTGACTAGCACAAAAGTCCAATAATGAAACACCACTGAGATTTAGAGCGGGGAGGCTATTCCTCCCAATCAAGCCTCTCCAGGTGTCACTGTCATTTCCCACGTGGGTGCTGAAGTCCCCCTGCAGAATAACAGAGTTCCCGGGAGGGGCACTATGCAGCAGCACCAACAGGGACGCCAAGAAGGCCAGGTACTCCGCACTGCCGCTCGGCCCATAGGCCGAAACGACAGTAAAGGACCTGTCCCCGACCCGAAGGAGCAGGGATGCGACCCTCTCATCCACTGGGGTAAACCCCAACACGAGATGGTTGAGCTGGGGGGCAACAAGCAAACCAATCCCAGCTTGCCGCCTCTCCCTGCGGGCCACTCTAGAGTAGAAGAGATTCATAATTATTTCAGGATAATTTGACACAATTGAGTAAAAGTGAAGATGAATACTTGTACGAGTGAAATAAGGCTACAGGACACAGTCAATCAGAGATTGCAAATCTAATCTTGTGTTTACTAAATAGATTTTGCAAGTTAATATTCAAACTTTTCTGTTCCTTGTTTGATGATCAACGTTCTGTGAAATTAAACTTTTTGGCAGAGTGAGTGGGAGAAGAATAAAACTTTTTTTGCAGCGTTATTGCCATACAAAATTAAGCTGTTGCGTTTTCTGGCATTTCTATCAGACAGCAGGACATTAAACAGCTAATGGCAGGGGTTAGAGGAATCTAAATGGGAAAATAGGAGCCTGGTAACTCTCAGCCATTAAATTCAATAACTACAGTCAATACCTTGTCTTTCACAAAGGCAAGGTATGATCCCTCTTATCAGAATGCTTTTATTTGGTGTCCTAGTTTAAAAAAAAGATGTCCATGTGATTAAGATGAAGACAGGAGTCCATTCAGGACTCTATTTGCCCCAAGTCGAAGAAGCTTTCTTGTCAATCAGGTGGTCAGGTTAACAGGGACGTATTAGTCCCACCAAACAGGCATTCTAGGTCCACACAGGCAGGCCTTTGCCAGTTCTGCCAGTTATGAATAATTCATGAACTTTGGTAGAAGTGTCCATGTTTTGCCAGAGTCAGGCCCTCTTTATTCTTTCTTCATTCTTCACTACAACGCCCACAAAATATTTTATCATTATGAGGATGATTTGGTTCACTAAAAAAGAAAGAAATAATTTAATCTGTTGCTGTGGTCACAAAATTAATTAAACATTTCGCTTTACATGTCTTAAAGTTTAACCAGCTATTCTTTAATAATTGGGATAGTATATACCAAGAGTATATATGTTCTAATTTGAATGATGAAATAGACAACCACTAATGTTAAAATGCAGTCTTGGTGTCACCCATCTTACTCAAAGTCCAGAATTGGATTCTGTATACCACCTATGTATTAAGATTTATTGCACATTTAATCATTATTGACAACTCAATCCTGTTAGGGAAATAATTAGTCGTCTGAGTCTGGATGTGTTGTGCAGGAGAAGTTTACTACCATAGTTGCAGGACCCAGAGACACAAAAAACAAGACATTGTGTATAACTACATTAAAACTAGTTGTACACAACAGTCTGGATCCAATTTAGAAGAAAATGGAAGAAGTGAGAGAAGCAGGGGTTTTATTTATTTACCCCCCACAAAGGGGGTAAAAATTGGTTTCAGTTTAAAGGATATTTATCAGGTGGCACCATATTATCACATTCTATCACTAAACACGTTCATCAATCGTTTTGAAACACACATCTTTGCACATATTGTAATAGACGAGACTGCGTTTCAACGCTAATAATAATAAAAAAAGACTGAAAAAAAAGATCCGGGACTTTTGAAAAAACATTCCCCCAAAGCCACCTCCCGCTCCGCCATTAGTGGACACGTAATCAACCCAGGACAATGACGTAAAAGTCAGATACAAAACAATTCAGACTGCAGACGCTTTGAAAACTATCAGATACGTATTCAATTTAGTACCACATATGAAAGTGGCACAATTCAGATTTTTTGGGAGATAAAAAGATTGGAATTGGGCCATTCTGACAGCCATTAAACAAGTCGGACATGGGTTGCCTGCAGTGTTAACATAGCCTTAGTCAGTCGTACACGTACTACTTTTCAGTGTTTTAAAAACTAGGTGTTTCAGTACTGTTTATTTGTACAAAATACCACGTACAACTGTGTTATTGTCATGTTATTGTTGTAACAGTGGCCATACGTGAGCAATGAAGAATACGAGTCCATTTTTTTTCTGACTATAAGACTAATGGGAAACTGGAATGCTATCACTTCAGAGATGACGTTACTCCAACTTCCCAGTTTCAAGTTCCGAGGCTACTCTAATAAGCATAAATTACAACAAGGTACTGGCAGATAAAAAGCAAAAACGTTTTTGCTGTAGTGAATAAGAACAACTTGGATCTGATGTTTCACACATTTATTTAAGCTCACCAAGGTCTTTACAAACTCATGAACTTAGATTGGGTCCAAATATCCTCTTTTCCCACAGATTACAACCCTAAATTGTCTAGAGATAAATGTATGACCATGCTATGCTGTTATAATAATATCCAAATCAATACCACTCAGCAACAAGCTCCACACCTCTGTGTACTAGGGCACTTTCACAACAAGGTAGTCCGGAGACTCGATTTGATTGGGCGGAGAATTGTGTAAAACTTCACACCTTTATATGTTGGGTTTCATTTCAAGCTACACTTTTAAAAGCAGGAAAAACTGCCTTCAAAATGTCCTGCAGTTACCACTGACACTTCCCTGCAGTGCTATCACAAGAAGCTGCCCAGTATGAGCAGCAGGGAAAACACTGAGCTACTATTGCTCTGTATATGGGACGAACAGGCTGATTCACTAATGCAGCCAGCTGCCTGCCTCCCCACAACCCAGAGATATTGACGAACTTCTGTTAAACTCTTTTCAAGAGGTCATTAGTAAAATACGTACCTTCATTTCAGCCCCTGTTGTGCAGTTTACTTCCAGATTTTTGGCACACATGCTCTGACTCAGAACAGTTGTTTTGTATGTGATACTTATTAGCTATTCATGGGTATTATTCAGAATTGTAGAATTTGAAGGCTGTAATATCACTACGTCTGCAGTACACAGTACAATAAAAGCAGCTAAGTACAGATTCATGTCATCATCTTACCCACAGCTTTCTAGTAGTTATGAATAAGCAAAAACACGTGGTTACCTTTATAACCTACATCACCCTCTTTAGAGTTTGTGGATAGACTAATGAACACACCTTATAGGTCCTCACTTTCAAGCTTTTTGTTCTCTATTGGATCATGACCATGTCATGATGTCATGTCCTACATTGCACTCATGTGCCTGAAGAACATCTTCCCAGATATCTCAGAGATGATAAAATTCCTGCAGAAGAGATCTCATTATGTTCCTTTTTAAATGTCTCCCACAAGTGTTTTTTGTTCTTGTTAGAACAGTAGCTTTTTAGTAGTTTTTCACTCTTAACTTGGCTACTCAGCATTGAAGTGTTTGATTAAGGATTCTGTTTTTTTATTTAAAAAAAAAACACCCCCTGAATGAAACAAAAGTATTTCAAAGCTTAAAAAAATGCTGAAACCGAAGTAAATGTAGATGTGGTTTACAGTCATGGGCTGAAACATAGCACTTGTTTTTTATTTGTAGAAAGCAGGACCTGTTACAGAGACCAGTGTTTAAAACCACAGGTGATGCTAACAGCAAGCATACTGCAATACTTAAAATGACTAACTTGCCCTTGCAATTTTGTAGGAAACCTTTATATTGTTCTGAATAAATGCTTTAAACTCCTGCTGTTTGATCACCTCATGTCAGTTGGTTTTACTCAACTGTGCCAAAAAAGCCTAACGAAAATAAATCAGAATTACTCAGTGATTAGACATGTTCCTACTGGACCGGAGAGACGTTGACACAGCTTGACACACTGCTTGCTTTTTTACCTTGTCTGAATGAAATCTGTCATTAACGTTTTTTGTCATATTTCAGGAGTTTCCCTCAGACAATTGCTGAGCTCAGATACTGTCGCAACAATGAAATGGCTAGAACTCAGGAACACAGCAATCCAGGTAGGGCCCTTGGCTAAATCTTGATGTTGGTGTATAAAAACTAAAGAAGAAAAGCTGAACAGAAACAACACTGAACGGTAAAAAGGATTTCATTTTGCTTCAATAAATAAAAAGTTTTTTTTCATGCAAGTGACTTCAAGCATGGAACATCATACAGTAAGGTGCAGGCTACACAAATCACAACAAATGTTTTTGTCTTTCTTGTCCTAACAAGGAGGCGACTAAATATTAAATGTGAAAATAAATTTAAAAATCACAGTTAAACTCTGTTTGTTGATATAGCACCCATTCACAAAACATGTCGTCTCAAGGAACTTTACAAAAAAAGTCAATTCAACCCTACATACAGACAAATTCCAAGTTAAGTACACTATCGCTCAAAAGGTTTAGATACACTTTCTCACCTAGAGGGTTTCTTTATTTTCAAGATATTTAAATTGTAGATCCTCACCAAAGGCCACAAAACTATGAATAAACACACATGGAATTATGTAGTAAACAAAAAGTGTGAAATAACTCAGAACAACTCTAAACTCTAAACCTAAACATTTTTATATTGTAGATTCTTCAAAATAGCCACCCTCTGCTTTGATGACTGCTTTGTTCTCTTGGCATTTTCTAATTTGAGCCTTATGAGCTGGACACCTGAAATAGTTTTCAGTTGAATTCAATTTAGTTTTATTTATAAAGTTCCAATCCACAGTCAATTCAATCAAAATTTCAGGTACATACATTCCAGTTAATACTAACTATCAAACAGTGCAGTCAGATTCAGTTTATTATTCAAATTGGTTTAAACGTTTTTCTATCTAAGGAAACCGAGCAGATTGCATTGAGTCAGAGACTTGTAGCAGTCACTCCTCCCAGATGAGCATGTAGAGACAGTGGACAATCACTTGCATTGACTTTGCAGCAATCCCTCATACTGATCATGCATGTAATGACAGTGGAGAGGAAAACTCCCTTTTAACAGGAGGAAACCTCCAGCAGAACCAGGCTCAGTATGAGTGGCCATCTGCCACGATCGACGGGGGGTTTGAGAGAACAGAGCAGAGACAGTAAAAGAACACAGAAGCACTGATCCAGGAGTACTTCCCAAAGAGTCTTGAAAGAACTTCCCAGAGGTTCATTAATAGACGGCCAAAGATTAATATTTCAGTCATCACAGCAAACGGCAGCAACTTTAAGGAATCTAAAATAGAAAACATATTTAGAGTTATTTTACAATTTTTTGTTTGCTACATAATTCCATATGTGTTCATTAACTGTTTTGATGCCTTTAGTGAGAATCTACGTGCAATGTAAATAGTCATAAACATAAAGAAAACCATTAAATGAGAACGGCGTTCTAAAATTTTGACCAGTAGCGTATAGACATTCCAATTTGATCCTAGTTATTAAACAATGCAGTCAACTTCAGTTTACTAGTCAAATAAGTTAAAAAGTTTTCTATCTAAGCAGATTGTATCGAGTCACTGACTTGCAGACTGACTGCTCAAGACTAACATTGTCAATGACTGAATTATTTGGACAGCAGAACAGAGGACGTGTTTGGCATAAACCAAATATAGCATTCCAGGAAAATAACCTCATACCAACTGTGAAGGTGGAAGCGTCGTGGTTAGGGGATGCTTTCCTAAGAAAAAGAAACCATTAAATCTGAAGCAGAACTGGATCCTGCCACATGACAATGACCCCAAACAGTAGAAAGCAGTAAATCCACAAGCATCTTACAGCAGAAAGTGGGAAGTGGGGCAAACCTTTCTCAGGCCAATGTCAGAGACTGGTAGATGGCTACAAGATGTATAACACTAAAGTTATTTTAGCCAGGTGTTGGGCTTATTGTGCAAAGAAGGTTGATTTTTAAAATGAAGAACATAATGGACAACTCTGAGCATACAGGAGATCCTTCCTACCCACAGCTATGACCACATCATTCTAACATATTCCCACAGCTCAGATGCTAAAGACAAATCAAACACACCTTGAGCTTATGTCAGTTCACTACGCAACCATGGTGGTGGCCTATAGTTCTGCAGGTCCCGGCAGAACTGTTCTTTCACATCCAGCTTCTTAACAGAATACATAGCATATAACCTGTTTCTCATAACAACTTGTGCAACAATTGTGCAGATCTTTACTCATTATATCTTGTTAATGCACCATGATAAGCACTATTAGGTTGTACTGCCCACAGCACTCTTCGGTGCGGATTCTTTTCTGAGTGATGGAGACTCAAAGTTAGTTGTTTTAAGGATCATTAGGTTCTGTAAATTGCAGTTAGAGATTATTTACTGTAGCAACTGAAAGAAAATCAGACACATTACACAGTCTCAAATCAATGCAAAATCTATCCCTCTCAAGGATACATTTTTCATGTCAGGGAGCTTAAATTATTTGCTTAATGGAAGAAATACATTATGAGAATATCTTTATTGTCACAATCACAACATTAATAATTTAACTGCAAATTAAATTATTATAAAATATCTAGACGCTAAAAGAATCCACAATTAAACAGGTGGTAATTTCGACTGTGCCAGATACTGTCACACAACTTATTCATGAACAAAGTGTTTGCAGGGATAACCTGTATTTGTAGATGTCTATTTAATTTATTTGCAATAAAAGCTCATCTCCCCTCCTTGAACCGCCACCTTAACGTGGTGGAGGGGTTTGAGTGTTCAAATGACCCTAGAGGCTATGTTGTCTGGGGCTTAAATGCCCCTGGTAGGGTCTCCCATGGCAAACAGGCTCTAGGTGATGGGTCAGACAAAGAGCGGTTCAAGAATCCTTCATGAGGACTATTAAATCGAGGCACGTGACGTCGCCCGGTACGGTGGAGCCGGGGTCCCACCCTGGAGCCAGGTCTGGGGTCGGGACTCGTCGGAGAGCGCCTGGTGGCCGGGTTGCTCCTCGCAGGACCCGGCCGGGCCAAGCCCGAACGAGAGACGCGAGGCCATCCCCCAGTGGCCCCACCACCTACAGGGGGAACCGTGAGGGACTGGTGCAAAGAGGATTGGGTGGCGGACGAAGGTGGAGACCTCAGCGGCCCGATTCCCGGATGCTTAGGCTGGCTCTAGGGACGTGGAATGTTACCTCGCTGGGGGGGAAGGAGCCTGAGCTTATGTGGAAGGTCGAGAGATATCGACTAGAAATAGTCGGGCTTGCCTCCACGCACAGCGTGGGCTCTGGAACCCATCTCCTTGAGAGGGGCTGGACTCTCTTCTACTCTGGAGTGGCCCACGGGGAGAGGCGGCGGGCTGGGGTGGGTTTGCTGTTGACCCCCAGCTCAGCCGTCTCGTGTTGGGGTTTACCCCAGTGGATGAGAGGGTCGCATCCCTGCGCCCTCGGGTCGGGGATAGGTCTCTGACTGTCGTTTCGGCCTACGGGCCGAGCGGTAGTGCGGAGTACCCCCCCTTCCTGGTGTCCCTGTCAGGGGTGCTGGATAGTGCCCCTCCCGGGGACTCTGTTATTCTGCTGGGGGACTTCAACGCCCACGTGGGAAACGACAGTGACACCTGGAGAGGCGTGATCGGGAGGAATGGCCTCCCCGATCTGAATCCAAGTGGTGTTTTGTTATTGGACTTCTGTGCTAGTCACGGATTGTCCATAATGAACACCATGTTCAAGCATAAGGGTGTCCATCAGTGCACTTGGCACCAGGACACCCTAGGCAGGAGGTCAATGATAGACTTTGTTGTCGTATCATCAGACTTTCGGCGCATAGTGAGGGTCTGCTGGGAACGCCTGGTGGAGCCCTCGGCCAAGGATGGATTCAACTCCCACCTCCGCGAGAGCTTTGGGGGGGATGTTGGAGACATAGAGTCCTAGTGGACCATGTTCTCCGTATCTATTGTCGATGCTGCTGCCCGTAGCTGCGGCCGTAAGGTCTGCGGTGCCTGTCGCGGCGGCAATCCCAGAACCCGGTGGTGGACACCGGCACTAAGGGATGCTGTCAAGCTGAAGAAGGAGTCCTATTGGCTGTGGTTGGCTTGTGGGACTCCTGAGGCAAAAACCCGGGCCTGGGAGGAGTTCGGTGAGGCCATGGAGAAGGACTACCGATCGGCCTCGAAGAGATTCTGGCAAACCGTCTGGGGCCTCAGAAGGGGGAAGCAGTGCTTCGCCAACACTGTTTATAGTGGGGGTGGGAGGCTGCTGACCTCGACTGGGGACATTATCGGGCGGTGGAAGGAGTACTTCGAGGATCTCCTCAATCCTGCCATCATGCATTCCCTGGTGGAAACAGAGGCTGGGGACTCGGGGTTGGACTCTTTCATCACCCAGGCTGAAGTCACCCAGGTAGTTAAAAAGCTCCGCGGTGGCAAGGCTTCGGGGGTGGATGAGACCCGCCCTGAGTACCTCAAATTTCTGGATGTTGTGGGGCTGTCATGGTTGACACGCCTCTTCAACATTGCATGGCGGTCGGGGACAGTGCCTCTGGACTGGCAGACCGGGGTGGTGGTCCTCCTTCATAAGAAGGGGGACCGGAGGGTGTGTTCCAACTAAAGGGGGATCACACTCCTCAGCCTCCCTGGTAAGGCCTACGCCAGGGTATTGGAGAGGAGAGTCCAGCCAATAGTCGAACCTTGGCTTCAGGAGGAGTAGTGTGGTTTTCGTCCCGGCCGTGGAACACTGGACCAGCTCTATACCCTCCACAGGGTACTCAAGGGCTCATGGGAGTTTGCCCAACCGGTTCACATGTGTTTTGTGGACCTGGAGAAGGCATTCGACTGTGTCCCTCATGATGCCTTGTGGGGGTTGCTCCAGGAGTATGGAATCGGGGGCCCTTTATTAGGGGCCATCCGGTCCCTGTACGAGCGGAGCAGGAGTTTGATCCGCATTGCCGGCACTAAGTCGGACCTGTTCCCAGTGCATGTTGGACTCCGGCAGGGCTGCCTTTTGTCACCGGTCCTGTTCATAACTTTCATGGACAGGATTTCTAGACGCAGCCAAGGGCCGGAGGGGGTCTGGTTTGGGGACCAGTGGATTTTGTCTCTTCTTTTTGCAGATGACGTGGTCCTGCTGGCCCCCTCTAGCCAAGACCTACAGCATGCGCTGGGGCGGTTCGCAGCTGAGTGTGAAGCTGCTGGGATGAAGATCAGCTCCTCCAAGTCAGAGGCCATGGTACTCAACCGGAAAAGGGTGGCTTGTCCTCTTCAGGTTGGAGGGGAGTTCCTGCCTCAAGTGGAGGAGTTCAAGTATCTCGGGGTCTTGTTCACGAGTGAGGGAAGAATGGAGCGGGAGATCGACAGACGGATCGGTGCGGCTGCCGCAACAATGGGGGCGCTGTGCCGGTCCGTTGTAATGAAGAGAGAGCTGAGCCGAAAAGCGAAGCTCTCAATTTACCGGTCGGTCTACGTTCCTACACTCACTTATGGCCATGAACTTTGGGTCATGACCGAAAGAACGAGATCCCAGATACAAGCGGCTGAAATGAGCTTCCTCCGTAGGGTGGCCGGGCACTCCCTTAGAGATAGGGTGAGGAGCTCGGCCATTCGGGAGGGGCTCGGAGTAGAGCGGGAGGAGGAGGCCCAGGGGACGGCCCAGGACACGCTGGAGGGACTATGTCGCTCGGCTGGCCTGGGAACGCCTTGGGCTCCCCCCGGAGGAGCTGGAGGAGGTGTCTGGGGAGAGGGACATCTGGGTGTCTCTGCTGCGTCTGCTGCCCCCGCGACCCGGTTCCGGATAAGCGGAAGACGACGAGTATGAGTACGAGTACGAGTACGAGTAAAAGCTCATCTGAAACTGTTTTATTCTTTAATTCTTCAAGTTGGATATTCTGATGATTCATACGAATCAGGAAACCAAACTGTTTTATTCTTGCCGTCCATTAGTATAAAATATAGTCCTTTATATACAAAAGTCATTCAGTGAAATTTGGCTAACGATTAGAAGCCTTGGATTTATGAATATAGAATTTGGACAGTATAATTAGCAGGTTAATAATATAAAAGTGAGAAATGAGTTTACTGTCAATATCTGTGTAACCAGTCAAGAAAAATGAAGATAAATATGACTAGAAATAAAATGTGATGGTTTGTTCTAAATATGTTTTGTAAACCAGCAATATCAGACTAAATAAACCATTGTTTACCTATCAGCTTTACAAAAAATACAATTTACATTAATAAATTCTCTCAAGATAGTGGTTTTTCAGGTCATCAGTTACACTTCTATTCTTAAATCAGTAATTGTGTGAACAATTACACAATTTCACACAGGATTATTGAGATCCTGTTTCTCTTTATTATCATCTATATCTAATACTTTTTTTTGGCCCCCATCTCCTCCTTTATTCTTTGTGCTATTTCAGCCATTCAACTTTTAAAATGTTCACCTCATTCAAGACATTACGGGTATGACATTTGGTATTAATACTTTTTATACTTTTTAAAATATTCAGCTTTTTGTGCCAATATTGGCCCATTGAAATGAATGGAAAATCTTTTCCATTCCACAAAATTCAGCTAAAACTTTGTGCTCTTTCACAGTTTACTACTTCTACATACTTTCAGCTAGAAATCCCATTCAACTTTTAAAATGTTCACAAGCCTTTAAGCTATCTTCAAATAATTCAGCTTTTTCATATCTGTTACGGTTCTTCTACAATTGCGATTCAAATTTTACGCAACATTTTTGAAGTTTTCGATTTTATAATCTAATCCAATGGCGGAATTCGTCAGTTGGTAGAGTGTACACTCTAGGTTTTTGAATAACCTGAGAAAAAACGTACAAACTTACCTCACTCGCTCAATTTTCACTCTACCTATGGAAATTATACATCAAAACGTAGGATGCTCTTTCGCAATTCAGAAAATGTCACCCTCATTGATGTGGGACTAACAGATTTCTGGCAACATGCCCCGAAGCAACGCAAAGTCAAAACACCCTGAATGGGAAACCTATAGGAATTTCAGAAAAAAATCAGTGCAAAAAAATCATTAAACTCACATGTTTTCAAATCGCCGCCTCTCGTAAACCGTTCGAGGTAGAGACATGAGCCTTGTGCAGATTTATCTTCAGACCTTGCTGGCGCTCACAGTGAAGGATTTTTTTTGATACCTTTTATCGTTTTGTCATAAAAATATCACGACCAGAGACAGAGAACCCAAATTCAGCCAAACACTAAGTGATAAGTAAAAAGGTTTATTCAGAAACTTAGGATCAGAGAGCAGAAGAACAGCAGTCAGCTTCCAGGAACCACTGAGAACAGAGAGACTAGTTAGTGGCTGAATAAAACTCAGGATCTGCAAGGAGTTAGATAAAGCCACTAACCTTCTCAGTCTGGTGATGAGGCCAAAATCCAAAGAAGGGGGAGAGATCCAACAGTTATGAGGAAGCGTCCCAAAAAGACTGAAGTCAGATTCCCGCTGATCCAAATCCTCCGGGGAACCAGCTGACGCTGTGACAGGAACACAGAGAGCTGTGATTGTCCCTTTTGACAATAAAATCCAGGCAGACTAGAGAGCCAGGCGAACTCAGGCTAAAATAAACCGTGGCTAGGTTGAGACGTAAATCCAGGGACAGAAACAGGTCGAATTCCAGGGCTAGAGGCGTCAGACAAGGGCAGGCAGAGACAAAACCCCGGGCAAAAACAGAGTAAAAACCCAAAATCCAATCCGTCAGACAAGGGCAAGCACGGAAAAAAATCCGTAAGCAAGGAAAGGGTCATGGAACAAGATCAGTCAGGAAGGGATGCTGGATAACTACTCACAAATGTTTTTGAAAATCTGGCACCGTCTGCCTTCAAGGGCTTAAAAATCTGCAGCTCCACGGGTGTGTGGCATGACGGTGATTGTGCAGCAGCGCAGCAGCCCCAAGCAAAAAGGTGAAGCAGATGAGTTAAAATTGCATGAGTGAGAGCAGAGCACGCAGAGGGGCCAGAATCATAACAGTACCCCCTCCTCAAGGTCCGGCTCCGAGGGCCCCCGAGGCTGATCAGGAGGGGGCAATGGATCCCGGATGAGGGTTTTTTGTCCACTATGAATCGTCCCCGGAATCCGGCCCTCTCCTCAGGACCATAGCCCTCCCGTCCACCAGGTAACGTATGCCACGTCCCTGCCGTCTGGACCGGGGATGATGGCCCCCGGACAGTGTAGACTGGGCCATCAGCAAGAAGCCGGGGGGGGTGGAGGGGCCCGGAGGTGGGCCCCGGGACCACCACATAGGGCTTGATCCGGACACGTGGAAGGTAGGGTGAACCCCCATGGCACTGGGGCAGACGTAAACGAACAGCCACAGGATTGATGATCTTGGATATGGGAAAGGGGTCCCCAAAACGAGGTGCCAGCTTACGGGAGTCAAACAGAAGGGGGAGTCCTTGGTGGATAGCCAAACCTTTCGGTCCCCTTGTAGCTTGGAGCGGGGGATTCTCCGACGATTTGCTGTGCGTGCCTGCACCTCCGCCCATTCTGATCATAGACCTTTTTGCCTTCCTCCAGATACGCTGACATCTTGGGGCCCGGGGGCCTGAGCAGAAGGAACCTCAGCCTCTTTCTCCTGACAGTGAACAGGGTGGCTGAAAACCAAACACAACTTGGAAAGGGATAAACCCGTGGCCCTCCCGGGAGGGTGTTGACAGCAATTCAACCCGGGAAGAGCCCTTTGGTTGGTTGGACCCCCTTGTGCGAAATTGGGGTCTCCACCCCCTGGTTGGCCCTCTCCGTCTGTCCCCGACTGGGGTAAATCCGAGGAAAAACTAAAGAAAATCCCAAAAGGAACAAAACTTTTTTCCAAAACGTGACACAAACTGGGGGCCCTCCCTAAAAATGTCTTGGGGGTATGCCGTAAGGGAAAAACCTCACGGCCAAAATTCCCCCTTTTCCCTTTGGCTGAGGGCAACTTTTTGAGGGGAACAAGGTAAACCTTTTGAAAATCTTCGATATAGTTAACAGAAGGGGAACCCCTTAGAACTGGCAAACCTGTGACGAAGTCCAGGGCTATGTGTCCGGGGCGAGGGGAAAGGGGAAAGGTGAAAGAGCCCAGCAGGAGGGGCGATGAAAACTTCCCTTTCGACTTGAGTACGGGCCTGACGAAATCTGCCCCCTTTTTGCAAGAGATGGCCCCCAAACGAGTTCGACCTCTGAAACGTCCTGCTATCCCGGTGACGAAAAATTGATTATGGCATGAATTCAGTACCCTTGGGTACGGCGCTCCGGAACAAACACCGGTCGGGGGGCATAAAGTGGGGAATAGGAGGTCTTTGGGCATCTCTAACCTCTCCCCCCCCAACTCCAAACATGGTGAAAGAGAGTCTTGCTGATTCCGGAAAAAATAAACTCATTTTCCCAAGGTCTGTGACTCGGGGGGGTTCCTGTTTCTGGACAGGGCGTCTGGTTTGCCATTTTTGAAAAAAAGGTCTGAAATAAAAAGAAAAGTTGAACCCCAAAAAATAACCCCCACCTTGCCTGCCGGGGGATTAAGGCGCTTCACTGTCTCGGTACTCCAGGTTTTTATGATCGTCCATACAAAAAAAGGGGTTCCTTCCCCCCCTTAGCCATGCCCCCACTCCTCGAAGCCAAACTTAAACTGCCACTTTTTCTGGGTCCCCCCATCATATTGGGGCGCTCTGCTTGGGACAAAGCCCTAAAAAAAAAGGCCATGGGTGAATCGTCATCAGAATTTCTTGGTTGGGACAGCTCCCCCCCCTGTGTTTGAGGCGTCAACCCCCACATGAAATGTTTATCCGGGGTTAGGGGCTGTAAAACAGGGGCAAAAGTAATAATCCTTTAAAACTTGCAAAAACTCTTTCAGCTGTCTCATTTCCAAAAAAAAATTGCTTGGTGATGTGAAGCATTAGAGGGGCTCAACGAGGCTAAGTTCCTATGAAAACCCTCTTTAAAAAATTAGCAAAACCCCGAAACCTTTGAGCTGTTTCGGTCCCCTTTTAAAAAGGGCCTTCCAAAACTCCTGACATGGAGGGGTCCGCTTAACTTGGTCTGGAGAAATATGAATCCAAGGAATGAAATGAAGTGGTTTGAAACTCACACTTTTTACTTTTACAAACAGATGATTTTAAGAAGACGGGGGGACAGCCCGACATGATTTCGTGGGTTTTTCCGATCCTGAGAATAAAACAAAGTATCAAGGGGTTTCAAAAACAACTTCCGCCATACCCTCAGGGCTCATTCACCAATTCCTGAAAACTGGGGAGGGCATTGGGTTAAAAAAAAAGCATTACAAGGTACCATAGTGACCAAATAGGTGTGTTAAATTCGGGCCCCATTCTCCCCCTCCTTGATACGAAAAGGTGGTAAACGTTTCTCAAATCCATTTGAGAAATTTGGGCCCTGAAACTGGTCGAAAGCAGGTTTTTAATGTAGAGGGGATCGGTTCTTTAGTGTGTCGTTTTCCCCCCTAGTCGAACTGGTCTCAAGGACCATCTTCTTTCCCACAAAGAAAACCCGCCCCTGCTGGAGAGTGAAAGGGTTTATAAAACCCGCTTTTAGTGACTCATCACATACTTCCTCAGGGGTTGGTTCTCTGGTCCTGACAATAATACAATCGACCCCTAGGGGGAGAAATGCCTGGTAGGCTCAAAGCCAAGTCATAGGGTCTAGAGTGGAAATGCCGTAGCCCTGGGCTTGTTGAAAACCTCCCTTTTGCATATAATTTGGGGGTACCCTTAGACAATCAGGATATTCTCCTCAATGTCCCTTCCCAGAAAAATATCTGTAAGCAGAAGACAGGCAATGGGCCGGGGGAGGAAATTAGCCCAGCCCAAAAAACTCTTTTCTTCCAGTCAATTTGGGGGTTTTTGCTTTTGTAACCAGAGGCCCCCAAACAATGGTAGTTTGGGGGAGTGATAATCCTGAAAGTCCTCGTCTGGTGATTGCCCCCCAGGTGAGTTTATTTCCTCCGTCTTGTAGTATGAAATGTTGATACTATGACCCTCCAAAACCAGGAAATTGGGGGTCAGACGGGAGGAGCTTGATGTCTGGTCCCTGCAAAAGATATCCCTAAACTCCTGTCCGCCGCTGAGTCATGAATACGACCCTGATGAGAAGTGGAAACCTTGAAAAATTGAGGAAAAAAGCATGAGGAACAGACATTGAAATTTGGGGTCAGTGAGTTCTCCTCACCTCTACTGAGCCTGGGCTTTTTAAAGGACACTTGAATGCAACATGACCCTGTCCCCCCACAAAAAAACACAGTTTCTTCCTTCGTCGATCTCGTTCCCCCCCGAAAACTTGAACGACCCAACTGCATGGGGCCCGGGGCACACATGATCAAAGGGGGGTGGGAAAACCCTTGGGTTAGGTGGGGAACAAAGGCTGGGTTTAAAAAAAAGGGGGAATTTAAACCCTCTATAAGCCTCTCCCCCCTCCTTTTTGTGGCACAAATCGATGCGGGGTTTCCGGTCCTCAGTTGGGGAAGGGAGGCAGGTATCCCCGGGTAGCCAGTTCATCCTTAATATTCTCATTCAGCCTTGCTGAAAGCTCCTTTTTCATGCTTTATTCCAAAGGCTGTCTGCTGCCAGTAAAGAAAAGTCTGATATAAAATGTACACTTCTCTCTCCCCGTTTAATGGAAGTAAACCTCTGGGAGCTTCCCGCTAGGAAGAACTGGATCAAAAAACCCTTATGAGCTCCTTGGGGATGCAGAATAAGAAGCACCGTGATCGAACCATTTTTGCCACTCAGCAATGTCCATTCTTAGCCTTTCCAGAGAGCAGGGAAATAAAAAACGCCACCTTAGAGCGCTCAGAAGGGAACGAAGAAGGCTGAAGCTCAAAATGAATCTCACATTGAGTAAGAAAGCACGGCCCTGTCAGATCTCCCCTAACAGTTCAGGGGGCTGAGTCTAGGTTCTCTTACCACAGGGGAAAGATCAGGAACTCTGGGGGAAACAGGCTGTGAGGATGCGGCGTGGAAGCAGGAGTCATGGATCGCAGCATAGAAATCACTTCCCCGCCGGAATTAAGACGGGCAATAGAGTGATCAACATTAGTGCGCCACTGCTGTGCTGCGATGGGTCCATCTTTTGGCCAATTTTACTATCACGACCAGAGACAGAGAACCCCAAAATTCAGCCAAACACTAAGTGATAATAAAAAGGTTTTTCAGAAACTCAGGATCAGAGAGCAGAAGAACAGCAGTCAGCTTCCAGGAACCACTGAGAACAGAGAGACTAGTTTTTTGGCTGAAAAACTCAGGATCTGCAAAGGGTTAGATAAAGCCACTAAACCTTCTCAGTCTGGGGAAGGCACAGAATCCAGAGGAGGAAGAGATCCAGACAGTTAAATAGGAAGTGTCCAACAGACTGAAGTCGGATTGCCCCTGATCCAAATCCTCCGGGGGAAACCGCTGACGCTGTGACAGGAACACAGAGAGCTGTGATTGTCCCTTGACAATAAATCCAGGCAGACTAGAGAGCCAGGCAAACCAGGCTGAAAAAACCAGTGGCTAGGTTGAGACGTAAATCCAGGGACAGAAACAGGGTCGAAACCCCCGGGGGTAGAGGCGTCAGACGGGGGCAGAAATAAACCAGAGGCGAAAACAAGTCGAAATCCAAAATCCAATCCGTCAGACAAGGAGCAGCAAAGGGAATAATCCGTAGGCAAACAAGGTCATGGAACGAATCAGTCAGGAAAACGCTGGATAAATACTCACAAAATTTTTGGAAAATCGGAAAATGTCTGCCTGTCAGAGGGGGGGTTATATAACTGCAGCTCCACAGGTGTGTGGCATGACGGTGATTGCGCAGCAGCGCAGCAGCAGACAGGTGAAGCAGATGAGTTAATTGCATGAGTGAGAGCAGAGCAGGCAGACGGGCCAGAATCATAACAAAAAATGGTTTGTTTAGGAGTACCAAGTCTGTCCTTCCCAAAATTGCTTGAAATTTCAAAATGTCAAAATGCTCCACTTTTCTACACTGTCACTTCTCCTACACGGATTTATGTAGACATATGAAAATCTCCAGGATTGTTCACCGATCCCTGCTGATACCTACAGTCCAAAAAATTTTTGGATACCTTTTATCGTTTCCTCGTGAAGTAGGTTTGTTTGACAGTGAAAAATTCACCTTCACTCAGGTTAAAAATGGTCAAAATTATCCACTTTTTCACAGGGTCACACCTCCCAGACAGATTTTTGTAGAAAATTGAGAAGCTCCATGATTGTTCAGCAAGGCCTGCTGATTAATACAGTGCATGAATCAAATTGATAGCCCTTATAGTTTCCGAGGTATTAGACGTTGTTCGAGAGCATGTTCAGGCATTTTTGTGTTTTTCTCAATTTTTCCCTTTTTTTTCACCTAGTGTTGTGCCTTTAATATTATGTTTTCAACAAAAATGTGTTAATATTCTCGTTCCCCTGTCCGTTCTGAGAAAAAGGGTCCAAGAATGACGTTGATAGCCCTTATGTTATGGGCAGTAGTACGGGAGCATGTGCCACCATGTTATAAAGCCAGGCCATGATGAGACACAAAGTGTGGTGCTGCGTGAGTGAGAAACAGCAGCTGTTGGGCGCTCATTAATTACCATAGCAACAGAACACAGCTGCCAGTGAACTTAAGTAACCTCTGACAGAGGCTGAGCTCAGGCCAGAAGCTTCCATGAGTGATCACAATAAGTCAGTCATAGCTAACAACCACACAAGACTTTCAAAATAAGACCTACACATACTCTACAAAATAAAAGCCTTTTTTTCACACTGAACATCAACCCTTCATATATACTGATTTTTAAAAAGCTGATAATAGCATAAGCAATGATTTCAGACAAGCAAGCAGGTTCTATATGACTAATGGAAATAACCCAGACTTGAAAGTACAACCCTGCAAGATTTTTTCAAAATAAGACAAAACATGCTCTACAAAATAAAAGCCTTTACATTTTAAACTATAGAAAATTGCAGCACTGGGCTTCACACTAATGTTGGAGCTCATCCAGTGTAGGAAATAGGACCAGGTCAGCCCTTTAAAATAAGGCTTACTGAAATTTTAAAAATAAAAGCCTCAACCTTCCATATTTACTAATAATTTTTAAAGCTGATAATAGCATAGACAATGATTTTAGAACAACTAATTGAACTAACCCAGACCTGAAAGGACAACCTTGCTGGACTTTCAAAATAAGACAAAACAGGCTCTACAAAATAAAAGTCTTTACATTTTAAACTATATATCATTGCAGGACTGGGCATTACACTACTGTTGGAGTTCACCCAGTGTTGGAAATGGGACTATGCTGGTCCTTTGAAATAAGGCTTACTGAATCTTTCAAAATAAAAGCCTCAGCGTTCCATAGTTTGTATTGATTTTTAAGCTGATAATAACATACACAATGATTTTAGAATAGCAAGCAGGTTCTTTATATCTAGTGGAAGTACGGCAGACCTAAAAGGACAACTATACTGGACTTTCAAAACAACACCTAGACATACCGTACAAAGTAAATGTCTTCATATTTCACACAGCAATAATTGCAGCATTGGTCTTAACACTATTGCTGGGACTCTATGATGGAAATGGATCGACTTTATCCTTTCAAAATAAACTCAGTGATATTTACAAAATAAAAGTCTCAACATTCCTTAGTTGGGGCCTGCTATAGCAATGAAGGGAGAACAGTGAGTGGCCTGACTCCCATGCCATTGCCTTGTGGCACCTATTACTACACATCTCTAAACTGGACTCTTTATTTATTGGCGACTGCCAAAGCAATGCAAGGACGCATGATTACTGGTGAAACAAGAACAGGTCTAGATAGACATCTTAACCTTCTACCCTCAATCATGATGCACACCCTTCTGTTGCTTTGTTTCTGTACCTCAGCCCCACAACCTTGGCTCTGGTCCGAGAAGCACGCACCAAGAGGGAGGCCCGGTCTAAATTTCTTCAGAAATTTTCTAGTTTATTATTATTATTATTGTGTGAATGCTGAAGAGTGAATAATTTTAAACGGCAATTTCATAGACTTTTGAATATACGCTGTAGTAAGCATTAGCATTTTAGATAATTTTAGCTTATACATTGCTTTTTGCATGGTAGATGGGTTAAATTAATATCAGCCTTCATGCTAGTGATAGCCAATATGCTAATGTTAGCATTTTAGCTTCTCTTTCTCCTCTCTTCTCTCTTAGCTGGAGAACACTTTTGCGTTTTTTAGGCAATTTCTTGTTTGTTCTTGTGTTTCTTCAGCGTATTTGTTGTTAGTTAATTTTTTCTGAATTTTCTGCTATTTTTTTATGTATTTTAGCACTGACTTCAACTTCTTAGGCTATATTTTTGCTTCAGTCTATGCTTTTTCAGCTTATCTTTCCTGCTTTTTTTTAAGTTTTTTTCAGTTCTTGCATTTTAAAAACTCTTTCAACAAGTAGTTTTGAGGTAACTTTACATTGTTAAGCTGTTTTATAGCTAATAGTCTTCCTGCTTAAACAGATCAGATGACACGTTTTTCTTTGCCAATTTTTCTGCTATTTCTACTAATTTATCAGATTTCTACAGATTTTGTACAGTCAATTTCAGCTTGTTTCTGCCAGCTTTCAGCTAAAAAAGTCAGCTTTCAGCATTCACACTGCATTTTTGCAAAATATGTTTCTAACTTAAGAGGACTTTTTGTCTCCTTTCTCTAACCACCGTTTCCTAGTTCTCACAAGTTCCCCTTCAGCCCTCCTCCTGTTTGTGCTATCTAGACTTTCTTATAGTTTTTTTTAGCTCTATTTTATCCTCCTCTGTTCGAGACTCTGGAGAAAGTTGTACTCCCTTCGAAAGACTATTAGCTCATACATTAGTTTTGCTCTCAACTGACAAATAGTAGATGATGAGCAGCTTGCACTAGATCCATGAGCTGGAAAAGTTTAAATCATTATTTTACATTTAATTTTTACCAACCTGCATCTGGCCAGAGTTGCAGGTTGCATGGTTCATTTACAATAAGAACTAAACACTGATTAACACACTTATTCTTCATGTATTATTATTATAATCAGGTATACTTATCTCAGATATCTACAACACAAACAGAAAATTATGAATTAGTACTGTATATCAAAAAAACATTATTAGCCCCGAAGTACAGCGATATTGCTGGCTTTGACTGTCTATACATAAGCAAATATTTATATAAAGTAGAAGACGGATAGACAGTGGAGTAGAAGATAGAATGACAAGAGGGTGAGGAGGATCACTGGGAGCTTTTAGGAAACTACATCCAAACCTGGAACTGTGGTCCCTCCTCCTGCAGAGCCATCTGCATAAAACCATAAAAAAATGAAAAATATAAAGAATTTGCACTCCACCAAATTAGGTTTACATGAAAAGACAGTTGCAGTTATTCATCACATACCTACTAAACATTTTATGTTGACTTTCAGCTGCCACAAACAGATGACAGGTAGTGGGAAATCCCAAAGTGCCGGGTCGAGATCAGGCACCAACTGGGTAGGTCAGGATGTATTCACATCTGCCACTTTTGGTCCACTTTAAACGGACCAGAGTTCGTTTCTCTCCTTGGTCCGGACCTTTTGTGCAGGTGTGAATACACTCAAGCGAACACTGGTCCAGACAAAACAACTGGACTGAGACTCACTTTTGGAGGTTGTCTTCCAAAAAGACTCTGGTGCGGTTCACTTCTGGTGTGAATAAGAACCGGCCTCAATTTGACCCAACTACAGAAAACTCTCTTTGGAGTTCACAAGCCACGGTAGCAGTGAACGTAATACTGAAATCTCACCTGAACAATGCTCTGTTGCTTAGCAACACAGTTTCCTGCGTGTTTTAACAGAGCACATCATTTCCTTTGGCTTGCATTTGCATTCTCCAACAGGGTTCCAAAATTATAAATAGAACATAGCAAAATCTGATGAATCTAATAATCTCATATTCACGGCACTGATATGAAGAACAGAGGGGCTGCTTGCAGCTTGCATTTCTGTCCTATGTGAGCAGTGTTTGTCACCTGCGTGGATTTGTAAGTAATAGTTCACTTGCAAAAAACACAATGTGAAAGAAAACCACACAAAACGAAATGAAAAGAAAAGTCTGCTTCTGGTCTGGACCAAACAAGCAGACCAAAGGTCTTTCCGGGTGTAAATACTGCCTTAGCTAAGTTTAGCAGCCACGCCAGCCTGTAAGCATAGCTCTGCTGCTCTGAAAAGAACATTTCAATGTAGGCTCATTCTTGAATAACTGACTGAACAGATAACATTTTGAGGTCTACTTTCTTGCTTACAAACATTTTAATACTACTTTTTGCGACAAATTAATGGTTTAAAATTTATAAATTTGTACACCCGCCTCATCCATTACCAAGGTTGGGGGCGCAATGCCTTGCTGCACACAACCCTGCTTCTTTAACAATCCCGGGAATCTGGAAAGTCCTACCACAGATTAGGACATACTTGTGAAAGTAAAGCCCAGGGAAAGTGAAATTACCCAGGTAAATTTGTATCAAAATGCGCCCTGGACATTTAAAAGCCTGGGGCTTTTCAAAAGCAGTGGAAAAGGGGCCATTGCATCTCTCTGTCTGGCTCTCTCCTTCGTCACTTTGTCAGGGGAGCCAGGTGAGGCAGTGCCTCTCCTTCCATCATGACAAGAAAAATACTATCAGTGATAAGACTAAATCAATTTGTCCACTTGACTGTTCTATATGTTTGTTTTCTTTACGATTTCGACATTTGTATGGTCTAAATGGCTGAATTTAGCCATAGGCGAGTCAAATACATGGGAGAAAGGCAAGATGAGGCAGTGAATAGCTGTGCCTTACCAAAGATGGCGCTGTGTCACACACACTGACTGATGCAGGCACTTTGTGCATGCCCATTGCTGTATGTTGACAATATACATGATGGATACATTTACTAAACATGCTGAAGTTCCACAGTCTAATATATTCAATGAATGTGTGTAACATTTAACATTTCTAATAGGCCACAAATGCACAGTGAAAATGGACAGGGTGAGGCAAAAAGTACTGTGCTGAACTGGAAAAGGGTTTTTCTAAAATCTTTTGGATTTTTTGTCGAAACAAGAGATTTTAGAGAGAAGAAGATCTGCTTTAAGCAAGCGGGAGAAAGTAACCTGCTCTTTTCAACTGCAGCGGTTTGCCTGAAAACAGTGTAAAGTACATAAACTTGACTTGGCATTGAATTGGCAGCACAGACTGAACATTAGTGTCCTCAACACAAAGGTGAGGGAGAACCATAGAGAACCGTGAGATTTTAAAAGACTTGATTAATGCAGACTGCGTCCATGGACTTCATATACAAATACAGATCAGATCATAGACCATTTTCAATCTTAATAATAAAAGGAGAAATCAGCCAAAATTAAAAAGTAAATTTAAATAATCAGAATTGACCTTATATAAAACATTCTTTTTTTGCTATGGTATTGTTGAATTGATTAAAGCGGATGTAAAAGCTTTTATAATAATGTTTTAATTAAGGTCAAAATTAAAATATAGGCCAATGTTTTGGGTTCATGTATTTGTACTTTCGACCCAAAGGAGTCTGTCCCTCACCAGTCATGAACCCCATCACACTGCTTTGGACTGACTCAGCAGTCAGAACACACATCCTTCCATTGTGATGTCATCCCGCAGGGACTTTGGAGGAGTGCTTTGCCTTATGTTTCCAGACCATACTGTCATACCAAGGCCAAGAGAGAACTGTCATTATTTTACTGCTGCTTGTAGTGCTGGTAATGGCAACAAGCAGCAGTAGTGTACTTAGTGGGCAGCCTCTGTGCTTTCTTCTACATGCTTTTGTGAATGAGCGAATTGAACTTTTTTGTGCAAATAAATGCACAATAATTTCTATAGCGGAGCATTACCTATTGGATCAGCCTTGTTGGGATTTTTTATCAATCTTTTTACCTGTGTGCCTAACCTATTGTGGAGAATGCATGGAGATGGGGTCGTTCAGTACAGTTGGGAGTTTCTCCTTTCACTTCAAAATACGACCATGCGGACAACTGATCTAGCGGCAGTTCTTCCTGAGGAGATGGTCCAGTTCAAATCCTCCTTGGGATGGAGTGATAAAGGACATAAGCCATTTGGACTGAAGAAAAGAGTAAGACATTGCGGGGTACGCCAGCAGCTTAAAAAAGAAGGCCTCCGTCAGTCCCTCTCCCTACTATAATGCTGGCCAATATCCAGTCCATGAGCGGCAAAATCGATGAGCCGCTGGCCACCGTCTAATCCTTAGAGGAGTACAATAACATACGCCTTTAAACTATGATGTTTTAGTGTATTACCCACAGTAACCTTGGAAACTGTGGTGCCAGCTCTCTTCAGGTCATTGACCAGCTCCTCCCGTGTAGTTCTGGGCTGAAGACTCACCTTTCTTAGGATCATTGATACGCCACGAGGTGAGATCTTGCATGGAGCCCCAGTCCGAGGGAGATTGAGAGTCATGTTTAGCTTCTTCCATTTTCTAATAATTGCTCCAACAGTTGATCTTTTTTCACCAAGCTGCTTGGCAATTGCTCCGTAGCCCTTTTCAGCCTTTTGGAGGTGTACAATTTTGTCTCTGGTGTCTTTGGACAGCCACGTTAGCCATGTTGGTAGTTAGAGTCTTAGTGATTGTGTGGGGTGGATAGGTGTTTCTATGCAGCTAACGACCTCACACAGGTGCTCCTAATTTAGAATAATAAGTGGAGTGGAGGTGGACTTTTTAGAGGCGGACTAACAGGTCTTTGAGAGCCAGAATTTTTTCTGATTGGCAGGTGTTCAAATACTTATTTGCAGCAGTAACACACAAATAAATTATTCAAGAATCATACATTGTGATTTCCGGATTTTTTTTTTTTTAGATTATGTCTCTCACAGTGAACATGCACATAAGATGAAAATTTCAGACCCCTCCATGATTTCTAAGTGGGAGAACTTGCAAAGTCGCAGGGTGTTAAAATACTTGTTAAAATGTTCCTCACTGTATTTCTCCAGGGATTGCCTCCTCATGTAGTCTGGTGGACCGCGTCTGGATATGGCGGTTTAAAGTTTGTTTCCTCAGCTTTTTATTGCTAAGATGACGTAAGCTTTGATGTCCATTGCTGTGACACATGCTGAGCTGCGCATGTCGCATGTCGAACTGTCTATTCGACCAAAATGAATGACCCCCGAAAAGCCAATTTTGACATAGCAGCCCACACGCTCACAAACACAGTGTAGAAGCTTCAGGGGATTTCCACACATTCACCAAACTTCATAATGGTGATTTAAACCACTGTAACCCTGCAAAATCCCTGTGTGGCTTTCAACAATACGTCACCTGTCCTGCACGGTGTGTGAAATGTCTTGATCTATATTTTAAAGGAGCATACAGATCACTCTGCAGACTTGGAATGTCCGACCACAACATCATCTATCTTGCCCCAAATAACTGGCTCATTCAGAAAAGGGCTAAACCTGAGCTCTGTGAGTGAAGTCTGTGAGTGAACTCAGTGAGTGAAGAGGATGTTGATGTGAAACAGTAGAATGGAATCTTACTAGTATTAGCTTCTCTTACTAGTATAGGGCAGAGTCAGAGATGGGGGGCTGGGTCTGGGTCCAGAGGTAAGGCTTGTGCAGCGGGCTGTGTTTCAACAGTGACTTGGCTGGAGCGCATCGAAGGGCGGACAGGTCAGTTTGGTAGTTCCAATGGTTAGATGAGCTCGGCTGAATGTGGAAGTGGTTGTCCAAAGGTTAATGACATGAAAAACGTACTAGGAAACTTGCTTAGAGATGCGCAGAGGACTAGAGGTACCACATGGGTGGACACTAAGGCAGAGAATCAGCAACAGCCAGCTCCTCTTATGCTTCAGCAAATGAAGTTGATTAGGAGGTGTGCAGAAGCACACTGCTCAGCCTTGTCCTCCAGGGAAACTGCAGCTCAGAGACAGAACAGAAAACCTTATACACACAAAGTACCCCAGATCCCTGACACATGCACCTCTTAACTTACAAACTTCTTCCCTTCTCTTGAATAATTTTAGAATATTTTCTGCCAGTGGGTTTTTTTTTAGCTTTATACATTATTAGAGCTAGTTGTAGTTTTACTATGTCAGTAAATCATCCAGGACTCTGATGTTCAGTGACTCGTTTGTATAAATTGCTACTCTACCTCCATCTTTGTTGTTTCTGTTTATAAACAGTTAAGCTGTTAACAATCAGTTCCCTTTACTGTGTCCATCCAAGTCTCTGATATGGCAAAATTATCCATTGATTTTATTGAGGTTGGAGTATAGACTTCCAAGTTGTCTTCAGATCCGAAGTTATGATTATATAGTTCTTTGTGTAGTAACTGCAGCTGGTGTTGGTGGTTAAAAAAAGTTCATATCAAGGTCTATTTCACTTCCAAAATCCACAATTGTATTTTGGACCATGTATGTCAATCAGTTCAATTCAATTCAAAAATACTTTATTCATTCCAAAGGGAAATTAAATGATGTAGCTCATATTATTCAGGTTTCTTCAAAGAGCCATTGTAGATGCTGATGGCTGTGGGCAGGAAGGATCTCCTGTAGCGATCTGTCTTACAGCACATCTGAAGAAGCCTCTGACTGAAGACAGTCTGTTGTTGTATGACAGTCTGATGAAGAGGATGCTCAGGGTTCTCCATAGTGTTCTTCATTTTATGAAGAATCCTTCTTTACACAATGATATCCAGGGGTTCTAGAGGAGTCCACAGAACAGAATCAGCCTTATTTATTAGCTTGTTGAGCTTTTTAAGTCCCTGGCTCTGATGCCGCTAGCCCAGCAGATGATGGCAGAAGAAACCACACTCTCCACAACAGACTTATGGAAGACATGCAGCATCTTGCTGCAAACACCAAATGACCTAAGCTTCCTCAAGAAGTACAATCTGCTCTGCCCCTTCTTGTAGACGGCTTCACAGTTGTATCTCCACTCCAGTCTGTTGTCCAGTTGAACACCGAGGAACTTATACTCCTCCACTACCTCCACTTCTTCTCCCAAGATGGAAATAGTGTTTGACCTATTCCTGTTTCTCTTAAAATCTACAATCATCTCCTTTGTTTTATTCACGTTCAAGATGAGATGATTGCTTCCACACCATGCCAGAAAGTGGTCCACCAGCTCCCTGTACTCAGCTTCTTGTCCACCCCTGATCCACCCCACGACTGCAGAATCATCCGAGTATTTCTGCAGGTGACATGAGTCTGTCTTGTACTGGAAGTCTGAGGTGTACAGAGTGAAGAGGAATGGTGAGAGTACAGTCCCCTGTGGTGTTCCTGTGCTGCTGACTACCTGGTTAGACAAACAACCCCTCAGTCTCACAAACTGTGGTTGTGAGACTGTCAGGTAGTTGTCAGGTAGTCTTTGATCCAGGAGATTGTTGAGGCCTCCACCTGAGTCTTCTGGAGTTTCTGACAAAGCAAATCTGGTTGGATTGTGTTAAATGCACTGGAGAAATCAAAGAACATGATCCTCACAGTGCTGCTGGCTATGTCCAGATGACAGTGGGTTTGTTGAAGCAGGTTTATGATGGCATCTTCAACTCCAACTCCACAGCGATAAGCAAACTGAAGGGAGTCCTGATAGTTTATTGTTTGCTTATTCAGGTGGGCCAACATGAGTCTCTCTAGGACCTTCATGATGTGGGATGTCAGAGCAACGGGTCTATAGTCATTGAGGACTGATGGGTGTCTTTAGAGCTGGAAAAAGACAGGAGGTCTTCCACAACACTGGGAGCTTCTTCTGGGCCAGGCTAAGGTTGACGAGGTGCTGCAGAACCCCACAGAGCTGCTCTGCACAGGCCTTCAGAACTCTAGGGCTGACTCCATCTTCTTGAGATACACAGGTGGAAGGTGGAGGCAAAGGGAGCTTCAGCATCTTCTGATTTGGTTGAAGGCAAACATGTAGAAGCAGAAGCATCCATGGCTGAGGTGAAAGATAAAACATTTGAGGTGTGACAGGAAAGCTGTGGGTCAAAGGAGGGTGGGATGTCTTACTGGCTGTGAGCAGGAGAGGAGAATGCTGAGCTTGTTTCTGAATTGAAGAACATGTTTAGTTCATTGGCCTTGTCCAGACATCCATCGGTCCAATCGTCCTTCTGCTTGAAGCCTTTGATCTTCATCCCTGACCACACATCTCTGATGTTGTTTTGCTGGAGTTTGCTCTCCAGCTTCTTCTTGTACACCTCCTTGCTGTCTCTTATCTTGACTTTAAGTTGCTTCTGTATACTCCTCAATAATTCCCTGTCTCCCTCTCTGAAGGCTCTTTTTCTTGTTAAGCAGGTCTTTCAGGTCACTGGTGTTCCAGGGTTTGTTATCGGGGAAGCATCTCACCAATCTGGTGGGGATGGTGTTATCCACACAGGCGTTTACAGAGTTGGATATACAGTACATTCAGTCATAACATTGATGTCCTCTTTATTTGGCTGGCACAGTGCGTCCTAGTCTGTAGCCTCAAAGCAACCTTGCAGGGCATCTTCAGCTTCCTGTGACCATCTTCTCACAGTTCTCTTTATTACAGGTTGCCTCTGAACAAGGGGCTTATATTCGAGCAGAGAAAACCAGGACTGTGATCTGATTTGCCTAGACCAGGTCTTGCTTTAGAGATGTGTGAGTCCTTGACATTTGCATAAAACAAATCCATTGTTTTGTTTTCTCTGGTAGAGCAGCTGACAAACTGTTGAAACGCTGGAAGTGTAGCAGAGAGTGAAGCATGGTTAAAACCACCAGATATTGAAACAAATGCATTGGGGCGTTGTGTGTGTAGCTTAGCAACAACTGAGCTGATGGCATCCCATGGAGTGTCGGCACCAGCTAAAGGTGGAACATAAACTGTTGCCAAAATAACACTGGTGAACTCTGGGTAAATAATATGGACAAAATTTTACTGCTAACAGCTCAATATCTGGACTGCAGAGACGACACTTCACAGTAACATGTCCTGGATCACACCATCTGTTGTTCCCAAGTACTTCTAGTCCACCTCCTTTGCGTTTGCCGCTCTTCTTCAAATCTCTGTCTGCTCGTATGGTCAGAAAGTCTGGCAGAGAGACGCTGGAGTCAGGGATATGATCCTGCAGCCATGTCTCAGTGAAAAAAACATGGGCAGAAACTTGTGCCATCAGAGACTGAATCTGTGTTCGTGTAATTTGAAATTAAATGCATTGGTTTAAAATTGAATTTCACCAAACTGAAACTTAATTTAATGGTTTGAAACTGAATTGATTTGCTTTTAAAATATATTTTGTTGTATTAAAAATTTGGTTTGACTACTTTCACTTACAGGTCTGAAATTAAATTTCAGTTGCAAAATTTCGTTTTTTTGTGTCACACATCCGGGTCCTTGAGGATAGCCACAGATTAATCAAACACAGATTCATCCTTTACGTTTCACATCAGGTTAAACTTCCTTTATGGCATTTTGAGCTGGAGCAGTGCAGCATACATGAGTTTGGCGGATGTCAATCACCAAGTCAAATGAGCATCTATAAGAAGCGTCATGTAAACAAATGATGGTCAGTAACACATATGCTACCTGTAGCTATTAGCTAAACATGCCAGATTAGCATAGTGTGCCGGTGTTACGTCAGTCTGCGTTTCCCCTGCCCTTACGTAACTTCTGTTGCATAGCAACTGTGTTGGCGTAAGGCACAGAGCTGTGAAGCCGAACAAATGGAGCCTAAAGGCTGTCTTCACTGCAAATAACTACATGGTTTTTATGTACCCCTTTACATATTGCTGATTGCTTATAATCCTATTTTGTTTAAAATGTTATTGTTTTATGATCTTGTTCATTATTCAGCCATTTAAAATGTTAAAAATAATTTTTGTGTTCATACATATAAAAATCTAACACTGTAGATAAATACATTGATGACAAATACCATTTGTTTAATTTAATTGTAAAGCTTTTAACAACTTAAACACTAACATTAACTTTAGGAACAAAGTTTAAATTAGTTTATTTGTAGAGCATAATATTAATTATTCTTATTCTTATTATTATAAAAAAAACAAACGTTAATATTAGATATCATCTGACTGAATTATATCTGTTTAACTTCCACCCATTGGGGAAACCCAGCGGGAGTTTGAAAACAATGTGCCGGAAGTCAGCTATCCTCTCGGGGTTTAGCACGCCTCAACCATCGCCTCGTCAGCTGTCAGCTGACGAGGCGAGCCGGCTGCTAGGGCAACGGACATCTCTGAATACGTCAGCGCACTTGAGCAATTCAGCAAAATCTTTATAAACCAGTCAGATACTTCAGATTTACACAACTACATTCTTGTCTAAAAGCATTGTAAAAGTTCAGTTTGTTTCACAGTATGCGCAATATATCCAATTTTATTCACAGCTTTTCTCTCTCATCCAGCCTTTGCTACTTCCATTTGAACAAATGGACTTCGATCCGCAATGAATCATGGGATAGGGTCGGCCACGGAGGACAGACCGGACCCATCCTTCAAATCTGGGGAAAAGAAGGACACATTTGTCGGCCGCATTTGAAGGAGCGGTTGGATAGCCTTTGTCGCCTCACCATGACGTAATCAGCCAACAAATGCGATCTTTAAAGGATTCGGCCCCAGAATTTGGAAACAGCAATAGTGAATGACATCCATGAATCAGTAAATCTGTATTTGATTAGTCTGTGACTTTAAGAACCCGAGTGTGTGACATAAAAAAATGAATTCTGGAGCTGAAATTGAATTATAAAAGTGAAAGTGAAAGTAATCAAACTATAGCCCATTAGTTTTCCTTATTCTTTCATTCTGCTTGGTAGTTTAGTTGGATTGTTTTAGCATAGCAAAGAGTTTGTTGATTGAAATATGTTTGACTTTGAGTTGACTTATTTTTGTTAATAATTTTAAGAAATCGTGTGAATTCAGTTTTGCTGTTTAATAATGCCAGAGCTGGGGTCATCCCTTTCAATTTTGTCCTAATACCACCGCCTTATTGGGCTGGTATCCACAGGACAACCTTTAACAGACCGAAATATTATTTAATAAAATATTAAAGTATTAATATTAAATATGAAATAATATATTCATATTATTAATCACAACAGTGACTGACAACAGCTGATGGATGAATGGCAGACACATCATAGTTCTAAAATGGGTCTCACCAGGCCAAAGCTTTCCAGATTTCTGATCAATCCTGTGGCTTTTCCTCAGTCAATTGGCTTTCAGGTCTGTAAATGTAAATGTGTGTTTTAAAAACTGTCACACAAAACCTATGTGCTAAAAGTGCCCTAGCACTGCAAAAAGACAGAGGTAAAACACCTCTGTTTTGATGTAGTGGTGTCTCTATACTATTGTAGTTCCAATCTTCAGTTCATGGAGGAACTTTTGTACTAGATTAAGTTTTTATACCTGAGCTGATATCAGTAGTCTCATTTGGACCTCGACAGCTGTAGTCCAACTGTCTTTTTTTTTTAAAGGTGTTTTTCTGTTTGCATCACTGGCTTTAGAACTAAAAGTGCATCCTGTCACTGCGGCTGGGTACAAACAGAAGTAAGAATCAGAGAGGAGTGGAGGAGGGGACAGACCGATTAAAGCATGAAACAACATGATGTTGTAACTAAATCTCACAATGCATTTCACGTGAGGCTTCTCCCACTCAACCTCCTCTTATCTGTTATTGCTATACTTTTAATTTTCCTACACACCCTTCGTTCCTAACCATCCACCTCTTGTCCCTCCTTCCCTTTTCACTCTGTCTGT